>OY735200.1:67114210-67436710 GCA_963457665.1 Thysanoteuthis rhombus
AAAAATAGATTTAACATCTAAAATTATTTTATAAATGGATTTTCTATCTAAAATTATCTAAAAAAATAGATTTAATATCGAAAATTATTTTTAAAATAGATCTTTTATCTAAAAATATCTTTAAAAAAAAAGATATAATATCTAAAATTATTTTTAAAAAGGATCTTTTATTTAGAATTATCTAAAAAAAAATAGATTTAATCTCCAAAATTATTTTTCAAATGGATCTTTTATCTAAAATTATCGAAAAAGAATAGATCTTCTATCTAAAATTATCTAAAAAAATACCAGTACAAGATTTGGGCATTGGTGATTCCTAAATGACCTTAGAGAACAAAAAAAGTACTGTATTGAAAAAAGAAAAAAAAAAATGTTTCTTTTAGATAATGCCTAGTGGTGTACCCATGCAAATCTTCAAAGTTGTAGCCCCCAAAACATGACCAGGAGCCCCCAAGCACACTCACATAGATACGCACACAAAGAGAGGAGAATCTGCAGTCCAGATGGCTGGTTGGTCAAGCCATATGTGGGGCTACAGTGATTTGCTACACATGCTTCTCAAACAGTCAGATTATTTTTCTGTCAGTTTCTAAACAAATTATTTCGAATGACATACTTTTGGTGAAACAGTCTAAATGAAGATCACTTAAATTTCCTATTTAGGACCATCAACTCAGTAATGAGTAGGAATATATTACATTCCGGACACCAATTATCTCAATTTTTGATTATCCAAACAAATTTTCAAGGCTTTGTGAATATTTAGTTTTACAACTTTGTCCCAAGTATAAATGTTACAAGTGATGTTGTTTATTGCTGTTCACATGACTGTGAAGAGGGAGCAGTCAGTCCGCTTGATTTCAGTAGGTCACTTTAAAAAGTGTTGAAATCATTTTAACTCATAAAAAATTAAGGATATTTTTGTTAGTTGAACAACATATGACATGATCTTATTTGTAAGATAAGATGTCCCAAATTTTTAAGCAAAAACCTGTGTTTGTACACATTTTATTGATTGAATGAAATCAATCTCGTCATGTACTTGAGTTCAGAATGATTTTCTTTCTTATGTTTTCTGAACAATCGATTATTTGAACAAGATACTTCCAACCCGTTTTGTTTGGATAGTCAAGACTCTTCTGTATTTATGTACCAAAGCCTCAGTTCATCCTACTAAGAATGAGAGCTTGCATCACTGACACACTAACACCTGTACTAAAAGCAGATGATGAGTATGTTATATATTGTTATCAAAAAAGGAGAAAGATATGCTCTTGTACAAGTTATACAAGCAAAAATTTTGAATGCACAAGAACTAGCATTCGAATTTATCCACTCTATCAAATATCAATCAATTAAAAAGGAAGAAGCTATAAGCACATATATATTTAACAAAAGAGAAGAATAACCCTAAAATTGGGCTTTAGTGATAAAAATAGAACTCTTCCATTTGTATCAATATACAAAACTTTATTTATGGTATTCTACTTGAAAATAGAATTATGCAGGTGTCTTAATTTCTTGAATAAAGCAGTTTCATTAATGATTTTTTAAGTAGTTTATCTTTTATTTAATTATTGTTGCTTTTTATCACAATGCTCAGGTTATTTTTCTACATTCTGTAACCATTAAATCAACAGCATACGTTGAAGATAAATGAAATTCAGACAATTTAAAAGACTTCAACAACTACTATTACCAGACTGTAAAGAAGCAATATGGTATAAAGAAATTAAGAAGAAAGGATGTAGTCACATTTTGGGGGCTACAACTTCGAAAATTTGCCTCAGTACATCACTTCACACTATTTAAAATCTTTTTTCTTTCAAAAAATGCTTTTTTTGGTTGCTATAATCATTTTAGACCAACAATGCCCAAATCTTGTGCTGGTACTTTTTAGATAATCTTGATTAATTAGTTCTGAAACACACACTGGCTATGGTGATTAATTAATACAATGTATGGATATTTTTACTTTTTCTTTAGGGAACAGTGTGATCTTTTTTTCTCTACGGTTTACTGTGACGGATTTGATTTAGTCATGGTCGACGACTTGCCATTGTTTTTCAGGTTTGATTGTTATGGGTTGGCTGGTCTCTCCTTCATATCTCTACAGTAATTAACTTCGCTCAACTGATTGCAGTGAATGAACAGCAAAGATTAGAAGTAAAGGATAACCTCTAGGCATGACTTAAACTCACATCCCTTTACCTTGAGAAGCCTGCCAATGTACAATAACTGCTCTAAAGCTCAGCCAGTAGAGCAGCTGCCATAATTAAGCTCCATAAAGAGCTCTGTAAAAGCATTGGTAGCTCAACTGTACACGTGCAGGCTCCCCAAGGTAAGAGGGATGCATGTCCGTATTTCACTAAGAGACTATTTTTTTAATTTCCAATCTGCATTGTTTACTTACTGCCATAGACTGACGGTCTGAATAGTTGATTTGAAAAGCAACTAATATTGAGACGAAAGAAATACTAGTCGAAAATTAATAATGGCTGTGTACTTGTGCAGTTGTACACAGAAACAGTCACATATATAGATGATATCTATGTACATATATGTATAAACAAAGTCTCATATAGTTATTCCCAAAGGCTCAGTTTGTCCATCTAATAATCAGAGCTTGCATCACTGACACACTAACACCTGTACTAGAAGCAGATAATGAGTATGTAATATATTGTTATCAAAAAAGAAGAAAAAGATGTTTTTGTACAAATTATTCAAGCAAAAAGTTTAGAATGCACAAAAACTAGCATTCGAATACATCCATTCAATCAAATACTAATTAATTAAAAAAGAAGTTATAAGCACATAGATATGTATTCAACAAAAGTGATGAATACCCCCCCAAATTAACCTTTAATGAAAAAAAAACAGAACTCTGCCATGTGTATCAACATACAAAGCTATAATTTCATTATTTCAAACATGCTAACACTTAGATACCCAAATGTACAAATGAAACTGTATTTGTGTATTTAGATACGTAGATATCTAAGCACAAAGACTTTCTTTTCCTCACAAAACCTTAGTTGCAGTTATGGGAACGCTATATTTTGCAGTAGTGGTTGGAGATGTAGAAATAATCATTTTATCTAATGATTATATGCAGTTATAGCTTGTTGAAATAAAGAGAATTGCAATTCGGTAGTGTTATTTAGAAGAATAGATATTTCCAATCATTTATACAATTTTTACTAATACTAGAATGACTAGTGAAAAAGATGGATACCTAAGCATGATTTGAAATTACATTTTTCTTTTATGACTGGTTTATCTTTTATTCTATTATTGTTGCTTTCTTTATCACTATGTTTAGGTCACTTTTATATTCTATAACCATTAAGTAATGATTCTCAACAATGACAGGAGCAACAAAAATAAGATGAAAGAAAAAAACTTGTCAAAATATTATTTAGAACTTGTTTACCCATGCCATCGAAAAATGACTGTGTATTTTAAAATAATTCTGCAATTGCAAAGCCCTTGAAAAAAACATCAAAAACATCAAGTTGCTCTGCATTCTCTTGTTTATGTTCTGTGAGAATGAATAAAGATTTTCGACAAATTTCAGAAAAAAAAAAAGGGAGCGTACTCTGTAATTATCATTTGATAGTTATCTCCCTTGACAAATGCCACAGACAAAAAGTATAGACCATCACATGGCATTGGGCCCGCACAACACAAGAAAAGATTTGATGATTAAACACGGAATTCTTCATTCGGTTGTGCAGGTTTTTCTCTCTGTAAGGTCTTCTGTAGCCACTGTTGTAGCCACACTCAAGATCATCATTGATTTTGAAGGGCAGAGAGAAAGAGAGAGAGAAAAGATCCTCTGGATCTGATGGCACAGTCCATTTCATCTTGATGTTCTATCAAGCAAAGCTGTCTTGCATTCAAATGATCTTTTACTTCTTATGTTTTGAATGAAGTACAAAAGCCTTTTTAAAGGCCTTCTCTTGACTGAAAAATTTAAACATTGTGAAGAATTATCTTCTGGGTAGAGGGCTAATATCTTCTCTGTGAATAACTGCTCCCTTTCTTGAAAGTGACATCATCTGAAAAGATAAAGCAATCATATACTAGGCTGTTTGTATATCATGGGGAGAATTTATTAAACATTCATTAAACTTTAATTCACTCTAATGATGACATATATACTGATATAGCAAACCCAGCTAGTAGGGATGGAATGATAAAAGATGAAGCTGTAATAACTTTTGTATTTTAGTGCAAACTATATACGAACCAGCAAACAAAGTTTCAGCTTTTGTTGTCAACTGATTTTACCATAACTCCACAATTCCCCTGCTGTTTAAACCATGGTGTGCACTAACCAACTAAATATTTCTGACTGTAGAAGAAAAGATTTGATGATTAAACACTGGATTTTCCATTTTTCGTTACTTATAATTTGTTTGGGAAGTTTTGGCACACTAACTGCGTATCATATACTGAAAATCAGGAAGAAAGGGATTATCAGTAATCAGGAATAAAAGCAAGAATTACTGACAGAGAAGCGTTGTTATACATATAACGTAAATGCATTATTAATGATTTTACTATAAAGAAGCATTGCAAAGGATTTTACAGTAGAAATGTATTCAAATCATTCATAATATCAAGTTGATGCAAAAGTGCCATCTTTTGAAATTTGTACAAGGAAATCTGAGAAACTTACTCAGTTCTTTACTACTTACACAATTAGTCAACTGTAGTTTATCATTAACAAACCTTACAAAATTTTCAGAAGCTAGAAAAATTGGATTTTCATGATATTGCAAAAAAAAACAACATTTGTCGCCATTTAAACACTTGCTATTTTCTGCTCAAAACAGGAAAAAGTCTATTTCAGACAATATAGTCATTGGCGAGTGCTGATGAAAAATAGATTCACTACAATAACCCCAAATGTTGAAAATCGTGGCAAGATCCAGGACAGTTTTTGATATCTCAACCTGTATGTAAGGAATTAAATGATGCATTAGAAAGGGGAAGACCTTTTTCTGACCAAGGAAGTTGACCGGTGAATCTACCTTATCATGGCACCCAAGACCATTACTATCAGTTATTATCTATCATCATTATTACTCATTCATAACCCTCCCTTAGTGGTGTTCAAGTTCTATGTCAAATCACTTCCACAGTGGCCCAATTGAACTGGAAAATGATTTATTCTTCAAGTAAGAGCATTTTGATTGTATTGTGCTACCATATGCCTTTTTTGATGCGTTATGATAACAAACCCACAAACAAATATATAGAAATCAGATCAATATGATATAGATTATAGCTAACAATTATCATTATTTCTGGTGTATCAAATATCATTATTCAGAATAAATGAAGCACAAATCAACAGATCTAAAGCTGTAAACCTTGGCTATAATTATCCCCTCAAACCAAGCAAAAGAAAAACAATGATTTCATCAGAATTTTTTTTTCTTATCTGTTAAGTCCATGAAATCTACAAAATATTTCAACTATTACCATTACTAATAAAACTAACTTGTGCATTGATAAGTGCAGATCAAAGATATTAGACAACTAAAGATTACTAAATTTGAAATTCAATCCTAAATTTGCCTGGCTGGTGAAGTTTATTATCGAACATTTTATGAAAAACTGCTTTGAAAGCATAACAAAGGAACGACACTTTTTTTCATCATCATTATTGTACTTAAAAAGTACATATACTTTTTACCACAAATGATCAACACTCTTATCATTAGAATAATAATCAATTACTATATTACAAACATTTATAATCATGTTTACAGCAATTATCACTGCAGCTGCTAATATCAATATAATCGACCTCATTAGTTCTCACTGTAGCTCGCGATCAATGTTAGAAAGAGGCGTAACCTTTGTCTAAAATATTTCCAGTTTTTAATGATCTTTACGGATCTGAGACAAGTCTAACTAAAGCTAGAGACAGTCCGATAACAATACAAAATGAAATAAAATAATATATACATAAGGACAACTAACTGTTCAAAACAGACCGTATCTTCTGAGTGGGGTAGGGTCGAAACATAACAGAAAGAAACAGAGTAAGTGAAGACTTAACACAAAGAAAGAAAGATCTACTTAAGTACTCTCTACTACTACTACTACAACTACTACTATTATTATAGCACCAGGTGTGTTCTCAAGAAACTAAAGAAGGACTAAAGGTAAAATCATTTGTCTTTTTTCTTTTTACATTTTCTTTTGTTTATTATTAAGGAAAAAAGTACAGAGAGAAGGGGGTGCAAGGTAGAAAAAGAAAGAAAGATCTAAGCCATATTTCGCCCAGCTTGTTTAGTAGCTACGATCTGCTCTTTTTACTATTTATTTAAACAATAACAGCAGCAGCAGCGAAAAAAGAAAAGAAAGTGAAACTAGTCACAACAGCTGTTCCTTTTCACAAACATGATTTTTTTTCTCATGTGCAAAAAAAGACATAAAATTAAAGGATTTTAATTTTAAAGGGGGGAGGTACTTATTATTAGAATTTTTATCCTTTCGTAGGTTTTTTTAGTACAAATCTTGCTGGTAGTTTTTTGTTTTTTTTTCATAGACACACTTACAAACTCGTACCAAGGGGAAAATATTTGGGTTGTTTTTTTGTTGTTTTTTTTTCAATTCCCTGAAGGGTAGGGGCAGTCCCAACCCCTTGCGTGTTGAGGGTCTGACTTGACTAATTCGTGTAAAGAGTTCTCGGTCACAAAAAGATCGATATTGGGGGGGGGGAATCTTGGACTTATCATGTGAAAAAAATACTGGTAAATTTTTTAAAATGATAGTTATCTTCCTAAGTAAACCAGATATTACTTTTTTTTAAAAATCACTCCATGAGTTAAAATTACTCATAATTCATGCGCAATAAATACTTTACTTACTTATACTATGAACGTAAAAATGGAAATCCCTTTTGGAAATGATTTCTCCCCCTCCCCCCTAAAACAACTTTTCAGTATTATTTTTTCCAACTTAAAAATATATCTTTGTTTGTGAATAGTAATTCTTTAAAAAAGATTTGTACCAAACAAGTGATTTCTTTTCCACTTTTTTAAAACTAAAAAAGAACATAAATCTGTTCATTTAAATACTTTTAAGTAGTTCTTGAATGAACTAAAAGAAACAGGTGTTCTACAAAAGATAAGGAAATATTGATTTTATAGAGTCAACATGACTATTGACTGAAAAAAAACTCTAAAGAATTATCTTGCTTGGAAGTATGCAACAAAGAGAATATTTCTGACCAGTTAGAAGCAAGATTCGGTTTTTAGTGATACGCATTTTCCCTGTAATATCTTCTTTCTTTCAATTTTAAGTGCTCTCAATCCATAATACCCATTACAAACCAGAAGTTCGTTAGTTTTTAGAAAAAAAACAACTTTTTTTTCTCACGAAGGAATGGGAGTTCTATTTACTATGTACCTATAATGCGAAAGTAAGCACCTATATACTGCTATTTTCAGGGAAATACGGCTCGCATGAGTTTTCTTCGATTTGGTTTTGAAAAAAAAAGGTGCAAAAATCCAAAAATTCCATAATTTTAACTATTTTAAATTTTAAGGTTTAGGATTAGGGTTGGAGTTAGGGTTAGGGTTGGTGATAAGCGGAAGGAGAGGAGATTGTTCATATAAGGCGTACCCCCGTAAAAATGATGGGGAAAATAAGTGCCCGTTTTAGCATTATCATAACATGGTAAATATACTCTTCCCATTCCCCGTAAAACCTTTTCAATTCGATTTTTCTAAGAAACTAACGGATTTCCGGATTGTCTGAATGGATTGTACGTAGATAAAATTGAAAATAAAATCTTGGCAAATCGCACGTCACCAAGAATCGAACCTTGACCAAAATCAGAATAAGTGTTAAAGACAGAAGGGGTTATTGATGGACGAATGAAAGATCTAACCATATTGTAACCGAATAAACAAACATTAACAAACAAAAAATAATGGATCGAAATACCAGCAACTTGGGTGTGGATCAGAGATTATTTATCAAGCATAATGATACAACAAATAGTTTCTAATGTAAGTTAAGGGATTAGAATGAAATTATAAAAAAAGCAATAATCCTCTTTTTTCAATGATAGTATTCATTCAATTATTACAAGCCGTCAGCTGTGTAATATTCAATTGGTGGTTATACAATGTATCATTTACAAACAGATAATACATCAGAAGTAAGTGGTATGGTTCACAGTTAGGATCTTTCCACGATTTATTAACATCAGTCAATATTTCAATATTTGCTCAAGTTCAAACTAAATACTTTGGAAGCTTTCCTTAGGTTATCCCGAAAACAAAAGAAAAAACCCATCAACTCTTATAAGTGAAAAAAAAACATCGTTGAAATTACATACCTACCTAAAAAAAAAATTCTGGTCTTGTTATGAGATTGAAACAAAATCTCTTATTTTCAAGTCAAATTTCATAATGAGATCGAAGAAGAAAATAAATAATTCTTTTTAAATATTTCTAGTCTTAGGAAAATTTATTTATTTTGGTCAAAGTTTTACATTCGTTTCTTACTCCAAAAAAAAAAAAATAGTTAATTCTTCAACTTTTGAAATTAGAAACTTATCTTGAAGAAATTGACAGAAAAATCAGTATAAAGATTCTTTTCAATTATTGACTATTATTTATTGTCCCGATAATATTGTTGTTATTCTTGCAAGATCAAAAGAGAAAGAAAGAAAAAGCATTTTTTGTTTGTTTGTTAAGATGAGACAATGTTTATTGTTTCAGCGTCGGAAATATGACCTAAAATATAAAATGTAGTCGTCGTTATAAGCCAGGAATTGTTTCATGAAAGTGTGAAAAAAAAATT
Organism: Thysanoteuthis rhombus; assembly: GCA_963457665.1. Taxonomy (NCBI): domain Eukaryota; kingdom Metazoa; phylum Mollusca; class Cephalopoda; order Oegopsida; family Thysanoteuthidae; genus Thysanoteuthis; species Thysanoteuthis major. The sequence goes on from OY735200.1 coordinate 67,123,049, forward strand.
ATATACCGAAATTATTCGTTTATAATTCGCCCCCCGCCCCGATTTTTAAACTTGAAACTTACGGGTGCGTAGTATACACGTGAACTAGATGTTACTTTTTTACTTGCGCATCGGTAATTTTCAGGCTTTACTTCTGATAAAAATCAATTTGACACGTATTAACGTCGTTTAAAAACTCTATTTGCATGATAATTTTTAATGAGGCGTATTCCCAACGCTGGCATTGTTCCATTATTATCATGTATTTTTGGCAGTATTTCGTTCATTAAAGAGATTCAATTGATTAGAAAAAGGATTAAGAAGTACAGACAAACCTATATATATATATATATATATATATATGTATATATATATATAAATATATATATATATATATATATATATATATATATATATATATATATATATATATATATATATATATATATATATATATATATTACGTGAAAAAAAACCCTAAAAATTTGAAGTCAGCTTTTGTTAATATATTCATCACGTCCTTATTGCCAATAGCCATCCATTCATCAATCCACATTAGCAAGCAAGACAAATGAAATTACGTTGAAGAAAATGAAAAAATAATAAGTGGGTTGCAAATTACCGTCGATATCAATTTTATAAACCATCTCGTATAAATTCCCGTAGCTTATTTGCTGTTGGTAAAACGTCGATATCTTCTTCATTTTGTAAAGTTCTCAAGACTACAAATCGGCACCTGTCTTGCAGATTCTGGAAACTTCGCCTACGGATCCCGAGAGTCATTTCTGTTTTAGCAGCCGTGGAGCTAACAAAAGGATACAAATCACAGTCAACCTTGTGCAAATCCTGAAAGGCAACTCCGAGATATTTCCCATCTTTAAAATAACTGAGTGTGCCTAATTCCATGTTGACAAGGATGCCCACTGTGGTAGACTGATTCTCCACGAAAGGTTTTGTGAATATTCTGCATTTACCATTGTGCCAAAGCAGTCCTTTATGCGACAAACCCCAGCTCTGGTCATCTACACCCATCAGGTTGACGAAAGAATCCTTATGAAGACGAGCTCTTTTGGTGCCGACACCGAACATCATACTAGTTCCGAAGATACGATCAGAGATGCTGACTTCCCAGTAGTGCCAAGAATGGGTCAGAGGACGCGTCCCTCGGACTCCTGCCGTTCCATTTGACCAGTTCGGATGGAAATGGGCAGTCCGGTTTTCTCTACTGAGTCGCACTTCGGGAGATCTTTGCCAGTAGTCCCACCCCCAGTGTTCGTTGTATCCTTTGCTTTCATCTATTCGGATACCGGAAAACGTAGAGATTATTTCCTTTTCTTTTTCCACTGCGTCTGCTTCTTCCCATTCTTCAGTTATAAACAAATCTTCAGAGGAAAGCAGATTGAATCTGTTTTTGTTCCGAATAAAGATATTGGATTGTCGTGGATACAATGGACGAAGTTACGAGATGGAGGTTCATGTGAGAAATGACCCGAAAACTAAATAAGGTGAACAAGTGCTGAATGATGAAAGAAAAAAGAGCAAAAACAGAGGGGGATTATTTGCTTTGTCTACTTACTGACGAGTTAATACATCTATAATTTGCTTTGGTTCGATCAGTCCACTACAATTTTCAAAGCATAAGAAATCATTGTTACTGTTAGTATTAACATTAGAGAGTTTTCATCCTGCTTATAGCTTTTTTCGTGAAAAGTTCCTCCAACTTGATTATTTGGGGATCCATTCAGTGGAAGGATTATCATTAAAAGTATTTCGTTGGCCCGTCTTTTTCAAAAGACAAAAAGAGCGTTTTTAGCTAGATTATTTTCTCGGGGATTCCATAAAATAACAAAAAAACAAATAACTTTTCTCGAAGAAAGGATTTTCCTTTCTCTTACGGTCCGTCGTCCGAGAACTGAATACCGTGTCTTTCGCTTTCAGTGTTGAGTTTCTTAATGGCATAAGCAGTAGTAGAAGGAATTGAAGTAGTAACCCTGGAAAACAACGAAACAAAAGCCTGATTTTTTTAACGACTGGGGAGAGTCCTATGCTACCCCTCTCTTCCAGAAGAAGACCCCGACAGGGTGATGTAGTAGTAGTAGAAGAAATGAGAGTTGAAAAGAGAGGAAAGGAAGATCGTTCAAGTGAAACCGGTCCAGGCAATGAAATAGCTACTACCACTAAACCTTTTTTGTATTTATTTCCTTTTCCTCTGTGTGATGACGGTAGCAGGCGGTTTTGGCTAATTTGTCTGTCGGATCAGCAACGCTAAGCCGGCACGTGTCACCCCCTCATTACTGACAAAAAAAAGAAATAAAGAAAGAAACACGTTCTATAGATCGACCCAGGGACATCCCGCACGCGTGTGCTTAGGGGGGTAAGTAAAGGAAGGAAGATAATAGTAGAACAGACAGCGCACACGCGCGTGTCTGTGTGTGTATGCGTGTGTGTGTATGAAAGAGAGAGACAGAGAGAGACAGAGGGAGACAGACAGAGAGAGACAGAGACAGTGACAGGGACAGAGGGGGTAGAGTAATAGTGCGTTTTTAAAAATTTATTTATTGGTGTTAGCATTATCTGGGTTGAGACCTGTGTGTACAGGGCTTTGTGTTTGGGGAGCTCTGTGTAAGGCTTCATGTGTGCTTGTGAGAATGTGTGAACTTACTCTTATGATGTGTGTGTGTGTGTGTGTGTGTGTGTGTGTGCGTTGTTGACTGTTGGTCGAGACGTGTGTATAGTTCTCTTTGTATTGCGTTCTGTGTGTGAGTGATTGTGTGTGGTTGAGTGAATAGTTGTGTGTTAGAATCAATAAATTTATAAGAGTATGGTGAAGGTGTCCGTTTTCGACGTTCGTGTGAATGTGTCTGTGTGCCCGTTAGGTGTGTGCCTGAGTAGACTCGTACTGTAAAAGCTAAGAACGTGAACGAGTCAATGTTTTTTTTTTTTATTTTGTTTTGTTTTGTTTGTTTTTTCAGGTGCGTATCGAAGATTTTACAAGTACAAAATGGATTTACTTGAGCCAGGCAGTATGGGATGCTCTTTCTTCAAGACTCGAATCTATGCCCCAAGGATCGAACTGCAATCGTTCCAATTGCTTCCAAACAGGATCAGCCCTAGGGTTGCTGGCGCTCCACACAAGCTGAATGTCAGCGCCCAAGTTTTATCATAAATTCCTAAAAATCTGACTTCACATCAGAGATATATTTTTTTTTCGTTTTGATTTTAATGTTTGAATCATCCATTTCCCTATTATTATTTTTTTCTCATTTATACTAGGGAGATCCTATTCTCGGACACATGATAAGTGCCAGCTAGCACTTGGCGCCCCGAGCGACTATCTCTGCTGCCTGTAGCTAGGGCCGGTCCTGCTTCCGAAATGTCGGAGCACCCTCAGGGGGTTTGTCTTTTTGTCCTCTCGAGAAAAGAATCTATGAACACCAGAGATCCCTGCATATGGATGAAGAGACAAACACTATGGTTGAACATAGAGACACTCACAACCACAATTTCAACTTCCACAAAGTCCATCTCATCAAAAATATACATGACTCTTCGACACGCAGTTGTAGCAAAGCAGCTCTCATATCCCAATGCAATGACGATAACACAAAGGTATGGATATTTCCAGATTACAAACCCTCCAAATTTATTGATTTTGAAACAGGAAACAAAACATAACAACATCAACATTCAAGGTATCGGCTAACGCCAAACAGACCATCCAAGAAATAGTATAAGCACACACATACCACCCCTTCAAGAAAAGAAAAAGAAGTCTCACGCACAATCAACCAAAAAGATTAAAAAACAACACACCCTACTTACACCTTGCCCCGTATACGCCAACGCCTATCCATTAAATGCTAAACACCACCTTTCCATTCTTAAAAATAATAATACACTCTACTTCCACCTCACCCCTTATACGTCAACGCCTATCCATTAAATGCTAGACACCGCTAATCCATTCTAAAAAAAATAACACAAAAAAAAACAAAACACAGCCAAACAAACTTTTCCTGGGAACTGACCATTTTCAACTTGACCCACCCTCTCATTACACATTCTTATCTAAGACAAGCCTGATACTCACAAACATAGGTACAAACACCCTCTGACCCTTCTTCTCAAACACGTAAACAGCATACGATTTTCTTTGAACCGCTGCAAGGTTATCTGAAAAAGACAGCTGGCAACCATCGAAATGCTTCGAAAATGCCTATGTGAAAATGAAAATTCTCGAGGTGTAACACCTGCTTTTCTCATAATTTTTTTCTTCACCTTCCAATAGTCATTTTCAGCAACATATATAGATATGTAAAATATACAAAATGTAGCCGATTTTACCCAATTTGAATACAATTTTGGCTATATATAACAAACTATACTTGGCAATACTAATTCTTTCCTTATTCGGCTTGCATACTCACTTTGCCGGCAAATTAGAGGCCTGCTACCATTTAGAAGCCAATAAGAATCATTAGATACGCCCCAGAGAACCAACCAAATTATGTTACAACAATGACCACAAACGACACAGTACAGGATAATTTCGAGTCAGAAATTGGACAGATATTCAAGCTTAGCTTAGTCTGGTACAAGGCTACAAGCGTTAGACACTCATTGAGAATCGAAATCACACAGCTACGTTGAGGCGCTCTCTGGAATTGGATAGAATAATTAAGTTCTTCGAAAAAAAGCATAAAACCGGCAATTAATTCCATCTAGTGAAATAATATTAGATGTGTTGCAGTCTCAGCTGTAAAATAACCGAAAGTTAAATGAGGTTTGACGCCATTTTTGCCTGATCATGTGACTCTGCGAAGGAGATAGTTTTAAGTTCCAAACATCTTACTAAGGAACATCTTTCTATCAAGTTTCAAGTAAATCTGACTTGAATCAGATGAGAAAATTGATTTTAACACAAAGTTCAAACGGCATATTTGCCAGATCACATGACTTTGAGTGGAAGATTTTTTCTCAGCAAGAAGCATTTTATCAAGAGATACCTTTCTAGCAAGTTTCAAGTAAAGCTGAGAAAGAAAACGAGTTCAGACCGACCTAGCGACAGACCTTTTTATAGAGATGCAAGGACGCCTCTAATAACGTTTCTCGGATATTAACTCAATACTAGATGGATGTGTGTTACCAGTAAGTAACACACATCCATCTGTTACCATTCAACTCCGTGTAGATGCAAGCATGGGCGCCCGCTGTCACTTTTCCAGGGGTTGGGGTGACAAAGGGATATATAATCTTTTTATACGGGTATATCAAGTTGGGGTTACATAAAACGAATGTTCAGCACTGTTATCCTTTATTGACTATAAGGTTCAAACTTTCAAACTCTAACTTTAAATGAGAAGGCCTTATCAGGGAGTAGGGATATTTGCGCCCCCAAACGGACGCCTGTAGGCGCAAGTGTGTAGATTTTGATCGAGGTTGTTTGTAGAGTGATTTTCGCGGGTGACTCTGGGCGTGCACGTTATGTAAGCGTTGTCATACTTCAAAATCAACTTTTTATTCTTTTTGCGTATGAAGTCTAGGGAAATACCTTCATAAAGATAGTAATACATTCTTGTGCATGTCTGTGCGAATGTACTGAAGTGATTTATGATCACTTTTACTTGAAAATGAGAACTATACAGAAGTTGGAAAGAAGAAAGCAATAAAACATGCTTGCAATAATTATAGCTGGTTAAAAGGCCAAACAGCAGATAGCTACCAACTTTAATTATATCAAAACCAAAATTTAAAACGTTGAAATTGTCATTTTTTACGATTTTGTCCATTTTCGTGTTCTTTTGGTGGGGCATAACAATGCTATATTTCAGTTCGTTGATAGCTGCAGCCCTTGATTACTTCTTAACATTGGATTACTTGTCGACCGTCTCCTCTGAAATCAAGTTGGGAATTCTCTTCAATACGACCATAAAATCGTCGAGATTTCATCTGTCCGTGTTGTATTGGGGAAAAGAGTTGAATTCGTGCTTTTTTCGTACAACAAGAAGAAGAACAGATTCTGTTAAAAACATGCGACGTTGTACATGCAGTTTTTGATAGCTTTTGGCTAAATTTGTTTCTGTAATAAAAAAAAAGTTTGTTTCCAGTTTATTTTTCAAGTTAGTCCTCGATAAGAGAGCATATCGATTTGCGTTACTTTTCGGTAACGCACATCCATCTGTTACTGTTCAAACGCGAAACGACAATAATTATTGCACCAAAAATAAAACAAAAAATATCGTCTGTAATGCAATATAATTCATTGGGGGGGGGGATGAATAAGTCATATATATATATATATATATATATATATATATATATATGAAGCGTATACAGTATTTCTGTATAGTCTGCTCACTTTCTTTTCGTCTTCCTTCCTTTCTTGTACTTTCTATTTCTTTTTACTAAGGGCTTATTTTCTTGTATTTACTATTTTTTATCTCGAAAAATGATTCAAAATAGAATAATATTACGTAGTGTGATGTAAAAAAGAGAAGAAAGATATATCTCTCTTACTTTGCCCACTCTCTATATCGTATCTTCCTATCTTCACTAATGCTATGAAACAATTCAAAAAAGTCCGAACAAAAATATTTGGCCATAAATAGAACTGTCGACTTCCGTTCACAGTTGAAAAAAAAAATGAATAAAAATGTACATTTGACCCCAGCAGTTGTTGCTGCATTGTAAAATCCGGCCGCTCCTTTTGTTCTGAGTTACGAAATTCAATATCTTCTCCGGCCAGGTCATCATGACTCTTTTGAGAGGAAGGGCCATCAAGTCGGTCCTTTGTCACGCTCCAAAACTTGAAATCGTGTGCGCGTGCGTGGTTTATGTGTGCGCGTATGTGTCACTGTCATGTACATAAAAAAGTGAGAGTGTAAAGCGACATTAAAGTGTCTCCTTCTTAACTTTGAGTGGATAATCTAACCTAAACCTTTCTAGTTTTCTGGTCAATACGCATTGTTATTGTTTTTAACATACCCCCCACCGCTACTTACAGTTTGCTTGCACCGACGCGTTTAATTAGACGGTGGTCTCTAAAGCCTTTGTACTTCCGAGTCCGAATTCAACCAGAGTAGCGACAACTAAGTATTTATCCACTTCCTTACAAGGACAGAATTTTACACAAGGTCAAGATTAGTACGGGGAATAGCACGTATTTATGTTAGTTGTGCCAGAAAATACCCACTTCCTTCAGCACTTACTTTTTGGGCGAGCCTCGGGAACCAATGATCAACCCTGACTCTACCCTCTTTTTGCAATGGAGAGGGACAATCTGGGGAATCGGGTCCCCTGGAACCAGACACTAATCTTTATATCCTCCTGGACACGAATGGCTGGGGCTGTTGGAAACCAGACGACAACAGTAGTTGATATTTCATTTTCCGGACAGTTGAATTCATATTCTTGTTGTTCCCACAACGTTTTGGCGGATCCATTCTACGGTCTTATTCAGGCGTACCGTCCTTATATAAGAGAGGGAACCTTTTTTCCGATGGTGCCAAGTGAAAACTGTAACAAACAGAAGTACATACCCATTTGCAATAGGACACCTGCTTGAAAAATATCCATCAGAAATCACCAACTTTGGATCAATCTCTGATATTTTTTCGAAGAGTTGTTCATTTTACTAATCTAATCATTTTTGTTTTTGTTGTTAGCACAATGATTCTGCTGATCCATAAATCGTCCTTCCTCAGATGTGAAATTCCTGCGAAAGAAGATCTTTCTTTTTTTCAAATAGTGTCTCCCATTCTTTTCGTTTACTGCTTAAATAATAAAAAGAGAACGTTCGAAAGCATTATCCCCCGTAGGGACATACATTAGAGAAAGGACTCGATAAATAGCCAGGATTGCTCTTCGGAAATAATTAATGACACACCTTAAAATTAGAGTCCAATCATTTATGCACACCAATAGAATGTATCGTTTTGGTGATGATTTTTGTTAAAAGTCCGTAAGCACATTTGATTAGACTTGTTGAGGTCTCTCGAGTTTTCATTTTGATATAAAAGCATTATTATTGCAGTGTTCCAATCTTCCAGGACTTTACTTTGTTTTAGGAATAAGTTGAATAGAATAGCTTGTTTCCTAGTGATGACCATACCAGCTTTTTTGAGTTGGTCGATGGTGATGTTATCTGGTCCCAGGGCTTTTCCTTTCTTTGCTTAATGGCTTATTTTACCTCCCATGGTGTAACTTCTGGGAAATCCACGAAATGATTGCTTGCATCTTGCATATCCTGTTCTTTGTTTTGTGGCCCTTATTTGGAGGAGTAGAGCTTTTGGTAGGATTTTTGGACACGTTTGACAATTCTGTCTCCATTTCCCTCGAGTATACAAGTTATTTATTTTCGTCCTGTCCGGAGAGCTGTATTCATAGCTTTGAAGCCCCGACCCTTTCCGAGAATTGTTTCAATGATTGCTGTCGTGCATCTTTTTTGTCTTCTCTTCGTTCCTTTTGGATTGTTTTATTCAGTTCGGTTGCTTCAATTTTCTCTCTTCTTGTTGTCGGTTGCTTGTGGTTTCTGCGTTTTTTTTCCATGAAATTCTTAGTTTCATCTGAGATTTGCTAAAGATTTGTGTGCTCTCTGGCTTGAATATCGTGGCGACTTCAATTTGAGAGGATATTATTTTGTTGTTGAATTCATTGATATTGGTGTCGTTCTCCTCTTGTTCGGTCAGAGTTTCATCTGTTTGTTTTGTTTTTTTTGTTTTTCAGTTCAAGTTTGAAGGATCTTCAAGGGTGTTTAGTGGTTGTGCTTCGACATGGAACATTTTTCTTTGTTCTTTGTTGGTTTTAATTCGCATTTTACATCTTACCATCCTGTGGTCACCTCCTAAGTTGACTTGATTTAGGACTTGAATGTCTTTGACGACGTCGCTTTCGTCCACCAGGATGTACTCTATTTCGTTCTTGGTTTCGTGGTTGTGTCTCTTCCAAGTCCATTTTATATTAGGTTTCTCCTTGAAGGTGTTCATTATTTTGAATCCGTTCGTGGTTGCGAAATTCTCAAGAGTTTCACCACTCTCGTTTCGTACTTTACATCCGAACTTGCTGATGCAACGTTCATTTCCATATCCTACCTGTGCGCTGAAGTCTCCCGAAATGACATTGAAGTATTTTCTACAACTGTATCTACAAACTTTTCACAAAAATCATCACCAACCGAATCACAGAAACGCTAGATGAAAACCAACCCTACGGGAGCAAGCTGGCTTTAGAAAAAGATACCCGACCATGGACCATTTCAATTCGATAAATCAACTAAAAGAAAAAGAAGCAGAATACAAAATGCCACTTGCTGTAGTATCTATAGACTTCGAGAAGGTGTAGATTCTATGTACACCACACTACTGCAACATATATACAGTCACAGCAGCTCCTTTAACAGGCTACATAAAAGCCCCAAAGCCCCTTCAGCTCCCAAAAAGGGTACGACAAGATGATTCCAGCTCACCCAAACTCTTCACAGCCTGTCTTGAGATAGTCTTCTGAAACCTAGGCTGGGAAAATAAAGGAATCAGAATAGATCTAAGCAAGCTCAGATTAGACGACACCATCCTTTTTGCTGAGAACCTTTGCTACTTCTAACTAATGCTAGATGAACTGAATGAAGAAAGTAGGAAAGAAAAAAAAGAAGAGTATACAACCAATGCATTCTCCCGATAGTCACTTATGGAGCTGAAACATGGAACCTAACCAAGAGACTAACCCTCAGACTGAGAACCATGCAACTATGCAACGTGCACATGAAAGAATCATGCTCAAATATGCACAATATATCGGGAGGGGGGGGCAGGAATCTGAGACATCATAAAATTCCTGGGGAAACTCAAATGGCAATGGGCTGGTCATGTTTCATGAACGACGGACAACCAATGGACATCATGAATCACAACATGAATCCCCAGAGATGACATGCATAACTGAGACTGGCAGAATGCAAGATTGAGGGACAAACTAGACAAGTTCAGAAAGTATTGGCTCTGCAACGTCCATGATAGAAAGGTCTGCCGAAACCTGGAGAAAGTCTTTATCCAACGATGGACGATAAATGACTGATGATGATGAATGATAGAATGTATCATGTACGCAGTTTCAATACTCATTTTTGAACATGTAAAAGACACAATGGCATTTATGTTCCAATGATAATACCGAAACATTAGACCTCAATCAGAAGCAAAATTTGAATCAATAAACTGATGCCTTGTCAGCCAAAGACGAAAAACCAGTCCATAATAATAAGGAGTTACATAAAATCTAGGAGTTACTATTTATGAATTTCCAAGTACAAAAGTAAGTTGATACTATAAGGTTTGAAAGAAAGTCCTGTTGTATTTTTGCAACGATAACTTCGAGGTTATTTTTTGTTTATGTAATGTAAAACTAATACTGGGGTAGAACGTTCAAATCATTCCTCTTTTCTTTCAGGGATATCTAATGTCACGTTGAAAAGAATTTAAATTGTTTTGATCTCCCAGAATGAACGTAGATGGGACACATTTTAGCTATGAATTCAAAAATGGTTTATCAGCCTCAGAAGCAGCAAGGCATACCTGCGCACGCATACCATTAACAAAGTAAAGGAAAGAATCTTGGAATTTTCAACATTTTATCTTACCCTGTACCCCACCCACAATGTGTTCCAAGGGTGCTTGACCATAAGTCACAAGCAAGGTAAGTATGTTTATTATTTTGCACTTTGTGGTAATTCTTTTAAAAAAACTGACAAAGAGAAAAAAAAATGTTCTGTTATATCGTTGACTAAAAACCAAAGGTTATGACAGAAATTCATCTCTTCACAATCAATTTCATCCATCAGTCGATCACTACCTTCTTCCCGTCCCCCATCCAAAGTTTTAACAGGAGATTTGGAGGCCAGGAGCCCGACGCCTTGAGCAACCCCTCCCCTCCAACATCTAGGGAAATAGTCCCCAACCGGGGGGCTGTGGACATTGTATAATGTTATTAGAAAGGCTGTAGGTGAACTACTATTCATAAAGTTTAGTGGTCCGGGGGTATATCAAAATTGCCTCAGCCATAAGATAAACATAGGGCATGCATTATAATGGGGGAGGCCTATATTTTATTCATTCAATAATTCACGCCTTGATTCATTAAATGCATAACCTTTGAAATCTTTCAATGAAGATATCAGAAAACAAATCAAAGTTTGATAACAAACCAACCAATGTACAATCCTGTGTCAATGATTCAAACGAATCAAATTAACATCTGCTTAAGAAATTAGTAGAATGGTGTCTCCTGTGTGTTCATGACTCTGCAGAAATTGAACTTTAATCGATATAGTATTAAAAAAACAATAACAACAATAGACATTAGAGATTTAAGTGAAGCAAATCAAATGTTTTCTTTATCTTTCAATCGAGAATGAAAAAAAAAGAATCCTGGACCAACCACCAAATTCAACAATTCATCCTTAGTCGATGACTTACCCCTCCACAAAATCTAATTCGTAGATAGCTTTTAGAGATACTGTGTGGACAAACAGACCGACTGTCATCAGTGAATACATAAACTTCTCCAAAGTTCATTGGCAGAGATAAATTACATATTTAATATAAGAGTGTTTCATTGTGGTATGATGTGGTGCAAGCTGATCTTGCAAATCATTACTTCTGAGTATTGAGTCTGACTCTCCCCATCTGTGGCCTTGGGTCAGAACGAAGCTAACTTTTACTACAATAACACCTTGAATGCACAGTTTTTATTACTATGGGTTTTGATGAAATATGGTTGAGGTATTGTTATAGAAATTGTTGTAACCAAGTATAAGCTGAAAACAAAAACACATTTTATTATACTAAGATCTCGAATAGAGTAAACAGTACAGAATATTTTGGAACAAATTATCCAAACTAATCAAGGTACACCTGTATTACATACTGGAAATTCTGGCAGTTGTGGGGAAATTGAGCAATCATGTTTGTATTCTTGCACTCATTGCAACTGAACCAGCTGTATACGTAGATAAGGTTCCTGGTTTTATCTATCACTGCCCACTGACTTTACTACTACCCCACCACTCTCCTTCTAAGCATTAGTCATTTCACGCAGGAAAGAAATTATTCTTTCTGGCAGTTGGAAAAAAATTGATGATTAAACACAGAATTTTGCAACGTCCATTTTTTAATATAAATGTGTTTGAGCAACTTTTTGCATTCGATCGGCATTGGATAGCACGGAAAGGGAGTTGTCAATGGCCATGAATCAATGTGAGTATTATAGCAGAACAGGGCTATACATATAACTAAAACATACCCTTGAAAAATGAAGGGGGTTATTCATGCATGGATCGGCACAAAGGAGCCTAAAGCTATTCCATCAGGTATTTTATTTTTGATAATTCAAGTATCATAATTTCAAGTTTTTTTTATTCAAGTCTCAGTTCAACTCAAGTTGATTTGATATGAGTTCAGACATAAAGTTTTAAGAGTTTCTCTGAACTAATCTTCATTGTTAAGTCATCAGAGGAAGGTTAAAACAGGAATCAGTCTATTTTTCCCCCATTCCATATTATCTTTGACATGAATGGATCAGATTATGGTGAGTATAGATATAAGGTCATATCAGAAACAGGAATATTGCAGATAAATAAAGACTAACTGATTTGCATATATGTTAATTATGTGTTTAGATAATGCAATGAATAAAAAAATAATCAATGTAATAAATAGATGAAAATGTAGAGTTTACAATGGAGAATGTGATTCATCATCATCATCATCATCATAATAAGTCTTTCATAGCATTACGGAGCCAATACTTTCTGAATTTATGTAGTTTGTCTCGCCATCTTATATTCTGCCAGCCTTGGTTTTGCATGTACTGTCTGGGGATCCAGGTTTTTAGTCATGAGGTCCATCAGTTGTCTGCCATTCTTGCAACATGACCAGTCCATCACCATTTGAGTTTCCTAATGGATTCTATGATGTCACGGACTCCTGTTTTTCTCTAATCTATTGTGCTGTCTTGTGATCTCTTCATGTGAGGTTGAGCATGACTCTTCCATGTGCAAGTGCATGGTCCTCAGTTTGAGGGTCTGTCTCTCTGTTGGGTTCCATATTTCAGCTCTATAGGTGACTATTGGGATGACATATTAAAAAAGCCTTCTTTTTTACCAACTAAATTTTGTAATTGTGTCAAAAGTCATCTCAGTGAATGAAATGGCAAATTGGAATGGACAACAATTACTTTTCACCACCTTATTGGATCAATTTTCAGACAAGTGGCCATTTGTAGCGTGTGTATTTGACTTGAAAAGCAATTCATAATTAGAAAACAATGCACCAGAATTTATGTTTTCGCTAACTCCACCTACAATTTTATGTATCTCAATGATCTACCATTTCCATACTTCTATTTTAAAAAATGAATAATCTTAGCTGCCTTTAGCAAAAATATAGTCACGACTTTCCCGTGTAGTATTCATAGAGCAGCGGTTCGAATGATAATCTAATAGTCCCGTTCCCTCTTCTTAGAGAACTATCCACCCCAAGTGAAAGGGAAAGAGTAAATAATGAGAAATGTTGATGTTACTATCAGGTATCCTATCAACTGTGCTAAAGTAATCCACCAGAATGGAAAAAGCAGACCTCAAAACATCTTGATGAGGATTGTATCCCGTATGATTTCATGAATGTAACTATATTCTATCACCAATACAAGTGGGGGAAAACTATTGGAGTTCAAATATTGGTAATGTACAATTAAATGAATATCAAGTATCTAATGTCAATCACGGGATTGGATACTTGCAGAAGGTCCAGATTAACTGTGAATACTTAACAATAAAAGGCAATTTAGGTTAATCTAGATCAGGGGGGTTCTCGGCTTAAGAAGCTTGAGACTGGTAAGTACATATTGAACGACAGTTTAAAAAAAAGAGGATTATAGATTTTCATTTGGAAGGATGAAACTAAACCTGGCACAAGGTCACATTTTTAGAGCACCCAAATTACTATCATTGACAGCATCTATCTCACTAGTATCGGTGATGGGGGTATCCTTTTTTTTTTCATATCTACTACTAATCTCAACTAATCATCTTGAAAAGTGCCCTTTTAAGATTGTATCTCTGTAAAATTTCATCTTGTTGAAAAAGAAAATAATCGATAAGTAGTAATAAATTTATATAACTAATGTTGCGAAAACAGCAGCAGCTCCCCCCAACGAAGCTTCCATCAAAAGAAGACTCAAGGGTCGAGCATAGTTTTGTGGCCAATACATCATTACCCACAACCCAGGGTATTCCAGCAATACTTCACTATATTAATAGGCTTATTGAAAGTAAACTCAGACTGGTTTCTCTTCTGCAGTGAGTAAATAAATGAACAGTGTCTTGGAATTGGAAGTTCCAGGTGAGAATCAAACTCACTATATTCTTTGCCAGTGGGTAGCTTGCTTGCATTCTTTGCCCCTCCTAGTCTTCGAATGCCTGTTAGCACATTCCAGCATCCCCTTGAGTCTCCAATTGCCCCCACGGAGGTTGAATGGAACCACCCACTTTGGGAATGAATGACGTAAAGAGAAGTAAAAGGTTGACCCACAAACTATTGATGACTTTGTTTGTTTTTCGCTATGGTGTGAGAGTGTCAGATCAATGCAAATGCAGTCTTTGCTCAATGTATTCCCTCCCTTGTTGTTGGCCTGAGGTCTTCATTGACATCAGACAAGATAGTATTCTCTCTTCTCTGTAATTGTCATTGACTGAGAATTGAAGCATGCAACAAAGGAAAAGAAATCCAGTGAACTGAAGGAAAGAAACTTTCTGATTTAGACTTTGCTGGAGACATAGCTGCTTCAGCAAGTAACATTCAAGATCTCCAGTTGCTTGTGGATGATATTAGCAAATACACAGGATGTATTGTTCTTGTCATCAGTGCCAAAAAGACAAATACAAGCTTGGTTGTGCTAAAGACAAACTCCCCTACGTCATTAAAATTTTAAAAGTAAACAAAACAATTAATTTCAATATTATTTTAAAACTACGTCTCTCATCTCAACTCCCTTATTAATTATTCCTATAAAAGTAAACTATCTCAATGGACCACACTATGGCAATGAGACCTGATTAATCTTAGTTTAGTAAATCTCTCTCTTTCATATATATATATATATATATATATATATACATACACACAAGTATTGCAGTCAGCAGCTCAAGAGTTATAACAATATAAATCACATTATTTTGTAGTATGTAAACATTGTGATGGTAATGAAACAGAAAACTAGAAAAGCGCACAATCAAGCAATCATATTGGTTTTATCATCAAAATCCTCAAAATAGAAAAAAGACCAAATTATTATACATATATATATATATATATATATACATATATATATATATTTCAAAAAATGATTAGTGTGAAAGTATTTCAAAATGTTTTCTTATCTGATGTCTATGATTTATTTTTTCTTGCTCACTACACATAGAATTACAGGAATTTCATAATTTAGACGATGTTAGTTTCTCTCCTGTGAATCATGTCAATTGGTAGGTAGCAAACTCTGTGAACTGCATTAGATTAGTCAAATTGAGGAATGGGGTCATAATATTTGCTGTCTATAAACCATTACAATAATTTCATTTTATAGGTCTTTCAATAAAATTATAACTTCTTTATAATGACACGACTGGAGCAAGTCACCAATAGTTTGTGGGTCAACCTTTCACTTCTCATTATGTTATTGATTCCCAGAGTGAGTGGTTCCATTCAATCTCCTTGGGGGCAATGGGAGACTCAAGGGGATGCAGGAATGTGCTAACAGGCATTGGAAGACTAGGAGGGGCAAAGAATGCAAGCAAGCTACCCACTGGCATAGAATACAGTATGTTTGATTCTCACCTGGAACTTCTAACTCCTAGCCACACTGTTCATTTACTTATTCATTGCTGAAGGGAAACCAATCTGAGTTTGGTTTCAATAAAAAACAATAACAATTAAAAGATGAAGATAGATAGTTGTAAAAAATTAATATTAATGATAGACTATGTTTGTGTAACTTTTAGATAAGCTCATATACTGTCAGAGCAATGAACACTATGCTCTCAGACCCCCCAGTACCCTTTGAAAAGGGTACATGTACCCAGGTTGAGAACTTCTGGTCTACTTCATGTGACTTTTTGAAAAAGTTTCCTTTTGTAAGGTTAAACATATGAAGATCCATTTCTCAATGTTTTTCTCATACAGGACTTCCGTTGTCACACGGTCCACAATATAAAGACGGTGGCTGGGGGACCCTAAAACAATGATTGGGGGATGTCAGCATGAATCAATTTTCATCAACTTTTTAATTTTATCATTATCGGCTCCAGTCAAGGTTGACAATGGAATCAACAGCTTCATGCTGCTCCTGCAGGTTAGGTAGTAACTGGAATTTGGTTTGTTAAAATGCACACTCACCAACTCTCTTCTCCATCAATCATGGCAGACTAGTGATGAAATATCTTTTAAATGGTAATGGGATAGAGCACAACTAGAAATGTATTTATGCCTTTCCTGAGAGCATTAGTGTGAAATGAACCAAATTGTTTATCAATTCCATTTTTTAGAGCTAACTATTATGCCACCCTACACCAATGAACTCTCTAATGGAAATACCTGTCAAATGAGAATTTAAATTTTCATTTTTTCACAAATACCTCTTTGTGGCTCTGTGTCTATGATGATTGAGAAAAAACAAAAAAAAAACTGCCTCTTCGACTGGGAGAGGTGAATGTGAAGGAATTATTTTGCTCAAAATTTTACATTTATTTTATATTGGGGTTATAGGAAGGGGATTCCAAGCTTTTCATTACATGTTGTACAGATTTTTGAGAAAAATGGTCAAAAAAGGCTACAAATGTAAAAAAAAAGCTTGTAGAACAACCGAGAGTCAACTGAGGCCTGAGGTCTGGAGTTTCACACCACACGCATAACACGTGTGGAAAATTCTTCATTGCAAAAACAACTGCAGTTTACAACAGAAATGAAAAAAATATATTATCCAGGCTTATGGAAGAAATATGAAAAACAAACATCACTGTTGACTGTACATGTCCTATGTGAGACACAAAATAGAGCCCGGTTCAAGTCTCCGATGACCAAAAGATACGGAATCAAGGAGACAGAGTTCAGAATCAAGGATTTCAGAGTCATCCAAGAGTAAAGATGATGATCATTTTCAAATCTGACTTCTATGAAACTTTATATCAGATCTTGGAAAGCACAAGACGAGCAGTAAAATAGACAAGTGAGAAAATGCAAGAAGTACAAATAGTTACTAAGTTACTTAGCTTAGTCTGGCACTAAGTTAAAATCAAATAACATACAATGCAACACATGTACACAGTTCTATTAATATCGTTCATTTCCATACAGACTTGACATTGAAAAGCACCCAACGTGGAAAGTGAGAACACGTGTAATCCAGGGCAAGTTTTCTTCACTTAGATTCAATTCAATACACAACCATCATCCCTAAAAGAGGATTGATAGTACACTTAAAATTGAGTTACATTCAAATGATTTTAGAGAGTATAAATGAAAGACAGTCATCTATGAGAGGGCTAGTCTTTGTCACCTTACAGCTGTGACTATTTGCTAAGTGTGAACATATGCTGCGAACATTGTAAGTCATACCAAACTACTACCATGATGGTTATTGCTATGCATAATTTTTTTAATTTATCAAATTTATGAGGGTTACTTTCTTTGTTAACATTGGAAGTGACATCGAGTTCACATGTAAATGGCAATGGTAGTCTATATATAGTCTAGAATAGTATCTGTAAAAAAAATGACTGAATTATTTATGCATAGATCAGCATTTCTGCAGAGGTGACTTTACATATGTGTAAGTGTTTTTAGACTGTTGTCATCTCAGTTCATCTTTTGAACACAATGTTTTGGCTGTTGTACTTTACAGCCTTCTTCAGGTGGGTGCTGTAATTGATGATGTTTTGGGAAGCCAAGGCAGGAGTTTGCTGTCAGCGTATGAGGATGGAATGTCTACATTACGCTATCTTATTTCGAAGGGAAACAATTGTTAGATCAAAACAATGTTGTTGACCTTTTTTTCTATTCTGAAGTCATGATTGTGTTGATGTCCAAAGTTGGAGCCACTGATTGTCATTTTAAAGGGGTCATTTAGACCTCATAAAGACTGGCTGACTGTATAGTCAGCAAATTCTGAATGGAAGAAAGGGAAATTGAGTCTTTCCTTTATTTCAGGAGAATTGGTCAGCAAGGGAGTTAACTCTTGTTTTATATGGGGAGAGGTACCCTGGAATTCTCCACATACATCTAGGAAGTTCCATTTCTATTCCCTAACTTTAGTAAAATAATGTTAAAAATGAATACACAACAAAAGTAGAAAATTATTATATATATATATATTATGAAAAAACAAAAAGAAGTTTATAGTAATTATATCAGTCCTAAAAGGCATTCAACTAATTCAGAGGCACAATGGTTAAAGCCCTCCAGATTTTTTCTCCTTCCTTTTTTTTTCAGAAATCTGAAATCATTTTTGCTTCTAATTTGACTTCTGTTTTTCATCAACAAACAATTTTTTCACAATTAGTCAGCAATCTTCATTAATTTTTGACTAGTATTTATTTCACCGTAACTACTAAAACCAGTGACTGAATTGGTAGAGCAGTTGCCATGCCAAGGTGGATGCAGGTTTGAGTCTTACTTTGAGCTTTTTCATGATTTTCTGATTTGGAGTTTACTCACTGCTGTAAACTGATGGTCTGAGTAGTTGTGATAAAAAGCAAGTAGAATAAAGATGAAAGAAATACTAATCAAAAAATAATAAATGGTTGACAAAGCTTCATTAAAAAAAAAAAAAAAAAAAAATAATAATCGTGGTCCGTACCCAATCCCAAGTCAGATCCAATATTTTTATTGTGAGTCTGCCTATTGTAAAAATCATGATATTACTAGCTCTCAATCTGTTTGGGTACACATAATGGTCCTGTCTATACTGTTTTCCAAGCAAATTAAAAAGTAAAGCAAGCAAATAAAAAATATGACAATCAAATCAAAAATAATGCTGAGCAAAAAAAAATTGAAAAAATAAGGCAATCAAAATTAAAATTCCATCTAATGATTCAGTTTGCAAGTCTTTTCAATGTGGTTGCCTCATTTCTTAATCTGTTCAGGGTATTTTCAAATTTGGTCACCATAATTTTTGATTTGGTGGCTGTTTTTTTTTGATATTTGGCCACTTCTTTTTTAAATTGGCTTGCTTCACTATTTAATTTGCTCGGGAAAAGGTTTAGTTTACAGCCTCATTTACAATCTCAATATTTTTATACTATGAATGACAAATATCAAATGTAATGGTTGAATGTACTCTTTTTCTCTATTTGTATAAAGAGAATTAAAATGAAAGCTATATATTTCATATTAAGCAAGAATTACAATCAGGAAAAATATTGATTTTTTATAAGTATAAAGCCTGAGCAAGTCCACAGTATGCATTTATTCTGCACAAAATGACTTCCTTTAGCGAATTGCCCTACTTTTGTTTTGTTATTTGCAAAAATAAGCAAAGATAAACCATTAAAAAATAAGTGAATACTTCATTTTACCAAAGTTTTTGTTCAGAAATAATATTTAAAACCTATAAATAAGATTTATCAATGTAAAACTCTTAATTTTGAAAATATATCCACAAAAATTCAGCCAGAGTCAGCACTGGTTCCTATGCCCATGTCATTGTTGGTAAAGTTGGTGTTCACTGGGTGCTTCATGAATCAGGCCTTGAGCCAAAGAAAACTATCTGTTTGAGGCAGTGATACCTGAATTTTTTTCATCATGAAAAACTGGTTATTTAGTTTCTAAATGTATACAAAGTATCATAACCAAACAAATGGCAGTCATTTACAATCATTACCAAAGAATTGACAATTACTGTCCAAATTTGGGCTTTTGGTGATCACAACTGCTGGAAAAAAATCATTAAATGGACATTTTTCAGTTCAATAATTGTAAAACAATATCACACCTCCTAAAAATGAAATAAAAGCAACAATATCCAAGTCCTTATCATTTATTTTAGTGTCATAGTTTTTATAAGTTTGAAGAATAAAAATTCTTGTAATTAAAAAAAATTAAAAAAAAATTATGTACAATGATTGAGTAAAGAAATCCAAAGTTGTTGAGACCTTTCCTGAATTGATGAGAAAACATGGCGACAAATGTACAGAACCCACAGGATGGAGAGGTACAAGGGAGACTACTTTGTCCAACTGACTTTTGGAATGTCAAAGTGCTCTGTGAGTGTATCGAGATGGCTGTTAAAATCCTGTAAAAGAGAAAGTTTCATTAAGTCACATAAATTATGTAATATGAGAGTATTTTCAAATGCAAACAGAAATTATACTTTCTTGGATGGCATTACTGCCAGTCAAAAAATATATTTTTCGAATTGTAGTCAGTTCTAAGAGAAGCAACTATTTATTGTAATGTTCAGCATACCAGTCTGCCAAAAATTACTAGTAAAATAGAAGACTTGTTCAATTGATCAGACGAGTGAGCAACAAGGGAAATGGAGAAAAGGTTTTACATTCTATCCTATAAATAGAAATGTAATCTAATATACACTGATAAAAGTATGTGGGTATGTCCATCTTCTCCTCCCAAACAGTGTACCCCTGAAATATGCCTATTTGAAGAATGCAAAGAAAAAAAAAAACCTAGGTGATTTTCAGCTAAATAATAATCATCTGATTTCTATTTATCTATATCTTCTGACATATATTTGAGAAAATCTGTGGGTATGTCCATCTTCTTTGAAGAAATGCTTTGTAGTCTGGGGTATTGAAGTAAGCAACCTCTAAAAGATGCCAAGTTGGAAAATGCATTAGACACAAGGCTGCTATAAATGTAGTGGGCAGCCAATTTATTTCAGACATGAATTCCTAGTGAGAAGTTTTTCAAAGTGTTTTAAAATGCCAAAAGGCCTTCATCACCAATAATTTTGAGCCATTTTTAGCTACTTTTCAGCCTAAGCAACACAGAGCATTCTGCTAGGATGAAATATTTCTGTTTCTTTTAAACATTGAATAAGATTATTGAAATATTGAAAAATGTATCAGCCATATATATTGATTTTCGAAAGTCTACTTTATCTGGTTAAGCAAAAAATAGATAAGCAATGATGCTAAGCTATTTTTCAGAAATAAGCTACTTGAGCAAAATAATGTCCAGGGGGGTGCTGTTGAAAAGAAAGAAAAACTTCAGAGAAAATTACAACATACCATGATACGTTCTTTGTGGGACATGCTAGCTCGTTCCATGATTTGTTCTTCCAACTGTAGGAGAAAAAAAAGAAAAAAGGCATAGTGAGAGTTTTTCCAATATTGTTCTCAAAGGTGGACGGACAATTCAAATATAATTCATCTCATCTTGAAAGAATGAAAAGTATCACCCACCTATAAATCTATATAAACATCATCTGTAAAACAATTTTTAAAAATAAGAATAAAACCAGATAGCATACGGTTTCCAGTTTATTCATATCATCCAATAAATTACAAGTAGTGTTCATAAGATGGTATAAAAAAAGATTCATTTCACCATGCAATGCAATTTTTGGTTCTCGGGTAATGAGTGTTATTTCCTGATTGCTTATATCAAAAGTATAGAAAACAGCTATTATTTCCTCCTAACTTTTTGTGACAATGATATTCGTATATAATTGTTTTTTATACTTTATGTGATTGAGATGTGCAAATTTATTAGCTGTCCTATTTGAAATAAGTAGATTTCAAATTATCACTGACCTTGTTGCAAAACAAATTCTGAAAAGAATATTTCAATTTTTCTATACTTTTTAAACATAATTAATCAGAGGGTAACACTTATTACCCAGGGAAAATTGCACTGTGTTATTCAAATGTCAATTACTTAGGAGTACATTTTTCTAACTTTCATCCTGACTGAATCTGCAAGTTTTAAAATTCTATTGATTAGCAGTTGTATACTTTTACATGTATACAAAAAGACATCTTTTTACAGTAAATGTATGACACTGCTAAATTCTGTTGAATGATGGGCAACTACTATAGAGCGATGGTTAGATTCATAAATTACTGCCAATGAATTCATTCTTCAATTGAGGCTCTATACTGAAGTTAAGTTACATCAACAAAGATCTCAATTCAGATAAACAGAAATCTGAAGTTGGCAATTCTTTCTTTCATTGAATATACATGTAGACCAATAGCAAGAATGTTAATAGTTTTGGGGTTTATGTGAAAAAGAACTGATACAATGAACTACTGTTTTTATGTTCATTCTTTTTAGAATTTACTGAAATGAAAATAGTAAACCTGTTTACAAAAAATATGCAAGATCTTCTATGTATATGATCATAACTTTACTCTTACTTTCTCTCCAATACTTATGACAGACTCATGCATTGGTAAGGTGAAAAAATTAATATCATTATTGGTTAATCCAATTCTTCAGAGATTTAATGTTAGCTGGTAATTAAATACATATTAGTATCAATATGATTGACTCAATTTGGAGCTCCTATATGAAAACTCACACACTGGTAAAGATACAAGTGAATGCAACTAAGATAAGACAATGGATAACTCAGTGGTACTATGACAACTGAAATTCAGCAAACTAGATCATATAACCCACAGGGATTGTGTAATTAGATACAATCATGAAATATTCTTATAAAAGTCATACTAATTACTTCCCTACAGATGTGGCCAGATGATGAATACTACAAATAACTCATTCATTTTTGACAACTATTTATCATCACCTTAATTTCAAGATGAAAGTAAATAGTAGTAGAGAGTCAATAATTATGACTTATAATACTTCATCTAATGAAAAATAAATTCTTCCTTAAAAAATAAATACAGCTTCTATTTACGCTAATTTGACAATTTGCCCATACACTGATATTTTTCATAAGCTAGGTCTCATATCAAATTATCAATTAGAGCTTTATCCAAGATCTAGCACTGTTTAGGTACACAGATGCTTTTTTCTTTTCTCAAAATCTTTAAGAGAGAATGAATTGGATTTTTTTCACTGAAACAAAGACTTTAAAAATACTCATTTACGAAAGAAAAAAAAACAAAACAAGCTTACCCTCTTTTCCCTGGCTTTTTCAAATGCAATTTCCGCTTTGGTCATTCGATTAACCACCTTTTTCAAAGTCGGATCCTCAACCTGTGTTGCATTAGTGATTTGACTAATGCTTTTTGATTGTTTCTTTGATTTTTTTCTGAAATTACAAACAAAAAAACAAAATTTATTTTTTGCACAAAAAACCCCCAAAAAATGTGGAGCAGTAATAAGAAAAAAAGAAATAAAGAAAAGAGAAGCAGCAATAAGATCTGATGTATTTACATGCCACATTGAAGCAAAGGCTATCTTCTCTGTATAAATATACAACAAAGACTATTTTTCTTGGAGACGAGATAGAACAAGCAACATTCAAGGAATAAGAAAGAACTGAATTCAGAGGAGTCATAAAACCCAAGAGGAGGAAGATTATTTTACATCATTTCATTGTAAAACTTTTTTTTTAGGATTTGTATCAGAATTTATTCATTTTTCGTTTTAATTACAATCCAACACGAAAGGTTATTCCATCTATTGAGACAAATATTCAGCCGGCTCTAGTTTTTTAAAGTAACAAATATTTTTTCAGCTAGATTAGAAACTTTTACAAACAAAAACATCTACATGTTTTTTTTAAATATCTACATGCAATAAAAAAAAAAAAGAAGTGAATTCACATTTATATAATATTGAATTCAGTACCATAAAATTGTGTTACAATAGCTGATTTCTTTACTTCCCTCCCCAAATCTTTGCAGTCATTAGTTTGTTCCTGGTAACTTTCAATAAACCCAACCTTTAGGTGTTCACCAATTCTTTGATTTAAATAACAATCAGTTATATAATTCTTCACAATTTTCTTAATAATATAAGAAAATGTTTAAAAAAAGTCATCTTAATAATAAATTAAGGGAGATGATTCATCTGTAATTACGTCCCTTGATAGAAGCCAGCTGTAAACAAAACATGGAGTCAGACATGTTGGTTTAATAGAGACATCACTTATATACAACTATTTGCAAACAGTCGAGATTCCTTAATTCCAGGATAATTATTTCAGACTTTTCCTTACAGTTTTCTTGACTCATTTAATTAACATTGCATTTTATCATTTCAGAATGGAACTCAATTGAACAATATTCAAAGGAAGGGACGCGTTAGTAAATGGACACAGCAGAGATAGTCTGTTCTCGTTCTCTAGTTATACCTTTACACGCCATTGAAAAAAAGGGATATTATCAAGGCAATCTAGCCTCCAAATTTTTCACGATTTGAGGGAACTATGTAAGCTACAACACAAACTAAGGAAGTATCAAATCTAACATTAAATAAACCCAACATTTTCAGAGTCATTTTTTTCGACAGTATCAACATTTTCACTACCAACCATACTACCCGAGAAACGTTAGAGTTAAAAGTGAAGTGTCCATCTATTTTATTCTCTTCTTCAAATTGAAAAAAAATAAACAGTACAAAATCGATAAGCAATAAATATACTTACTTTTTCACTTTTGAATCTTTTTTCAACTTGAGAGAACCCCCGACACTAGCATACTGGTCGTCCATAATTTCTATTTACAAGAAGAAATAGTGTAGGCAACCCTACACTGCTTTTTCTTTGGTAACGAAGAGCGAATGACGTCAGGAGTTTGTGCGTACTTCGTAACAGGGCTGCCACGGAGTTTTTAACAAATGTACCAAAAGCTTGAATCACATGTACCAAATCCTCAATAAAAGTACCAAATAAAGGAAAACACAAAATTTGATACTTATTTTAATGTTTTTATTATTACATCAAATAATGTAAACAGTAGTGAAAATTGATACGGGACAAAAACATCTTAAATTCCAATAAATTGAAAGATATTAATCAAACTTAACTCAAAGCTTCATTTTCATCTCTCTTTTCATTTTAATCAACTTTTCTTCCATCTTGTTGAACACTTTTTTCAGATAGGTCCCACTCAAGTACAGTCGCTGTCTGCAAGCAGCAGGAGTCAGTGGATCAGAAAGAAATGTTGGTAGAGGCTAATTTTATCGATATAACAACTTGGCTGTGAAATGGGTTATATCAAGATAAGGAAGTAACGTCTCTCAAATAATCCAGTAAAAATAAGCAATTATTGCAAATCTCACTAGATGTTGGAAGGAGCCGTTCAAACAATCAAATCCCTTATAGGCCCCTATGTGCTTTATCTCTCATCAATGTGATTGATACTCCGACTGTAAAGTAAACAATATAGGTTTTCTTATAGGTAGGGTATCTTTCTCTGGCGTATAAAAGAAGAATAAGGGTTTTACCTTACGTTGACTGAAAGCTAACTCAAGGATAGGGAGGGTCGTTTCCGTGACACATACACATAATTGAGCGCATGCACACACACACACACACACACACACACACACACACACACACACACATATATATATATATATATATATATATATATATATATATATATATATATATATATATATATACGCGTACATACAAAGACACGTTGGTGCACCCTTTAATAGTCCAGTAGAAATTTTCGGACCGAACCCGGAAAAAATTAAGACCAAAATTTTGCACCATTGACAGGATTGGTAGCCTACCGTATCATTACAGAATGATGACGGTAAGGGGTGCAGAATTGATTAATTAGATCTTTAGTTTTTTGCTACGTTTAATTATTGCCGGACTGAATGCGAACACTGAGAGCTTTCCAACTGAAGATATCAGCCAGGGTCTGAAAAGATTAGACGTTGGCCCTGACGGAGAAAACTTTGGATTTTCACTGGTTGGTGTTTTTCAAGTGTTCGACACTTGAAAAGTTGGATGGATGGATTTTTCTCACCTGAAAATGTAGGAATATGTATGTGCTGAAAAAATGATACCACGTGATCTTGCATAGCCAATCGAATCGAAGCTTTTGGGTGAGAGTATAATTTTGAAAAATAACTGTGAGTCAAATTTGATTTCGACTCTGGAGCGAGTAAGTCTTTTCCCTGTCCCTCTGATGTCTTGGCTGAGAGGGCCCGGAATCGAGATGTTTGCCTCTCCTCTTTCTTCACTCTGTCTTATTGTAGTGTAACGCTATTGGTACATTATCATATATATATATATATATATATATATATATATATATATATATATATATATATATATATATATATATATATATATATCCCAAATCAACTGACATCTGGTGTTGGAAAAAATGTTATAAACATGTGAAAAATACCTATATTTACCTGATATACCTCTCAGATTTGGAGCTGTTTTTTAAAACTCCAGTGTGGACTAATAGCGAAAATATAGGAGAGGTATTCGCGCATGGATCCGCTCCAAAAATAGATCTCTTCTTCCTTAGCCTATTACCCACCTTTCCACCAAATCTCATTGGAAACCATGGAGAGTTTCCTGAAATATTGCGTATACAGATTAATAAACTTTAAAGGTATTGTGATGTATGGAGAGAGAGAGAGAGAGAGAGAGAGAGAGAGAGAGAGAGAGAGTTACGATGTATGGGGAATAATTATGTATGGATCCGCTCAAAGATTTCATGACTCCTTTCGTAGTCTTTTGCCTACCCTTCAACTGAGTTTCATCGAAATCCACCGAGAACATTTGGAGATACCATAGGTACAGAATTGAAAGAAAAAATCGTTTATTTTTTTTACTGGACTATCGGGGATATTTTCGAGATATTTTGTGATTGCCAACAATTAGCCAAGACATAGCAGACTTAATCGTGTATGGATCCGCCCCCAAATCTCCAAACTACTTTAGAAGCCCTCAACCCTACCACCATAAAATATTATCGAAATCTATTTAGAACTTTTGGAGATACTGAACAGCCAGAGAATAATAAAACTCTCCAATCTCAAATTTTGATACCGTTCCTTCCATCTGTCCACACGATATCTCCAGAAGGTCTCAATGAATTTCAATCGAATTCTATGGAAGACTTGGCAAAAGGTTACTCGAGAAGCCAGGATATTTTGGAGTGGATCCATGCATAATTATCTCCCCTACATCCTATCTAAAATCAACATATTTCTAAAAAGCTTTTAATTCTACGTAATGTGCTGATGATTCGTAACTTAACAGAAATGGAGAACAAAAAACTACATCAGTCAAAATTCCAATATATTCGCAAGTTTCCTCTTCTATCTGAAAGTGAAGCGTTTCTATGAAAACCTTTCAAGACAAAATAGTGCAAAGCGAAAAAGCAATTACCACCAATTTATATGGGAAAATCATTGACCGATCCCAGACCCCCAAAATTGTGATGATAGTATGTTAGGCTGAGTTGTCAGAGGTCGGGTGGTGGGAAGCATAGGAGACTGGAGTGTTGGTGAGATTTTCTTGAAGTAGTTCTCGCGTAACCGTACAAAAACAGCTTTATGATATATCGTGGTAAATATAGCTATTTTTCACAGACTCATAACCTTTTTCCCATGATTGCATTTCTTTTATACTATTGTAGACTACCAACTCGGTCAGTTGAGTAAAATTTAGCTTAGCTTTATTTCTTTTGGATCAAAACCCATTTTTACTGGACTTATAAGTTAGAAGCTGGCAGGCACTTCTTTATTTTATGATCTGATCCACAAGGCCCCAGCCCCAGTACGCAGCGAATTATCCCACAGGGGAAGAGTGAATCAACATAAGATTGAATGATTCAAAGTAGTCCCAAAGTGGGACCAACTACACGTTTTTTAAAGTATTGTTGAAGGGTTGACTGTGTTGCAAAAAGTGATTACAATCTCATTAATATTCATTGGCAAAATTTAAGGACACTAAAAGAAAAAATATTTAAATATAAAATCGCATTCATGCAGTCTCAGTAGCAATTAGAAAAAAAAGAAGTGTCTCATAAGTGAACCACTGCACCCCGAATCATTGTGCCCCACACATACAACTGAGAAAGACAATCTGATATCTTTCTAAAGAGCCAGCACAGTGATTGCAGTTTGGCCAAATTGATTATAAAACAATCGTAATTTCTCCTTAAATAGCACAATGAGAAAATTCTAAATAGTTGAAGCTCTATAATGAAAGTAAGAGTACCTCTTGATATTACCTTGGGCTTAAAATTAGCTTGCACACTGTAGAGCAATACTGTAGCAAGCAAATATTCTACGTTATAAGATGGGAAAAGGAGACGTGAGGAAAGAAGGCGTCCCGTTGCATCAAAAAAAAAAAAAAAAAAATCACGATGTCCTATAATCCACCGCATCCCGATTTCTCCTAGTCCATTTGTGTTCAGAAGTGTAAGAGGGTTTTTAGTGTTGAGTGATTTATTACTTAGATAGTGTTTAGAGCATGAAACAATATTTCAGAACCAACGGAAGAATAGGGTAATGAAAGTAGATTCAACATTAAATTGGGTAGTCGAGGATACAGGAATCCTTTCCTAATTTTTCTTGGTACAGTGTATTAAGGGAAGTAACTCTTGTATAAAATATGAAGGTTATTTCCCTTTGACAGGTACAGTCAAAAACATACATACGGCGTTTTTTTTTTTTTTTTTTTAAGGTTCACCGACTTCTCTGCACATGTCTACTCGGTACCGACATTTGAATGTCGACTTTTCCGCGCACGACCACTCAGCACAAGGATAATTCAGCATACGGATAACTGAGCGCATCTCAGTGCAAAAAAAAAAAACGACAAAAACAAACAATGGAATTGAAACGATTCATTGATGTACATAAATTAAAATTGTTTTGTTGAATTAATTTAGTGGATTAATTTACTTCTGTGTAATGTAATTAAAGTTGGTTTTTTTTTGCAGGAACTACGAAACTATTTATTTTACAGTGTTTGGGAGTTTTTTTTCTCTTAAAGTTGAACTTGGAAAGAAAACAACAAAAAGTCTTCTCGACTTTACAAAATTCATTTAACTATTGATAAATTCTTATTTGTTTGGTGATCTTTGGTTTGACGTATATATAGCGGTGTTTTAGTAGCAGGGAAAATTTCAGAAGTTATACAGAGGGTCTAAAACATATAATTTGTAATTAAAAAGCATAATTAAACAACATATCTATTAGAAATTAACGCAATAATTAGATCAAAACTCGGTCTTTTTTCCAACTCATAACGGGAAATCACAAAATATTGTTAAATATAATTCCACCCCTTGAATTAAAATATCCACAGATTCTCATTTGTAGTTTTTGGCAAAATGAGAAAAAATTATCAAAAAGAAGAATTGAAAAAATGTTCGTGCGATTTAAAAAGATTTTAACGAAGTTAAGCAATTTTTAAGATGTATTAAAAAGCTATAATACTTATGTTCGTACCTGGATTCAACGATATTATAATCCTTTGATAAATTTTTATTTTACATAGTTGCATTAATGTCTTTGCTTTTCATCTAGATTACTACAATGAAATGTCTTTCATTCTCCATTACTCGCAATAGATTTGTCAAGGTACGATGGAAAGATTGCATGTAACGTGTCAAACTGTCTTTTAAATAAAGAACAAAAACCAGCTTTTAATTTCTTTACTACGCAAATCTATGATGAATATATGGTTTTATTATACTTTTTAATACAATAATTATATTTTTGGGACTTTGTATGATTTTTGAGCCCGTCTTTGCTCGCCGAAGGTTTTTGTACGTTAATTAAAAGATTATCAAACAAATGAATAAATTAATAAATTAATAAAACAAAACGTAAAGAAGAATATCACAAAAAGCAAATAAGAACAATGCAATAATTAAATGAATTGTCAATAACTTTTTGAGAAGACTTAATTATTATTCCAACTTTTGTCGTTTTTTTCTCCTTTTAAGTCGTAATTGATAATAGCATCTTGAAAGGAAATCAACAACCCGAACAATAACACCGTAGATAAATTAATAGTTTTATAGTTTCTGCGAAAAATTATAAATTATTTTACTGAACTTCACAGACGTAAATTAATTCACTAAAATGATTTAATTCAATGAATAATTTCAATTTTTGTATCATTCTAATTCCATTTTTTGTCGGTCTGTTTTGCTCTATTTTCAGTTTTCAATGCACTGAGACATCCTCGCGCCCAGTGGCCATGCGCGAAAAAGTATGTTTTTAAATTCGGCACTAGGTAGACGTGCGCTGAGAAGTCAGGTCACGATTTTGGTAAGTAGATAGATTTGATTGGAAATTGCCAAAACGTACCAAATCTTCCGACCGCAGTGCCAAAGTTCCAAAAATTGCCAAAGGTTCCTGCTTTGAGGCTCCACGGTAGAGCGATTGGTTAAAATCCGAGTAATTTTACGTACGCAAAAACTGATGACGTATTCATTCTCACTCCTTAGAGTCAAACTCAGATTGACGTGCTCTGCAAAAGTTTTCAAATCCCATCTACAGGAACTATAAATAAGAGTTGAAATGGGACGTATTATTTAGGAATATCATAGTATTGAGAAATTAATTCGGTATTGGTTTTTTGGTTTCTGAAACTGTCTACCCCTAATCTTTAAGGGGGGGGGGGCTCAATTTACAATGCTAAACTGGTCCCTTGGTTTATGTCTAAATAGAAATACAACCGTATTTTACATACTTTTATATGTAGATCACTATAATTACCCATTATCTTCTTCAATTCCTCTTGAAGAGTAAAGGATTCGTTGTCGCAAATTCTTTTACGATAAAATTCATTTTATACGCGTTTGGCGTTTAATGTCAGCGGTTGATTTCCCGCCGGTATTTTTGTTTATTGTGTGGTTATAGCTGGTACTACAACTGCATAAAGTATCATACCAGATTCAATATATTTACTTGATTACTAACCCAGAAAGTTGGTGGTGTAACGGGTTTATATCCCCGGTCATTTCAAACAATAACACATTTACCTGAACCCACTTTATAAAAATACGCATTAATATTTTTCAGATACAATGCCAAATAGATTCAGTCAGGTAAGAAAATGTTTCTTTCGGAAATAACACATTTTGCTGGAGCACACTATTCAGATATTTCGAAGCCCTTTAATGCATTTAGATATCTATTCTAAAAATAGTCTCATCTGAGACACAAAGTCTGGAAAAAAGCAACTTTCTTTCCAGAGATAATTGGTGTTTGATACAGACCATTCTAGATGACAATGAATTTTGCATCTCATGCCCTCTACCTTTACCCTCTTCTATGAAATAGGCGAACACAACTCAATCCTCGTACAGTTCTCATTCTGCACTTGGCAGAATGTAGGCTGTTCCAACCACGTTGCGCATCAACTATTTCACATACGTACGTACGCATTCATACATGCACTAACATACAAATCAACACTTAAGTTTCTTTACCTCCTGCACACACACATGACCATTTTTAACTACGAATAAATATTATGAATTAATATCTACATTGAATTATCAACAGCATTATTCTGGCTTTCTCCTTTAAAAGGAATTCTCTTTGTACTTCTTCTAATGAGAATCATAGTCGAATCATTGTATTTTACACATATTCAAATACATGCATTCTTTGTTATTTTAAATCTTTGTTATCTCAATTAATTGCATGCACATTTTATATACATCCTTCACAATGCATTACAACTTGCATTTACAGTTTTAATTAGACTAACTGGTCGACTGCCTTCCAATTTTTGTACCTGTAACTATTAGGGAAAGAAAGGATCTAATCTTTCTTTTCTTTCTCACCTATAGGGTTAACCCATAATTTTCCTGAACGGACCGCATCATCAACAGTCAACCTTGAGGAGTTCCCTTTTCTGTGATAGCTACTACAACTGATTTTACACTTCTTACTGAATAGTAAGATTACAATTCAACAGTAGTTGGTTAAATTGTTAGGTATTTGATTGGAATCAGATACTAATAATTCAATTAACTTAACAAAGTATCCACGCCAATATAGGAAACTCCAACTGGGTGGAAAAAACAGCGTTGACAGCCTGGCCTGGAAGAACATTTGCGTACCATGATAAGTCTTTCATGGTATTTCTGGAGGCAGTGAATCTGTCCGGCAGTACCCATTTCTTCTCAAAGTCATTATTAATTAATTCTTTCAACAGATATAAACAATTTGATTCATAAAAGCAATAACAATATAATTCATGCACTAACTTTCTTTTTTTCCCCAAGAATTTTCTACACACTCGCTCACTCGATTTCTAAAAAAGCACTCAAAATTTGTGCATCGATTTTTGTTAAAATTTGAACGAGTGTGTGACTCTGTAGAACGTGAAGATTTACAATCGGACCCCTTCACCACATTGTGTTTTATTTTTCTTTTAGGCAAAATAAGTACATGGTTTCAATTTAATCAAAGCGATCAGCGTCATCCGGTGTAACAGAAAAAGGACACCTTTTTAAACAAGTCAAGTCTGGGTTTAATAAACTGAATAAGCACCCCTACTCTGTAAATGAATCACGTACCACCTCACTTAACCTGTCAATGGTGAAGACACCAGTTCTTCAAAGTTATTATTGTGTTTGTAGCTCCAGTCAAACGCAGTAATGACGTTCCTTACTGCTTTGTATCCGACACGCCCATAGAGTGGGAACGTAGAGATACACTTTCTTTAGTAACAACAGCTCACTAGCAGTGGTAGATTAACCATTAAGCCAAGAAGGCTTGAGACAAGGAACTCATAAGGAAGAAGCCCCGAGAACAAAAATTTGAATTGAGTTTTAGAAAATCATTTTTTCTAAGTTCTTGGTAGGTTTTGTTTACAGTGTAACTAAGATATTAAACCGGACCCTTACTTTCTACCATTCATACGCGAGTACACATTCGAAGTATTTTGATACTGCCTTTTTGATGGTTGTAAAAAAAATTGATTGTGATTTGTTGTGTTTTCATTAACATTTAAAAGTGAGGGCCGGCGTGGGCATGCCTTGGAGTGTGCGTAGGCCTGAGAGTAAGAGAAAACCGGTTCCTAATTCCATAGACAAAATATTTAGTGATGTAAAGAAAAGGAAAACCGGTTTCTAAAAAATTGAATCTCACCACTATATGTATATATATATATGTTTATTCAATAGCAGCAGCAGCAGCTATTTACAATCCATTATCTGGTGCAAAGCCATTACCATTTCTGGGAAAGTAGCTGGAAGGGAAAGAGACAGATTCATGTCTCTCTCAGCCTCGATCAGCGTTTGAACGTAGCTTGCTGATCCCATTTCCACGCTGTCAACTGATACGCCAATATCGATCATAATTCTGGCAAGATTAGATCATTAATTTGTCCTGTTTTCATTTAACACTGCTGTAGAAGTAAGCACATGTGTGTGTGCATTGTTGACTATGCAAGTGGAAAACTTGAAAACATTGCCTCATGTCCAGAACTTGTTTTAAAAACCCAGAAATGTGTTACAGGTCTTTATTAGGAACCGTGAACCAGAACTAGTACCAAAACAGTCAACATAGGTTCTTTCAAGTTGGCCTGGATAGCTGTGTATCACAAGCTGCACCAACGGAGCAAGAGTGCAGAAAATTCAAGCATTAAGTCCCTTATTATGTCCAGAGAAAAAAATGGTCTTTTTTGTTATTTGGTAATCTCTCAATAGGTTTTTAATGGCGTGAGTCCAAATTACAATCTACGTTTATACTAAATTATTCGCTTAGTTCGTGTCCAGTAGCGTTCACACTTGTTTTTACAAAATTCAATTTTTTTAGTGATCACGGCCCAAAAAAGGCGAAAAAATAATTAATCCATTGATCACCCCTTTCACGATTTTTTTAATGGTCACCCCAACATGGTATGTTACCAAAAGACGTTTGTCATGTCATGGTTTCTACTGAGCGATTCACCAGACCGGTTTGTATGTAAGCCAAGCTCAAAAAGGTGCCTAAAATACCTCACTACGTTTGGTACATGAAGTATCTGCCAAGTCTATTATGCTCAATGGACGTAAATATGTATTTATTAAGCTAGCTTCAAAGGAATTCAGATTGAAAACAAAGTTCCATGTTGAGACCTAGGGAAAAGTTAGGGATAACCCTAAAATGCCAAATGAAGAGCTAATATATACAGGAAATAGGTTTCTCGTTCTCACAGCTTTAGAAAAGAAACAAGAGAAAAGCCCAAGAATTAATCAAACTCGCCTTTAAATTTAACTAGTTTTTATTTTTATAAAAGAAAAAAAAGTATACAGCAATTTCATCAACACAGTGGTTAATTCGTTCTAAAGTTTGTCCACACTGTTCAAAACTGCACTGTCCAATGTCTTGTTATAATTTGAAGTGTATGTTCTATCAACTTATATTTAGTTACATTTTTTTTTTGTACAGCGATACCTTAATCGTACTAATTCAAAACTGCACCGTTCTAGGTATTGTTGCATGTATGATAAACAAATTTTATTTAACAGTATGTTTAAACATTCTAATTTCTTCTTTTTTTTTTTTTTTGCTTATAGCACATAAACTTAAGTTTTGTGAAATAAGCAGACACAACACTAAAGCAGAGGATCTCAAACTTGTTTCCCTCTCAGATCACTTAATGTTCTCAAAAACTATTTGCAGACCCCTAAAGACTTTTTATGTTGATTAGATGATTATAGTACAAATAAACCATAATAAGTTTTCAGAAACTACTTTTATTTTAACTTGATTTTCCTTCCGTGGTCCTCTTACAAAGGCCTCGCTGATCACTTGTGGTCCACGGACCACACTTTGGGAACTGCTACGCTGTAGCAAAATGCACACCATTTCAATTTGTTGTCTTCTGATAATGTACTCTTATTCAAAAACTTATTAAATTAGAACAGTGGATATCACAGCGAAATTATGTTTTACATAATATGCCAGTTCCCAATCTCAGCTTAGTGTGTCATAGAACGTTCATGAACACATATTTATCCAACGTTTTTCCAACATATTAGTCAAGCGTAAAATTTCAATACGTTTTTAATTGCCTACCAGCTAATGTGACCGAGAATTCAGTTCCAAATATGTAAATTAGTGAGCTTTCCCATTTTTCTCCCTAGAACGCACAGATACTACACTTTGATCTGTATTTATTCGCTTCCCCACAAGAGCAAGATGTGACACAAGCTCAGTTTGATTTGAGGTTCTGCACATGGGGGAGCTAGAAAAAAGATAGCTCCAGACCCTGCAATTAGTGCTACGAAAACGTCAGGGCAAGCCCGACCCTTTCCTTATAGTGCGACGGCAATGTGCTACCCCGGGGCTTACTGATCCCCCGAGACTGGGCAAGGTTAATTTTGAGGCCACAAGACGAATCCTCGGACACTTGCGTTTAGCAATACCGAGCTTCAGTAGGATATCATCGGCCACGTCATTGCACTGGCGTAAAGCTACCAAAGAGTGTATTGCAAACAGATACTACACTTTCA
Source organism: Thysanoteuthis rhombus (assembly GCA_963457665.1). Classification (NCBI taxonomy): domain Eukaryota; kingdom Metazoa; phylum Mollusca; class Cephalopoda; order Oegopsida; family Thysanoteuthidae; genus Thysanoteuthis; species Thysanoteuthis major. Next base: position 67,158,465 of record OY735200.1, read on the forward strand.
TCTTAATCAGAAGTGCTGATCCATACGTATATAATCCCCCCCCCCCGTTTTTGACAATTTGCTAAGGTATTAGTATTTAACACTTGGAAAATTTCATTTGGTTGCTTCCATTGTTTATTTACTGTATTTTCATTTTTATCGTCAAATTTCTAGAATAGTAAAAGATTCTTTGTATTTTATTTCATTTAAATTTATTTTCACATATAATTATCATTTTTATTATAACACTTTGGATGCTCTAATCTTCGGTCTTCCCAGAGTGCCTGTTATGTTTTGGAATGTTAAAAGGGGGAGGCTGGAGGACCCACCTGCTGAAACATTGTGATAAAAAAAAACAAAGGCAAGGAAATCAATCTGAATGAAACAAAATACTATGCTCAAAATATCTTGTCTAAAAAGATTGAGACGTGTAAAATGTTCTTCCTTATGACTAATTTGATTTCCAGAGTTATTGATCATCTCCTGCTGCTGTTTTCTCTTCCTCTAATTCTTTGTTCTCTCTCGCCAAAGATTGCCAAGTTTCAAGGTTTTGTCTGGAATAGAAAGAAGAGAAATATCTGACATTAGCCAACTAAGACCGATTTCCTAAATTCATATCACTAAATTAACGAGCGGGGACCTTTGCTATCACAAAATAAGAATCAATAAAATAGATAGACTGATAGATAGTGTTTAATCAGATAGTGTTTAATTCAATTTGTTTTTAAAAAGTGATATTTGTGAGTTATAGAGTTTGTTTTTTCACGATCTAGGAAAATGTTAAATATACACACACGCTGCTCAAAATAAACGGTCATTCTTCTCTTTCTCTCCCCTCCTTTCTATGAACGAAATGAAGTCCCAACTCGTTTTTCAAGATCTACTCATTAGCAGCCGATAAACAGTAATTGTCCCCCTTGCTCTACCCTCCTCTCTATGAACGATACGAAGATCCAACTCTTATCAGCAGCTGATAAAATACTTTATATATGAATTATCATCAATAAAAAAAAGAAGCCTGTAAGCATTTGAGCAAGCACACAACATTATTTTTTGTATTTGCCAAAATTGCCGAGGTTATTATGGATTTTGAGCCAGAAAAGACCAAAATTTACCAAATAGTTAGGCAACTCTTCCACGTATGAGTTAGCCTTTTCAATCCCCTTCATCGATTCTGGACAAGATTTTAGAGGGATAGAAACTGAAGACTTGTTTTTTTTCACTTAACAATTTAATTCTATGAAAAAAAAAATATTTTCCAGAAATTCTGCATTCAGAACCACAAAACATGACTAAATGTATGTCTTGTTACATTGATTGCAAAAAGATTGGTTCTTCTTGTGTGATGTTCCTGTTTTCAACTCTCAACACCAAGCAATTAGAAGCGAGATGGCTGTTTGCTAAAATACTTATGACAGGTACTTATATATATGTGTGTGTGTGTGTGTGAGTGTGTGTGTGTGTGTGTGTGTGTGTGTGTGTGTATTTATAGTTTAAAATTGATCTTTAATTCATTTTTTAAAAGTTTTTTGAGACTAACTGATTTTTACAACATCAACCATTTAATAACTTTATAAGTGATAATAATAAACGACTTCCTTTGTATTTAGCTTTGTCTGGTAGAGGGTGATAAAAGTGCGAATTCTTAATTATTGCTTCACGGTAAGCACCATCACACACAAAATGCCAGGCTTATACAACACCAACAATTTCTTTCTGTGTAAATAAAATGCAAAGAGAGTGATCTAGAGTTTTTTACGATCTTCGAAAGTGTTAAATCCAAGGTATTCAATATTTTTCGCTCACCGCACGCTTCGATATATTTTTGGAAATTTGAAACATGCTACTGCCCCTTGCATAAAAAAGCAAACTACCGCCCAGTTATAATCGCAAATCGCCCACTAGTGGGTGGTACCGCCCACGTTGAAACCACTGATCTAAATCAAGTCAGAGGAACAACACTAAGCTCATTTGATTTTTAACCTTGCAACACCGAGGTCAGTCTGCTTTAAACGAAGCAGCAAGGGAAAGTGTAGCTATAGTGCAATCTCTAGTAATCTGTCTCTTGTAGAATTCAACAAGAAAATATCTCAGGGAGCACAAATCTCCACCAATGTCATTGTCACTAAAACCTGAACAATCAAGTTACAGATCCTAAGCTGTCATGGCAAAAGCTTTTATTCAGCAGAGAGATCCCTTTGAGCTTTTATCTATTTCAAAACTTTGTTACTTATTAAGTGAGTTTTTATTACCGGGTTATTACATTTGAGAAGCTGAAACACAGTCCGATCTCACAATTTCAACAAAATCGAAAAAAAAAAATCCTAGTTCCGGCCTAAAATTTAATAAATTATTCCTAGGCTCACGTGAACAAGTGCCAGACAAAACTAAATGCAGTAAATATCTGTATGCTCCCACACTTGTAACCCTCGGCCAAGCTTTAGGAAATGCCTCCCCCCCCTGATCTTGCCCCCGTCCCACTCTTCGTAGAATAGAATACAGTGACGTTGTTGTAATATGTATAATATACTGAAGGTTTAATTACATGAAGTTATATGAATCTAGTACAGTCCTTCATTATGTTTCATTTAGAAAACAAAATAGTGTTTGTAATATTCCAGATATGAAAAAATATGGATACAAAAGTTATTAAATATCATCCAAAATACTCATGATATACTATGGAACCATTTTTTATACACAATTAAACCATTTTTTGTTGCTCTCAGCCCCCCTCCCTGTAATTGTAAATCGGTCCCTGCTGTATTCAGGCCCTTTTTGAAAGACATGAACTCACTTGGCTCCATTCAGCATGGCAGATGTTTCTGGCAACAGTTCAGACATTAATTGGTAACAAGGCAAGCAAATAAAGGAGATGAACCCAACCTGGAACAAAAAAAAAAGCATTGATAGAAGCAGATCGGATTTATGAAGGCCACAATTTCTACCATTGATATTTTCGTTTCCTGTTGAAGGAGAAAAAATCAGTGAAAGGGGGTGATCTTGATTTTCTTAATCTGTAATCTCATGTTTGCAAATTTGTATACTCTCGATTTAACGGACGGATAGGGGCGAATGGCTGTCCTATTTTCCCCACGTAAAGCCCTGACGTTGTGTCGCATTTTGCTCTCCTTGGAGAGTGAATAAATAGCCCCCCACCTTTTTCTGGCCTTTTTCGGCATAGATTAAAGTGTAATATCTGTTCCTCAGTAGAGCCCAAGGCGCTAGTAATGACACTTGTCTGCCGAATGGGCCGGAGATGGTGAGTGTCAAAACCCGAGTGCAATGCGCCAGCCAATGAGATTATACTGAGGCTGTGCATTGCTACACGCATTGGGAGCCTTTAGATTCGTCCTTGGGCTCTCCCACTATTACTCGGTCCAGCTGCAGAGGATACGTTACCCCAGGGCGGCACTGTTCCATTGCACTTAAAGGTCGGGATTGTCCTGACGCTTTCGTGACTACTGTTGCTTTGGCAACCACGGTTGCACAGCAACCAAAGTTGCGTTGGCTGGAGCTATTTTTCATGGGTTGCTCCTATTTCCCCCTACGTAAAGCCCTGACCTTGTGTCATATTTTGCTTTGCTGGGAGAGTGAATAAAGAGGATGCTCAAAAACAAAACAAAAAAATCCCATTAGTCCAAAAAAGAAGAGAATACAACCAATGCATCCTCCCAATAGTCACCCATAGAGCTGGAACATGGAACGTAACGAAGAGACTGTTCTTCAAACTGAGAACCATGCAACGAGTATATGAAAGAATCATTCTCAACCTCACACGGAGAGATCACAAGACACTACAGTATTTTAGGAAAAAAAAAAAACGAGAGTCAGAGACATAATAGAATCTATTAGAAAACTCAAATGGCAATGGGATGGTCATATTTTAAGAGTGGCACACAACTGGTGGACATCACGACTTACAACATGGACCCCCAGAGATCACATGCGTAATCGAGGCCGACAGAATGCAAGATGAAGAGACAAGCTAGACAAATTCAGAAATTATTGGTTCCACGACACCCATGATAGAGAGGTTTGGCGAATCCTGGAGAAGGTCAATGTCCAACGACAGAAGATTAAAGACTGATGATGATGATGATGATGATGATGATGATGATGAGTAGATATTCATCCCTAGGAATGGAAATGGGTTTGGGGAATAAAGTGTGCGATAAGATTGCATGTAGGAAGGTCACCGTACCCCCATGCCCCATTTCCACCACTGTTTCTGTCTTTCCATTGTGTATACAAACATGCCGATCGCAATGAGCAACAAATGTGCAATATTTCAAGGCCTAGAATGCTGTTCATTCCGGCCATATTTATCAATAAAGAAACACAACATATTTGCAAGGTCAGTGATTGCTACCCTTTCTTAGAGTCTTCCCATGGAGCGGCCATTTGGATAACATTCCCACAGGTGTTGGTAATTAAACATCATCTCCTTTGGAGCAATATAAGGAGGAGGAGAAATGCTTTATTTTATTGACAAAAGTTGAAGAAGATATTGTTCACTAATATGAATATATTAGTTTTTAAAAGTATTATCACCAAATCTATCTCGCTACAGTATTTCTTTAAAACTTAGCTTCATACTTTAAAAGGCTGTTTTGTGGTCACCGGCAAATAGCTGGTAAAAGAATTCCTTACACGTAGAGGAAGGATGGCAGCTTTGAACGTGTTGTCAGCCAAAGCTTTCCTCTCTTAGTTTTGGCAATTAAACCTCCGGTCCCTAAAACTGGGGCGAGTGTGTTGAAATGACCCCTTTCTTGTATTCATGATATACTTCTCTTTAAAACTGTAAGTCTCTATACCGTAGGCTGTAATTCTTACCTGTGTATCAGGAAGCTTGGTCTCATTACACCGATCCATCATAGCTATTGGTGTGGATCCTTTTGCTTTCTCCTCATCTCCCTGTTGAGAAAATAATATCATCAGAATAAGCTCAATTTCCTGGCGATTGCATATTCAAGATTTATAGCCGAATTTTCTGCAACATAGAGTTCAGAGTAAGTGACGATCCTAAAACTTATTAGAAAAGTAATGTAAAAGAATCCTGGTACTCTAAAACTCAGGTAAATCAAAGCTCGGTGCAATATATATATATATATATATATATATATATATATATATATATATATATATATATATATATATATATATATATATATGGTACAAATCAGGCTAGCATAATATGATAATATATCAATAATACAAACCCACTTCTGAAATGTATGGGATTTATTTCATAGAGTGCTCGATACGTACAACTTTTTACTCCTGAAGTTAAGTTGTTTTAGGGTAGAGCTTGAAATAAATAGTAGAATGTGGATTCGCTACACAAACTAGCTCATTTTTCTGCCCTCTTTGGGCCTCATCAGGCGATTTTAACAAATAAGATATCATTGCATCTAGTCTGGTCTAGAGTCCGATTTGCCGGTGTATACAGCTTGCCAAAAACCGAGAGACGGTAAATAGTTCTACTGAGAACAAATCATATGCTCATTTCTCTGCTAGACTCAATCATCGATATCAACAACCCCCCTTGTTTGCACTGACAAACCCACGACCGGACTTTCACAACTTGCCCGCGCCCAGTGACGCACGGGGCAACTTTGACCAACTCTTCGTGTTGTCCTCGGTCAATATCATATAGTGATAATAAACAAAATTTATCATTCTATTATTGCTGGCCTTTTTTTACACATTGTTGAAAATTCCTTCTTTTTTGTAAATGGGCGACCCCGATAAAACATCAACTCCAACAGATTCGATTATTACTCGCCGGATGGAAAGAAATTCTTTTACTGCATTGACTTCATAAATAATGCATCTTTTCATTTGAATGTTTTGCTTGCCTACACGGGAAACTCCAGAAAAGTATTGAATATGAGATATAGATCAGACGATAATCACTGCCGAAGTCATTCTTTTTCTCACAAAAAAAAGATAACTGCTACAATGCCAATTCTGAATATTCAATAAAGAATTCAAATATAACCCGCATTTATTTATGAAACAATAATGAATAATACTCTTCTTTTATTGCTTTTAGAGATTGCAGCTATTTTCACCAGAAAGCCGACCTTTTTGCAGTGCGATGTTTCAATCTGAAAGAATGTGACAATAAGCACAGCAAATTTTTCTTGAGAAGTAACCCAGTGGGCATGCGTGTCAAACTGGCTCTCTTTCGTCTTTTTAGATATTTTTTCTGTTCCTGCTGTGGTGGAATGCAATATCTCTGCAAATAGAATTAAAATACACCTCTGCGAAAGGCTAGAAGGTCCATAGCATCGTTTTCCAAGCATATCTTATGCAGTTGCCATACATTATTCATTGCTATCTCAATCAAATAGGTGAGTAACGATGAATACCATTTCTTACCTCACCAAGTCAATATTCTAAGATATTTTGGTTCATCCTCTCTACTCCTCTATTTTCATTCTAGATCTTCACAAAATGTGGCTGTTGAATTTGAACCTGGTTCTTGCTTACTGATGAATAGCAAGGAGCCTGACCAACAAGTTCAATACCAACTCCATTTGAACAAATACTCATGACACTGCTATCATTTCATCTACATATCAATATTTCTTTGTCAAATTCAGATCTAAGGTCAAATGAACACCTGTTACTTTTCTTAATGACATCTTTTTTTTCTAATGGACATTTTCCTTGTCTGTTGTTGTCATGAATTGTTTCAGTTGCTCTTACTGACTTTTCCTGCAATGCTGTCATAGGTTTTACACTCATAATAAATTTATCAAAGCACAAATGATATGATCTTTCCCTTTTCCAAATCCAACATTTTCTCTAGTGCACCTTGATAAGGGGTAAACTTTCTTTCAATGCAGTCATCAGTTTTACACTGGTAAGATCCCCCTAAATGCCAATTCAAAATTTCCTCCCGCTTGTTTGTCATATCTTCATATTTCTAGGTATTTTAAGATTAGTAATTTCAAATTGCTTAGTTTTAGTCATGTATATAAAAAACGATAACGATATATCCGTTTTAGTCTTCCGCACTTAAAAATTCAGAACATTACTTTTTGTTTTTTTACAGTCTTGAATGCGTTTTAGCTTGAAAACCACGGAACTCATAGGGAATCATAGTCTGAAACCATCTAGAGTGAGATATCCGAAGTCTAAAACCGTTTGGTTGTCTTTATTCTTTTCTTAGTCTGTATTTTCTCATTCGCCCCCTTGTCCATTTCAATCTTTCGTTGGCAGTCCACGTTTTTATTTAAATGTTATACAAACAAAGGTTAGTTTCTTATCAGAAAATCTTCCTACTCCTGCAGGATACTACTAAACTTTCTTTTCTCCCCTTCTCCCTTACTGTCCTCTTATCAAGCTACCCGTTCCCCTTCTTTCCTTCCTACTCTCTCCGTAAACTACCTCCCTTTTCTCCCCTCTCCCTTCCTACACTCTTATCTAACTACCTAGTTTTTCCTCCTCTCCTTATCTCTCTTTGAACCCAATCAGTGAACTACCCAACTTTTTTCTTTCCTCTTTCTTCCTACCCTCTTCTTAAATCAAAACATTAGATTCGAACGCTAGAAAAAAGGTTGAAACAATCAGAAAATTATAGACTTGTAAATCCCTGTGAAAAAAAAAATCCACGAACGTATATTCATTTCTATGGGGTGATTTTTTTTTTAAAGAAAAGAAACCCTTGACATCGTCTCAGTGGAAGAGTCTATTGTTTAAAATGGTGAGCAGGAGATATTTTTATCGGCAAAATTGATACCTTTAAGATGAAGAGTTCATTGTTATAGACAGATAAACTGAAAAGGTCTCTATTTGTCCAAAAAGTAGATGATGAAACAAACCTGGGCATAAAACTCTTCAAATACAACTTTTACAGTTTCCCTCTGAATTTCCCACGGCTTGGCACTGGCACACAAATCAGCTCCTGTCATTGTTATGGAGCGAAGAAGTTTCCTGTTTGAAAGATAAAATCACCTTTTTTACTTTTAGCTGACATTTGGCGAAGATTTTGAATATCTATTCAGCTAAGGTGGTAAAACTTCACGGTTGTTCTACGAAGGGAAGATTGCAAGCTTTAAAAGTATTTTTAGTTTTTTGCTCTTTCTACAAATTACGTGAGTTAAACTGAACAACAGGAATCAACAAATTTGGTCTCCAGAAATTAAATAGCTTACATGAGTTGAACTAAACAACAGGAATCAACAAATTTTATTCTCCCGAAATTAAATGGTTTACGTGAGTTAAACTAAACAACAAGAATCAATGAAGTCTGTTTTCAGGAATTAAATAGCTTATATGAGTTGAACTAAACAACAGGAATCAACAAATTTGGTGTCAAGGAATTAAACGGCTCGGAGTTGAAAGAATTTAAAACAATTGAAAGGAAATTCTTCGTTATTTGTCCGCCATTCTTCATTTAGCACATTTTCCCGCTTTTTATTTGTTAACTCTTGTTATCAATATAGCCAATTACTATCATTTATTCATTTATCTATTTCACACATTTGCATGTTCAGACCAGCTAGTGGTCGGCGCCGGGAATCAAATGACAGTAAGTTTTCAGGACACTCTTTAGTCTTACTTAACCTTAAGACTGCCATGGTATATCAATAGAACAACTGTAGCGATCAAAGAAGGGTTGAACGACCACGGCCATCAAAGGGTTTTATCCATTTTCAAAATATATGTGCGTGCGTTTGTGTGTTTGTTTATGTGTTCGAACGTTCCAGCGCTCCTGGACATATCGTTTTGTAACGAGACTTGCAAATTGGCATCAGTACTCCACTAGATCCTTTCTAAAAATTTTTTTCATTTTTGGAAAAAGAGCTTTTTCGACCTCTTAGGCCTTATTTTGACGTGTTTATTAATAAGTTCCAATTTCTCCAGAATCCAAGTATTTCTAGATGTTTTCTTACTCCATCTTAGATGTTTTTCAGCGAAAACCACCAGCAATGTCATACATAGAATTTATTCTGACCATATTTATTCTAATTAGTGATTGTGACGACGTCCTTTTTTCTGTTTGTTTATCATGGTTGTTACTGTATTACTGTATTATATATCACTGAAAACCTACCCCCATTCCTGGGTGAATCAGATAACCCCAGTTACCCACAACTATAAACACATCATACAACCTATGGGCTCAAACACATGAGTTACTTTTTGGAGCAGAAGCAGTTGGCCGGATACTTTCCTGCCATGAATGCATTTTTTTCTTCTTAATTTGACCTGAAAATACCTGCTATATGATATATAGATCGAGACGTGTTGAATCTGATTATGTTGATAAATTTTTCTCTGGGATGCGTAGTCCTTGAAAAGAAACGCACACACATACACACGCACACACTTATATATATCACTAATTTAGATATAGAGATTAATAGTAGCATAGGCGGTGCAGGGCCTGCAGACGTGGGGCTGGGCGCCGAAGATCTCAGAATGCAATTGAACCCACAGTTTAAACCTTTTATTCTTGGGGGGGGGTACAAATTTAAGTATTTGCATAGGAGGGGGCACAGTCGGACCTAGCGTCGAAACTGATGAGAGTTAACACAAAAAGCGGCCCGAATTCGGGGATCGGCGAAATGGAAACTGACTTGCAGATAATGGAGAAATACCATTTGAAATTTAGCATTAGCCCAGGCGATCCTAGTCTGTAGTTAACAGGAATCCCTGCATTTCGTTGTAATTTATTTACCTGTGTTCTTTGGTGTCCCAATTAAAAGAATCACTGTCAACAATTCGTCGCAGAAGGTTGCTGTTATCAAAGAATAACGCCAAATCTGTGGCAAGAATACATTCCTTGATCGTCTTCAGCATCTAAACGGGAGACCAACAGCTCATCACAAAGTTACACAAAAACAAGATTGAAAAAAAGATATGTAATAAAAAAATTGAAAAACATCAAAAGATTAAGATCAAAAATCAGATTCAATGACTTGAAAAAAATCAAAATGGAAGATTTTTTTAAAAAGCAATAAAAAAGACATGATATAAACAAACATGACGTATCCTGCTATTCTTCATTAAAAAAAAACTTTTCAAATTTGTCTTTATAGTTTTATGATTTGTTTTTTAAAAGGAAAGAGGAAAGCATAAAAAAACTCTAATGGCGTTTCAAGAATACAAGAATTCCCTGTTTACTGAATTTTCGCTTTACACTACTTTTCGTTTTAACAAAAAACGGTGATGAGCGAAAATAGCGTTCAGCTTTTGTTTTGCAGTGTGGATTCTATCCCCCTTCCTCTCACATTACTACCTCCTATACATTCCACCAGCCCAACTTCTGATGACTGGGAACACTTACATTTTTTCCCCATTTGAATTGATAGTAGTTGCCGCTTGGTTTTATACCCTTTTTATTTTCAAAGGGACGTTCTTTTGAAGAGTAGGGGAAACCTGTATTAAAATTTCTCACATGAGGCAACCAGCAAGTGTCAGCCAGATCAAGCCATATAGCAATGTTCTCTATTTTTCTGGGCGCCAACGCAGTCATGTTTGCTTGTATACTATACTAGTAGTATTACTAATAGTATTCGAATTTCCTAGATAAAACATGATGAGTTGATATCAGTTTTTGACTTATAGCTATTTCATCTTGATTTCGTTGGCTTTTAACACAACTCCCAGATCGCCATTCTATGCTTGTTAATAAGTAGCTCAAAAGTAAAGAATAAACTTTGCACGAGATTCAAACTTGCAGCCCTTGTCTTCGGGGGTCGGGGCAGCCTTTCTGTGACAGCTGCTGTACCGATAAGGCTACGAAGGCTAATTTGTGGGAGTCACGTAATTCTTTATGTAAGAAATTTCAATACTAATGGTGCAATGCATACAAAGATGGCGGCGTTAGCATTCGGCGAAGTAAAGAATATAGCTATGTGACTAGATTTGGATGACTCGTGCAGGTTGGCTGTCGTAGCCTAATTGGTGAGGCAGCTGCCACAGGAAGTTAGGGTACCAAAGATAAGGGATGCTAGTTTGAGCCTTGTAGGAGCCTTATTCTTTATTTTCGACCTGCATTACTCACTAATGATCGTGAAATAAACGATTTAGGAGTTGCAATAAAGAGCAACAGGAATTAAGATGAAAGACTCGCTTGTCAAAAATAAATAATGACATATATATATATATATATATATATATATATATATATATATATATATATATATATATATATATATATATATATGACTTACGCAGTACACCAACAGTAAAAATTGAATTGATTAGAACGCATTCCAGTAGTCCATGCACGAAACTTTTACATGATTATACTGATGTACGTATTCATCAGTCTTTTTTTCTCTCGTCTATCTCTAGATTACAAAACCACTAGATGATTAAAAAAAACTCTGTGACGGAAGTGAGACAGACACAATACCCGTAGTGGATACATTCAAGGCTCAAAATACATTTTTGTGTTTCGGGGAAAAATCTTCAGCATCATTGGGAGATAGTCGCGGCACACCACGGTACCTCGACACATTGATTTGGACCGTTGCCACGTTACTGTATCTAATGCAATCAGTTACTCTGTTATTACGAAAAAGTTGCATTTGATAATTTAAAAATTCAAATGCATACAAACATTATTGCTCCAAAAAAGAAGCAACATTCTACTTGATTTGCTTTTAAATTACTCCAATGTGTTAACAAAGATTGTGAAGATCTCCATTGTATCCTGAAAATCTTGAAAAATAAAACGAACTATATATTTGAAAATTTTTACCTGCTTGTACTCATCTGGACTCAAAAAATTAAATATGTTGTGCCCCTCGTTCTGAAATGAATAAATAAATTTTTTCACTGAGTCATACTTATATTTGAATCACCGTATCAAACGTCAATATAATCATGATATCATTTTTGTTCAAAGCGATCACTATAAAGACAGACTTCAATTCGTTATTTTAAGAAATGTTTCAAAATAACTCTTCTGGATATTGTGAATCAACCAGTAACAGTTCTGCTAATCAAGTAGATCTATTGAAAAAATATCAGATTTTAACAGTGTTTGAGTGATATTAAAATACTAGCTGAAAACCCGTCTTGTCGGGCGGTTTTCAGCTAGTTCTTGCAAAAAGTCTCCTCTCCATCGAGTTTGCGGAGAAAACATATTCTATAATCTGAAAGTCAATTATCAGTATTCTTCAGTGTACAAGAAGATACGAATTTGTTCATTTTGGTAAACATTCTAAGACACTCTATTTTTCCTGTCTCCTCAGACGCAAAGAACATTTAATTTAAAAAAAAAGATGAAAGCTGTGAGTCAGTTTCCTTGAAAAAGTATAATTAAGTTTAGCATAGCTTTCATGGAATTGATATTTTTCAAAAACTCGTTATATAAAAATGTGAGAGCTCAAAATTTTTTCCTTTAGAAAAACTAAAATATATAACAATAGTAAAAGAAATCACAACCACTTGTCTCGTCAAAATAGGAACCGTTGTTAGTTATATAGAGGAGATAAAAAAAAAACCTCTGATGAAACAAAAGTCAGGTGATTTTTTCAATCGTTATTAAATTTTCTCGAAACTTCTAACAATCTCTCGTGGAACGCCAAGCTTCTGCAGATCCCGGTAGAGAAACGCTGCATTAACTTATAGAGAAATCAAATATTTTTTTTATGTATGAACAATGTAACACCCGCCAACGAATGAAATTATAAAAGAATACATCTTTATTATAATAGAGCTAACATGCATATGTAACCAAAACTTCTTTCTCCCTTCGCTTCCTCTATGTGTGTGTGTTTGTGTGTTCGTGTTTCGTTCGCTGTCTGCTGCTGAAGTAAGACAGAAATAAAGAAAGTGAAGAGAGAAAGAGAAAAAGTGAGAAAAGAAACTGGGTTTACTTATTGACTGATTTTCTGAAATCGTTCTGGCAACTTTACTAGGCGTAGTCTGACACATGGCTACAATAATAAAACGCTCAGTGAGGAACTAATTCACCAGCAGTGGTGTGCTCCCTGGAGAGAATTTCACCCGCCCCCTAACAGAGCTAGCAGTATTGCTTCATTTCCGCATCTCGCACTCCACTAACCCTATTTTAGACCACTGATGTAGTACAATAGGAATTCCGATTATGTTGGCGTATTTCAGCCATTTTGCGAAATCAAAGCAACGCTACCAGCTCTCGTTGCCCATTTCTCAATGGTGTGTTACGAATTGAATCATTATTCAATTGACAGATTATATTATTTTGCTGGTTTGGCCCAGGCTATTTAGAATTACGGCGTTTTAACGCGATTTAGAAGAGTATTGTTCTCGTTGCGTGATTTGAATTGCGTCGTGAGGGTTGCTCGAGTCCTCGTCGCTTTTTGGGGTGAATTTTGTAAAGTGTTCATGTCTGATTTTTATAAAAACTGAACGGATCTGGAAACTTTTGTTTTGAACGTTGACAAGCTTGGCTGTGCTAAGACCCCCCCCCTGCCTCATCAAAATCTAAAAAGTAAACAAAACAGAATTCATTTCTCTATACAATAATATTCCAAAACTACGTGTCTCATTTTAACTCCTATATTAATAGTTCCTGTAAATAGGATTTGCCAACTTTAGCAAAATAAATCAACCTCAGTTATGCTTTAGAGGTGGGATTGAATTCATCATCAGTTTTTGCGTACGTCTTTGTGTCACTGTTATTCGTGCATGACATTGCTCGTTCTTCTTTTAGTCATTGTTACTTGTCATTGTTATGTACGAAAATAAAGTCAAAACTCAATAGTAAGGGTTAGACAAAAAAACTGCTCAGCCTAATGGTTAATCCACCACTAGCGTCGAAAGCAAGAAAGAAAGGAAAGACATACTCAGCCAAATGATTAATCAGCCACTGACCTCAAAAGCAAGGGAAAAATATGTTTTTCTACCCGATGTCATGCAGATCGTCTTAGACCACTGAGCCACGGAAACACGACTGAATACTGAAATTTATTTGTTATTATAAATAACATGGTCGAACGAACGCCACAAAATTCCGAACATATATCTACTGCCTTTTTAAAATTCTAATTTATTTTGTTTAATGGTTCTATTATTATATTAACTGGTTTAATGACGTACTTAGCAGAAAAGTAATTTGACCGAAAAAAAATATGTATACTTGTTATATAAAAATAATATTTTTCATAACAGAAATTCAATGATTACAAAACAAGAAAAAAATACCGATGACTCAGAAACGCGAATTGACAGAACATGACGTCACGTATTCTAGCTTTCTTTCATTTTCTCTCTCTTTCATTCATGTTCTGAAATTTAAATTCTGTGTTTAACTATTGACATTCTGTATTTTCAATCACACAGTGATAATGTTGAAAATGAAGAAAAAACAAAAAGAAAAAAAATAAATAAATAAACAGCACTTTTTATCAAAACCAGCCACGACCTGCTGAATTTAAGATTTCATCACACCGCTTTACTCCACTGTATAATGAGAGCACAAAAATTACTTTCAAAAGGAATGTTTTTCTATTTCATCAAAATTTTGGGATATTGTATGACAAAATCATATGGGTGTAAATAATTCTGTATACCATAGTAAAAAAAGAATAATTAATGTATGAAAATATTGCATGTATATGTACCGAAGTTGAAGATAGAAAATTGACAAGACTGCACTCTATAGATATTATTCATCATTATTTTCAAAACTGTCGTATATTTTGTCTTGAATACAGCTTAAGAAATTTGAGTGTATCAGTATATTATTAAAGAAATTCAAAATACAACTTTCAAACCAAAAAATACCAATTTAAAACTTTCACAACTCTTTGTATGTGGTGGGAGGCAAATTTAACATTTTGCAGGGTCAAAGTTGGACCAAACGCCACCATAAGAACAAATCCTCAGGAAACGAAATTAGTGCTCAAGTTCGGCCTCAGGATTCTTCGTGAGCCGGACAATCTGAACTTGGGCGACCTTAGCGTCACTAGTTCCAAAACAATAGGAAATTGAACCAAAAATATTTCAGTAAAAGAGTCCTTAATTAAAACACTATTTTTTTTAATACATTTTTTGTATTCAACATCACCATTAAGTAATTGAAAACAGATGACAGAAGGTGTAATACTGTCTTCCGCTCAATTGTCGCGTGCTCAATTGTCCCCGCTCAGTTGTCGCCGTACAATGGTTGCACGCTGAATAGTCGGCCAACCAAGATATATCTGCTTTCTCTTAAATACATTTAAGGAGAATCATTCATACTTATTCATCAAATTTGATTGAATGTTGCAAACTTTGGGTTTTTGACTTTATTCAATTTTATTTATCATTATTTTATTGAATTATTATTGATTAATAATTATTGCTTAGAATTCACTTACGTTGTAACACCTACAATTGTTTTACAATAAATCAATAATTACAGTTAGTAATTCGGGACCGCAGTTGTTTGAGTATGGGATGTGAAAAAAGCAATACTATGCGTTCTGTAGGATGGACAGTGTGGGACCACAACACTTGACTTGCACCACCATCACTGTACGCCGAATGCCACACGATTGTACTATTTTTAGATGGTAAATGAGTTAATCTTGCAACCCGTTACTAGTGAGTTTGATCCTTACTGATGCTTCTAATAAACTTGCTCTTTTTCCAAAGATAACTTGGTCTGATAATTTTCTTCCGTGTATTTACTAAGATTATCTTTATCTGACGCATAGTCACTCATAATATTTACTACATTTAGTTCAGTATGGCACAAGACCACAAGTATAAGGCGCCAAATAGGGATCGAACTCACTGCAATGATATCGGCCTGTGAGATTAGCTTCCCAACAACTATTCCATGGGTAGGTGTCCTCATGAACATCTATTGAAATGATTCCTGAAGTGTACGCCACAAACTAGCCTCGCAGAGAATTCGATCCTTATTTAGTATGACACACTTCTGGCCTTTCTAATCTCAGCGGAATAAATATCAACACCTACCTGCAAGATGGTAACTGTTTGGTTGAAGTGGTGCTGTTCCATTGTGGATGTTGTGTAAAGAGAAGCCAGAGGAGAAGCAGAAAGTTTCATAAACTGGTTAGTCTTCCCACGATGATCAAGATCATGGCAAAGGCAGGCGATAAAAAGTGCGATGCTCTGTGGAGAAAAACAATAAGATAAGATAAGACTCTGTACAAAACCTACAGCATTGTTAATACAATTTTTGACAGCATTTGGCAACATTTTTTTTTGCAATGAAACTAATTGTTTCCAATTAATATTTCAAGTTAATCCTGTTAAAATGCCCCCGCCCAAATGATCATCGCATTAGAAATAAAACGAAAAATATTGCCCCAAACGCAATATAGTTCTGAACACTTACTTTCCGCCCAATACTCATAAAAACGCACATATATGTTTTCAACCCAAATTCTCATCTATTATATCTTCAGTCTATTCGTCTCTTTCAACGCGACAGTTATGTATTAAAAAAATAGACATATTTGGTCCGATGAATTATACATTGCGTTATATTATATAGAAACTTATTCAAAATGATATTCCTTTCAATCCAAATTCTCATCTCTTTTATACTCGGTTTATTCGTCTCTTTCAACGCGACAATTATATATTAAGAAATGGACATACTTGGTCCGATAGAATTAATTATAAATTGCATTGTGTATATATATATATATATATATATATATATATATATATATATATATTGACTGTAGTTTTTTTCTTTTGAATAGTTTCCATTAGATAATGTCGACATTTTTGTTCGTTAAATTTTTGTGAGTTTCTATAATTTTCGAATAGTGTTCTTTATCGCTGGTCCAAAGGAGTGAATAAACTTTTCCAAATTAATGGTATGTTTGATTTTTGTTTTGATTTTCCTATTACTTATAATCTCCTCATGGGTAAGCGAACGGTGTGGCACTACGGTGTATAATGAGGCTTTAAAAGATGCTATTACAGAATACGTGTAAGGGGAGAGGCATGACCAGAAGACGAGAAGAATCAGACAGAGAGCTACCACAATGAATTCATCAACCAATGGAAACACCACAAATCATAATTAGAAAGTAGCGATCTCGATCCTAGGTGGGCGCTACGCTATTGAGTTCCTGTATCAGACAAGCTCTGCTTAAGATCTGCCTTAAATAACTATGAAGTTCATCATAAAACCAAACAGATTATATGCAGACTGGCTTAGAGAGATTATAGTTTACTATTGATTATCTTCTGATTAATAATATCTCAAGCAAAAGATTTGTCTTTGTTTTGTTGTTTCCTTCTCTTGTGTGTGATTAACGCGCTTCTCAACGTTGAGATCAAGGTTTGATCATGTTGCTCCCGGTAAGCAGGTTATTCATAAGCATTTTAAATCAAGGCGGTACAGATATTGAAAGTACTCTTTCGACTTGGAAACGAAGAAAAGAGTGATTGATCGCTATGTAAGGTTCAACTTCCTATATGGCAGTGAATCCTGGACAATTTCTTTACAAATGAAGAACGGACTTGAAGATGATGTTTCATCGACGAACGCTGAGGATATCATGGGTAAATAAGCAAGTTTTATGGAGGGATATGAATTACAAGTAATCTATTGATAACAACCACAAAGAGACAGTTGGAATTTTTGAGACACAAAACAAGGAAGGGTGACTTGGGGAACTTGATGGTCACAGGGTGCACCTAGGGAAAGGGGATTAGACAATCTACATGACGAATTGGAACAAATGAATGGCCGAACGAGTACCAGAGGGGAAAAGACGGATCGTATAGGAGCAAGAGTCGCTGAAAAGTGACAAAAGAAAGGAAAATGTGGAGAGCCATGATCGCCCACATCCCTAAGAGACATGGCGCATAAATAGGAATATCTATTGACTGCACTCACCATAGGCAAAGAGATAAACTCATTCAAGAAACAGCATTTTGGGGAAATGGGTTTTCTATAAAGATGTTCTTGGTACAGGGGAAGTAATTTATAGTTAGAAGATAGACCACGGGGATAAACGTGAATCAATTTTGCTCACCGTTTTGGCGGAAACCCAGCGCGCAAAACCCCATCGATGCTGTGTCAATGGCCATTATATCTGATTTATGGCGGTCTTTTGTGGAACTGAGGCCTAGGAATTTGGCTCTATTCCATCAATGCCGTGAGTGTGGCTTTACAACTTTTGTCTCAAAACGCCTTTTTATTAAATTGGATAGCAAAGAGATTTACGTCCAACGGTCAGAAGATATTTTTCTTTAAATGTCAGATGGGGGGTGCTCATTGTCAAAATCTAATTCTTCTAAAAAAATAACTTTGATTTCAATGAAAGTTAAAGATACTTTCTCATAAAACATCATTAAAACCATTAGCTATTTCAACTAAAAATCATCTAAAATAGAGTAAAAAAAAAAACACCAAACAAACAAACCCAAGAAATATCTAAATTCTAGAGAATCTAAATGTTTTTAATAAACCCGCAAAAAGAAGACCCCCAAAGTCAGAAAACCTTTTTTTCCGAAAATAGTGGAGAACTAATGTGTCAATTTTCAAGTCTGTAGACAAAATGGTATGGCCAGGAGTGCAGGATCACAGAAACACATAAACATACACACAAACACATGCAAATATTTATATAAGAAAGGATAGAACCCTTTGTCACCTTTGGTGGCAACGGTTTTTCACTACTGTACGACAAGTTTCTTACATTCTCTAGATTACTCGTAGCTCAGCGGGAGATTATGAGACAAAAAGCAATTATACCAGGTTCAATTCAGAGTGCCGAGTTAACGACTTTCATTATCACAATCTCATGAGATTCATTTTAGACAAATAGGAAACCCGCATTTTGTTTGGAAAATTCCGAAAATCAACAATATAATGTGTAAGTGCGAAATGAATAGCGGCAGTTTCAGTCAGATTTTTAACTCAGTTTGGCGAGCCCGTTTTCTGAACAAGTAACCTCGACCCTCCATATTTCAAATAGTATCGCAGATGTATGTTGAAGCATTTTCCCAAGCAAGTTACTTTTCAGAAGCGCTCAAATGATGTTACCGTAACAGAATATTAGTTAAAGGCTGAAGGCTAAATTCGGTTTACCGATTTTTGATGCTACATCTTTGACTTTTTCAACTTTCAGAAGATATTCTAAAACAGTGATTTAAAAATCTTTTTCAGTATAACGCTCTCTTTAATATCGATTTGTATTCTTTATCTCTTACCCCTTTACCGCCCCTACCTCCTAGTGCCCCTGCCCCTTGTTTTGTAGTGCCCCAAGGAGTGGTAGAGCTCACTTTGAGGATCAGCAGCAGTAGCAGCATAATCAGCCTTTCAGCGTCCATCGTTAACATAAACCTCTCCCAAGATTCGCCACACCTCTCTATCATGGGCGTCGCGGAGATAATACTTTCCGAACTTGTCTAGATCGTAATGCCATCTTATTTTCTGTCGGACACAGTCTCGCAGATGATCGCTGAGGATTCAAGTTGTGAGGCAAGATGTCAAGCGGTTGTCTGTCATTCTAGCAACATGACAAGCCCATTGTCATTTCAGTTTGATAATAGATTCTACGATATCTCTGGCTCCTGTTTTTTTCTCTCTAACTGTGCTGTCTTCTGATATATTCGTGTGATATTGAACATAATGGCAGATTATATATAGAAAAAATACGCCATCAGTAAATTAAAAAAAAAAAAGTTGCAACGTGTTTCTTTATGCTTACCTCTAAGGTACCAAACCTTTCTGGTGAGCTTTTTATGATAGCATACATGGAGTGGGCAACCGAAAAAGCGTGGGTCCAGTTATGGTATGGTACGTTTCTGTAGTTTTTACGAACTGTCAGAACAAATCGAATGAAATTGTTCATATCCAACCTGGGAAAAGAATGGAGATTCTCAAACACTGGAGATTTACACGAAACGAAACAAAAATATTGCTCACTATTATTCTATCTATTCGTATTTTCAGAATCAGTTACACATGACTAAAAATAGAAATTCTGATTTGAAAATACTCGAACTATTGGGTAGCGTGAAGAGGTCGTTTGGTTTATCAATGAAGCAAATGACAGGTTTTTTAAAGAATTTTTTAACATAACCGTATGTTCAACTCACTCGCTGCAATCTATCTAAGCTCCGTAACTATTTTGATTGAGCTTCAAAAGTTATAATACCAGAACTATGATCATGGATTGATATTCGCATAGTTTTATTCTGTTTTGAATCAAATATTCGTATCATATACCGACATGTAACTTTATTGTATGAAAAGCACTCTCAAAATTACAATGCATTTTTTTCAAAATTGACTTATTACATTTTAAAACCTTATTTTAATTACAAAGATGTTAATATTGATACGTAATCTTATGCTTTTAGGATTCTGTATTTATTTTAGTATTATGTACAGGGATGATATCAACCATTGTTGATCCCGTGTATCCTCTGGTTGACTTCAATCAAACTTGACCTCATCCATACTCCTGAGATCAGGTGAACTAACATGTCCTTTGAAGACTTCCTATTTCCTACCACGTGTCCATTTAACCTCATTTGTAATAACAGGTCTCAAAACAAACGTTACATTTGTAGTAGTGATTGCCATGCGTACTTGACCAATATTGACATCATGGGATCTTGTAAAGGTTTAATACCAAGGGAAAGGTGCCGATTGGAAGTTTATCTGAAATATACCCCTTAAATTGTGATGAAATTGAAAAAAAAGTGCGGATATCGACATTGAGAATAAACTGAAAATTGGTCGAGCATTCCCCTATGATCACCCATCAAGGTACTGGCCAGATTTGATGTTGCTCAACTTGCTAATCTAGCAAGAACCGGTGTATCCAACGTGATTTGGTCGCAGCCAAGCTTGTTGGGGGGGGTCTTCAATCCTAGACTTTATGCTGGGTGCTTAGCAGATTGGTTGTGTCTTTGGTTTGACTCGGGGTTGGATCGAACCATGGCTTACGGAACCAAATGCAATGACTTCAACACTTGACCACGGAAATCGGTGGAAACTTTATTGACCAACTTATTTGCCATTTTGTTCTTCCATCTTCTGCCATCATTCAGACAACTTTATGATCCTATCCTATCAGAACCTTTCTTCTGTCTCAGCAAAGAGACTGATCCAGATGCCTTTTTAATTAACAAAAATCCCCTTAGACTGAAATAAATGGCAAACTAAAGATGATTATAGTGGATGAGTGAGAACTTGAGATATAACAATTTTTGCCCGGTCACCAAAGAAACATGCAGTCTAGTGTCATTTCGAATGAACATTTTGTCCTTTCTACAAACTAATTTCTTAGGCTTTTCGGCAATCTATTGCTATCTTCAATTGAATCTGTATAAGAATTGGATCTGTATGTATTTCTGTCCCCGGAAGAAAAAAAGCTACCGGGGACTATCATTCATCATGGGTGTCTGTCGTCGTTGTCATGGCCACTGTCTCCTTTTTCTCAATTGGATAACTTCGTTACTCCTTACTACATTTTTATGAAAATTTGTTTGCAGGTTTATGGAAAGAGTCTTCGTGGGATGGATAAGTTATGGCTGATACGATAGCTTGTTTTCATTTTATAAGCAAAAACAGGTTATCACTGAGTTAACTCGTTAGTTAACAACCAATTGAACCCCCCTCTCTTTTTCGACCGTTTTCTGCACGGGACTTTTGTACTTTTAAGATTTTTCTACTTTAATTTGTGATTATCGACATTACGGAAACAGCGAAAGAAAAAAAATGTGATTCCATTATATTTCAAAAGTTATCAAACATGAAGAAGTAAATATAAAATAGATTACCGGACATTCCGAAAGATGTCCCAACCCATATGCAAAACATAGGTCACCTTTTGCATGTTGGTGATGGACCAAGAGTCAAAATTGGTGCTTAAAATGAAAAGAAATGAAACATCACAGTCAATAATTGAACAGTCGTGGCGTCAAAACTTGAAGGCATGTAAAAGAAAATTCCATCGAAGAATAAATATGGTTTGAATAAATTCTTTTTATGACATCACTGACGTTTTCCACCGGAAAACATCCAAAATAGAGTAACAAAAAATATCTAGGAACATCTAGATTCTGGGGAAGCTATATTTTCTTATTAAACCAGTCAGAATTGGTCCCCCAAAAGTCAAAAGGCTTTGTTTTACTCAAATCAAGAAAACTTTTTTAGAAGGGGCATGATAGAGTACTAATGCTAATTTTCAAGTCCGTAGATAAAATGGTATGATCAAGAGCACTGGAACACTCAAACATACAAGCACACATAATCATTCACATAAAAAATGGGATAGAACCGTTTACCATATTTGGTGGCTACGGTTGTTCAATGAATAAAAGGTCAGCTTTTGGCATCAGGAAAAAATGCAATAATTTAATTATGGAAAGTTACAGGTGTCCCCCCCTTTTCGAAAGTTTGGTTTTTGCCCCCCCCTCCACCTTTACAAGAAAGGCAAAAAGCAAAAATAGCGTAATTGCCTCTTCATTTTATGCCATTTCAGCTTATAAAGAGTTTTTAAAGGAACGCCCAACTGTCAGCTAGCAGGGGAAACCTGTATTAATTTTGTCTTCGTTCGTATTTCAATCAAAGCACACAAAGGCTTGGGAGGAGCGAGTTTTCTTATCAAAGTAGATCATCGGGGTACCACGATGGATCTTTCGTGGTATTTCTCGGGGGTAATGAAGGTTACTTGGTAGTGCCCATCTCCCCACCATATATGTGACGGGTTGCACTATGTTACATGGTACCTCCAACAGGTCAAAAGTTTTCAACTTTTCACTTATTTTACTTGCATCTATTTCGGAACCATAAGTACGGTGAGCTGTGATAGCTACAAAACAGACCGAGAGTTATTCAACATAAATAAGCACGGAGAGCAAAAATAAAATTAACTTACTCTGAGAGAATCGTTAGCTCTTTCTTGACGTCTTTGTCGCAAAATTGTTTATATTCTTCTTCTGTACACTGGCCATGATAGGATAACATCTCCAAACCAACTTTAAACTTTTGTTCTGAGACACGGATCTTCTCGTAAAGCTGAAATATTTAGCAATCCGAGTAAAAAGTTTGCGAAACTGTTGAATGTTTTCTATTTCTTAAAACATAGTCTTATAATCTAAATCATAATTCAACTTTAAATTAATTTAAGTGAAACAAAGGAGCGTAGCCGGAGATTTACGACCCAGGGATCAGGGGCTTGGCTCCTTGAGTGGCACCTCCAACATTTATTCAGATTTGTCATTAAATAATTTTAATAGAAATGCAGTGGCTGAACAAATATTTATAAAGCTTTTGGGGACCCTCTTCGACTCCGGGTGTCGATTCAAAATCGCTTCCCACACCTTGGCGTTCTACATCGCGTTACACTTTTCTGAAATTAGTCAATGATAAAATCTCAATCCTGAGCAGGAAGTATGAATCTTTTCATCCTTGGTGATTGATATATTTCCCCGCCATCGAATTTTGACTAATAAGATTTTTCAGAAAAAAAGGTGGTTTTGTATTTGATAAGGAGAGTCTTCTTATTATAAGATCTACCAGTAAACTCTTTTAACATAACACAGTTTAGCTACTTTTGTCACTTACTAATATTCCTTTTGGGTCGAAGTCGTTTGAGAAAAGTAAAAATGAAAGAAAATTAATTCAGCCTCTAAATTACTACTAGTCCGTTGGCTCATTCACCAAAGTATTCCAATACGAGAATGAATTTTCGTTATTATGCATATTTTAAAATATCTATGACACTTTTATTTATTTACTCTTTTAAACTAAGTGTAATTAAGGCCCTTCATTCAGAGGCCTTCAAACAAGAGTTCAGATAACTGTTTAGCAAAGATATCCTCCCCCTGGGGTTAGGATAGGCCAATTATAAATGTGACCATTAGCCTGTAAGACAATGCATATCTATCTATCTATATATATATATATATATATATATATATATATATATATATATAGATAGATAGATAGATAGATAGAGAGAGAGAGAGAGAGAGAGAGAGAGAGAGAGAGAAAGAGAGAGACCTTTTTAAGCACAACAGAAACATGTATTCCGACTTTGATGTCATCACTTTTTTTTTATGTCTCTCAATATCCAATCCAGTGCCTTAATGGTGTTTCTGGTCATTGTGCATTCATCTCGTACAAACAATCAACAACTCAATGAAAATAAAATCTTAACCTTTTAGGAACTGAAACTCTATTGCAATAAGTAGGGAAAATAAATATGCATCTTTTCGTTCTAATCATAGTCAGAAGAGAAAAATTACTTGCACCTTCTCACTCCTTAAACGAACAAAAAAAGTGTTGCACTCCCTTCTCGAAATTTGAAAAAAAAAAAAAAAAAAATGTGCTTCCTTTTCTTTATAAAGAAAGCAAATCCGGTAAGGTTTGAAAAAAAAAACGAACAACATTTTGATTCCCTCATGCAGAGTCAGAAAAGGTCATACATCATGACCCTCGTTGTAAAAAGATGCGTCCATGTGCCTAACTTCAGCTTCCTATGTGCGAATTCGTGGCCTGCAATTTGCGACGTGCAGAAATACAGACATACATACATTCATTTTTATATAGATAAAAGATCGGGACTTTTGCCGGTGTGTTGATTGGTATCTCACAGGCTGCTACAGAAGGGTCATCTTATAACCACTTTGCTTTATTCAATATTTAATGAAATACAGTTAGAAAAATGTATAATACACAGAAATGTGAAAACAGAAAAGATTAACAAATAATAAAAAATTAAAATACAGCGATACCTTGAATAGTGCGGTTTTGACTGGTGCAGGTTTTGATGTAGTGCAGTTAAGATATTACTGTACAAATTGATGTAACTGAGTATTAGCTGAAAAGCATTATATTAAATTTTGATAAGACATTGAAGTGTACCGAAAATTTTGGGACGAATCAACCGCACTAATCAAGGTATGCCTGTACGATTTCGGTGCTTAATTTTAAGTTGTTAACCTTATTGAATTATTGCTGTAAATTGATGCAGGCGTCAACAAAGAAGCAAATAAGGAAAAAACTGAAGTATTTATTAACAGGGGAAATAGATTCAAGTGACTTCCTTTAAAATGTCGAAAAGAAGTAATTTAAATAATGTCGGTTAACAATGAAAAACGATGGAGAAAATTGAAAAATCTAACAGAAAAAGTTAGGTGAGATTTCGAAAGCTCTTATTTTCACTCGTAATTCTCGCGGGTAATTTTATAGTGACTGACTAA
Organism: Thysanoteuthis rhombus; assembly: GCA_963457665.1. Lineage (NCBI taxonomy): Eukaryota > Metazoa > Mollusca > Cephalopoda > Oegopsida > Thysanoteuthidae > Thysanoteuthis > Thysanoteuthis major. Next base: position 67,183,602 of record OY735200.1, read on the forward strand.
TCTATTTGCTCAAATCAATAAACAGCAAATAAAAAAAAAAGGAAGATGAGTGTAACCTTTGCATAATGGAGGGCCAAGCCGCAATAGATGGAAAAAGCCTGGAAGGCTTCTTCGTCTGCTTTGGTGAACAGGCCATTCAGTTTGTTCACCATCTGGACAACGCCAATTATTCTACAATAAAAGAGAATCGAACAAAATGAGTTATCTGTTTCCTTTTTGTTTGTTTTGTTTGTTGTTTTTTCTGATTTTTTTTTGTTTGAAAGTATTGGGCGGAAGAATAATGGAACTGAAAACCGACGGTACCCGGAAAAATAACACCGGTAAAAATGACACCAAAAACAATGATGAAGAAAGTTGGAAAAATCGCACATTCAACGAGAACACTAATAATCTGAAGGAAAATATTGAGAATGAAAGAATGAATGAACGAATGTTGAGGCTAAGAATTAAGGTTAGGGTTATTCCTCTGTAAGGGTTAAGGTTACAATTAGGGTTAGAAGGTTGGACTTTGGGGTAGGATTCGGAATAGGATTAGGGTATTGGTGTTTTAATTGAATGTGCCCCTAGTTTTCCACTAATGCTATATTTTCTGAGGGCATTTTTCCCAGAGCCATTTTCACCTAGAATCGAAAATCTTCACTGAAGTTGATTGAACGGAGAATATTTTAAGACGGATTTTTTTACTATAGAATTTTTTAGAAAGTGAAGATGGAGTATTCTTGGAAATATCCTATCTGAAGGTGAAATTGGGCGAGATGATCTTTTTGGTACTAAAATTCTGATTTTGTTTCTTTGTTTGCGATTTCTTGGTAGTCAAAACGGTTCATTGTAGCCATAAGTATTGAATTGATGTACCCCTAAAATGCGCTAAATAACAAATAATAAAAAATCCGGGTGATTTGCAACAAAATAATAATAGTGTGAGGTCTACATTTGCACTCATTCCGGTAATTATGATCTGATATCAACCCTTCAATCAATCTAATTCCAAAAGTAAAGTTTGCATTTGCACCCTTATCAGTATTATTATGGCCGATTTTTCAAGGAAGATAACTATTAAATGCTAATTATAGACCCCCTTGAATAAATAAAAAATATCAATCAATTTTTTCTTTGTAAATTCGTTGAGAATCCAGGTTCATTCTGGTCACATTAGACTGAACCAATCTTCCTTCGAAAATACCACAAAGTATTGAATTAACAGGTAAAAGACAGTTACAAGAGAGAGATTATTTCAGTCTAACACCTTTTTCCTCTCCTCGTCGCCCTCATTTTCCCCAATTCATTCGCGCTCAATTTTAATAAGTAGGTTTCTCAGTCAGCAAGCGTAACTGATTCCAACGTTGATATTTACTCGGCTTAGCTTAATCAGGAACCGATCGGAAATTGGGCGCTTAGTAATGATTGAACACGCAATACTAGCGAATGGTTAAGGTTAGCTTACTTACCATCGTTTCAAGAGAGGTGCTCATATTGATAGTATTTCAGACTAAAAACTTCCCTTCCGTAAGTTGAATCATTTTCTTCTACCTTATGAAAAAAGACGCTTCTTAGAAAATAAATGACATAAGTAGTAAAAGTTGAGTTAATTTTTCTGCAGTCATCATTTATTGTCTTAATCGCGCGATCGAAGCTTGAGTCAACTTTCACTTTTCCTTTGATAGGAGATCATCTTAATAGCAGAGGCAAAATGTGTACATTATATGCAACCACCGCCATTTTTTCCTTCTCCACGTTATGCCATAAGTAAAAGCTGGGGGTTGTCGATCACATATTCCTAGCATTCTCTTCAGTATTCGTGCAGTCCCCAGTAGTGCTGTGGTCTGTATCAGCAGCAGCAGCAGCAGCAGCAGTAGTAGTAATGAAACGCAACCAATATCAGATGAATAATTTACTCGTATAGAATTGATAATTGACAATGCCTCACCGAAGAATTTCGAATACTACTACTACTACTTCAACCACTGGTACTACTACTGGTGTATGGAATTTGTATTGTTTACTAAATTACTATTGATTTCTCTTGTATTTAAAATATGGGTATTCTTCGGTGTCGAATAACCCATGGGAAGAACAAAAACTCAGACATGATCACAAGCAGATTTTTATCTTTTGAATATTATGAATAAAATCTAATGTATAAGAGACTTGTCGAAATCCGCCCCCCTTCAGAGTGGATTCCATCTAACATGTATATGTACATTGAACGGAAAGTAAGGGTCCAGTTTCGCATTCTGGTTACATTATGAATAGAACCCCCTTCAAGTCCCTCTAATTTTTTTCTTATCCCTTGGGTCTATTGAGCATGGGTGCCAAATTGGTACCAAATTCGGTTGATATGCGCCAATTTTTAAGGGCAGGGACACAGTCATAAACAGGACCAGATGTTTTATATAATATGATATAAGATATGAATGAATGGCTTTGCGAACGAAGATTGGTGGGAGAGATTATCACAACAGTAGGACCATAGACAGCGGGATTTATGTGTGGATTTTCCCTCTAGACGGTTCAATTGATTTTTAAGGTGAGGCCAGCTTTCCCAGGGCCAATCCCGTCCTTCAGACCAAGGGTTAGTATCTTATGGTCCACGAGATGACACAGATAGGTACAAGATTCCAAGGTCATAGATTTCACAAGAAAGTCCTTCTCCTGGCAGATACTTGCTATGGGGATCTGTCACCCCTTCAGATGGTACAGCTGCCTGCAAACTTAAATCCCAGATGTCCCGACGAAGCAGATATGCACTGACTTAAGAGGTCTACCATCCCTCAGAGAATTTACCCGACAGTGTAGCAGCCAAAAGCTCAGGTTCGTCAATAGCCCACCCCACAAGGGTAGGGTTGGTTACCTGTTGACTCCAGTCTTCCTCTCCCTGCAACGACTCAAAGTGTATGTTATTTGACAGGACATGACAATTGCTTAGCTTTGGGTAGGGTCTTTTTGTTTCTTTAATTGGCGATGGGGGGATGTCAGCCCCCACGAATTAAACGCAAAGTAAGAGTTCAATTTAGAATTATAATTACATAACAAATCCACTCTGGAACCCTCAACTTTTTTTCTCAAAACTTTTTACTTTAAATAAGCCCCTTGGTCCTTGGAGTACGAATGCAGATTTTGATTGAGCTGGGCCAATGTTTAAGGGCAGGAACAATGACAAACAGCCAATGGTTTTATGTAATAGATAAATATTCACGAAGAAAAAACATTTGTTAAGGATACTTTTCCACCCATCTCTGATCTACGCACGTTTGAACATGTTGACTCAAAAAACAGAACAGACAGTGGCTTTGAAACAAAGACATCAATTAATACTCTTGTCATTGGTTACGAATGTATTTTATTGTTCACGTATCACTCGCTCAAACTGATTTTGTTGATTGCCCTTAGACTTCAAAACGACAACCTCCATCAGAGATTTAAAATCAATAGAACTTGTTTAAAGCAAGAATATTCTTAGGCTATAATCCTCGAGCAACCCACACAATCTCCTATTTCTGCCATAAATAGAATTCCTTCTGGCATCACACATCACACACACACTTTATATGTTCTTTCTATTATGGATGATGCAATGCTCTTCCATACGAATAGAGCACTCTGGTGGATGGGGAATATTGGCTAAATAAATATATCGCTTAAATTCAGCCTTGCTGACCGACCAGTTCCGTGGAGCAGAGAGAGGATACTGGCCGCCGGGTCTGAAGCGAAGGTTTCAATCCGGCCTCGTGGTACTGGATGGGGTGTTTATTCGCTGTCTCACTACAGCAAAATGGTCGAGGCTTAACATGGGAAGAATAGGAACCATCGTCCAAAAATGGCTCCAGCCAATTTTTTGGTTGCCAAGCGATCATAGAAGCTAAAACAACCTCCGCCACGGAAGCGTTCACTTTAGGACCTGCTCTAATTGCAATGGAGCAGTGCTGCCCCGGGGCAACGGATCCCCCGCAGCTGAGTCGAGTAATAATAGGAGAGCCCGAGGACGAGTCCAAAGGGCTTCAATACGCGTAGCAATGCGCAGCCTCAGTAAAACCACATTGGCTAAGGCACTGCACCGGCTCACTCGGTCAGAAATAAGGGAAGGGATGGAAGAATGGATAGTCTATAGCCACACTGAAGAGGTGTAATATAACGAAACAGCTGTCTGTGAATGACACAATATATATATATATATATATATATATATATATATATATATATATATATATATATATATATATATATATATATATATATATATATGGGGCGTTTGAGGTCATTTAGGATCAATAAAATACATTTTGGTAAAAAATATGTTTACTTTACATCGTAGAAATTTTTTTCAACATGGCCTGCCCATTGCCGTTGCAAGAACGAAAGACAACCGATGGACATGACGTCTCACAACATGGATCCCCAGGGATCACATTGGAAACGACAGAACACAAGATGATGATGATGATGATGATGATAATCATCATCATCATCATCATCATCATCATCATCTCATTTAAAATAAAGTAAGAATCTGTAAGAGCGAGTATTTAGGGTAGGTTCAAACGGTTCAACTCAGGATAAAGAACAATTATCCGTGCTTAACATCGAAGCAAATTTTTAGGACAAAAGATACTTACTTTCCTCGAATGAATATCGGCATACACAAGATTGATTTGGTGTTATATCCCGTTTGCTGATCGACATCTCTGAAAAAATATTTCAATAAATCAATAAATTTATCAAGGTATGAAAGTAAGAAAAAACATATTTTGTAAATAAAAATTTTCTTTTCAAATCAAGGAAGAAGATGGAAAATGCCTTTATCGAGTGATGGATTTTTTTTTGTGTGTGTAACCTACGTAAGTAAGCCCTTTTTCAAAAAATTATATGATGAGTCGTATAAAATAACATCCATATACAATACATTATGATAATAAACTATTTGAGAAAAAAAACCCCAAAACTATATGACTTCAGCTATATACTAAAGTCATAGCTGAAAGAGAGGCTTAGTTTGATCAACATTGTTGGGGTGCCATAACTGTTTTTAAAAGTATATGTAAAACAGAAAGAAACACTGAAGAAAATTACATAAATTACATTAACAGATATTGGGAAATAAGTGACTGGAGTTTTGAATTTTTGTTTTAATATTCAGTGTTTAGAGCTATAAAGCTTTCTAGAATATATATATATATATATATATATATATATATATATATATATATATATATATATATATATATATATATTCTTACTTTATTTTAAATGAGATGATGATGATGATGATGATGATGATGATGATGATGATTATCATCATCATATATGACACAATAATTAATGCTCCTCTATTCAGGGTTGAGCACTCTTTAAGTGAGGTAACTCATCGATTGTAAGCTTATGCAATGCTCTTCCATAGGAATAGAGCACTCTGGTGGATGAGGAGTTTCTGCGTAAACGGATATCTCGCTTAAATTCAGCCTTACAGACCACCCAATTCCGTAGTCCAGAGGTAGGATATCGGCCTCCGGGTCCGATGTGAGGTTTTCAATTCTGGATGGGATAAAGTCTATAGTCACACTGAAGAGATGTAATACATCGAAACAGCTGTCTGTGGATGACACAATTATATATATATATATATATATATATATATATATATATATATATATATATATAAAAAGCTGGCTCACACCCAACGAGACATGTTAATGCAATGAAGAATAAAAAGATTTAATTTCTATTATCAGTTTCGCTTTCGGAATTGTCTTTTAGAGGAGGCTCAGAATAAAAAATCAAACAAAGATACCCCCCTCCCGATGAATAATTGTCTTGTCCTGTAAAAGAAAAAGAATAGACGGATAATTATCTTTCCGAAACTTTTTTTTCATTCTTCATCAACTTTTGAAATGTTAACTGCACAAATCAAGACATACCAGAGAATAGCAATTTGAACTCATTCAGTATCTATAGATCTTTGAAGCCCTTTTTCCGTTTCATACAAACTAAAGAAATTGGGCCCTACGGCTTCAGCAGGGGAACGAGGGGAAAGGATTTTTTTCGAGACTTCCATAAATCTCAATCTCTCAACATGAAAGAAAAAAACATAGAAAATTCCTCGAAGCAGCATCAGCGTTTCCTGCAAGGTAAAAGAGAATGTGAGAGAGGGAAGACATTTGGGAATCACTGCCCTTAATGCATTTGGGATCTTTAGATGCAAATCATATTTATTCAAAACACATTTTCCGGCATCAAGACCACGAGAAATAGTAAGTTTTGGGCTAACGATCTTTTCATTATCCTATCCCAAAGTTAAACACGTCCATCGATATGTTCAGAAATCATGTAAGGCTCTTGATCTTACGAGGACATTTTTTGCATTTGTTCGATGTGATTTTCAAGAGGGTCTGAATTTTGAATCGTGTTAAATTGCAGAAGTTTGTATTCATGTATATTTGAATACATTTTTAGGATTTTCTAATGTGTTTTAAAGTCGATCCGCAAACATTGCGTAAATTTGGAGATGCCGATAGAGGCTTGATAAAATAGTAAATAGTAAATAAATGAATTGAATTTCAAGAGAGTCTAATCTATGAATTGTGTTAAATTGTAGATGTTGCTTGTATCAATGTATATTTGAATATGCTTATTTTTGATTTTTGTGTTCGTTTTTATGATATTTGTATTTGTTTTGAAGTTGATGGGTAAATATTGCGTATAGTTGGAGATGTCAAAACATGCATGATGATATATAAGATAAATAAATAGATAAATTGATCATTCATGCTGAAGAGAACGCCATTCATTCATTCATTCAATCATGCGTTCGTTCATATATTATTCATCCCTTTTCCCAACCCAAGACACCACATTTTTTGAACGATGTTATTAATAGGATCAACCCAGACGAGAAGATTTCTGTCTTGATTTTTCTATGTATCGGTTCTGCTGTAAATTTCTTCAATTTTTTTTCTCTTTTTCCATTCCTATTTCTAAAAAGTAAAAAATGCCGGATAATAAATCACTTTTTGTTTTTGATGCTTGATTTTTCCCGTATTTTTAAAAGTCGGGCTTGCTCTACCAAAAGCTTGCCAACCTAGTATGAGTCTTTGTCTTATTACTTCTTCTTTTGATGACTTCATGGACACTCGCTTTCCTCAGTTGATGTAGTGGTCTTCTTTCTCCAGCTCTACATTTCTGATTTTGATCGTTGTGTATTTGTCCCCAAAATGTTTGTCGAACATAACATTTGTTTTGCTGAAGTTCAAGTGGAGACCAACTTTCTTGCTTGCTTCATTTAGTTCGTCTAACATTATTTTGAGATCGGCGAGGTTCTTGACAAAGAGGGTGATGTCGTCAGCAAATCTGAAGTTACTCAAGTATTCTCCGTCTATCCTGATTCAACTCAATATGGCACAAGGCTATAGATGTTAGACATCCAAGGAGGATTGAACCCATTTCAATATTCTGTTCAGATAGTCTTCAAAGGGGGCCTATTTACTTAAATTACCTACATAAGTCCCCTAAAACTTGAATTGGATAAAAACCATTGGCCCTTTCTTCGAGACTATGCTTATTTCAGGCTATTCACCCTTTTAATGCAAATTTGTGGGAAGAATGAAAGTTTACGATTGAAGTTATGCAGTGAAAAACTTATTTCTGTCGGTACATTTCAAAATAGAGAAATAAGTTAAAATCCACGCGGGAAATGAAAGGGACGTTAGTCTATTATTTTTTAAATCGAAAACAAAAGAATTAATTTAGTTGTGGCACAAAGTCGAGAGCATTATTCACCCAGTGAGGATTGAAATCATGACTCAGGAGTAATGATTCGCAACTTGCTAATCATTGCACCAAAATTTGCTGCCCAAATAACCATATTTTATCTAAATCTCCAAAAAGCGATAAACTGCGCTCACAAGAGAGACATCGTATCTTGGTTTTATTGAAACTATCCTTCAAGATTCGTTGTTGAACATAGACCTTCGATATGTAAGTGTGTGACATGGTGAGGGGTTTATGAACCTTACCCTACCACACTAGCCCATGACGTGTTGAGGGGGAACAGATAAATACATGCCTCTCCCAAGGGCATTAGTGCGAAGTGGACACAGTTTGAACTCGACTCGCCGATCGTATTCTCGATGAGTAAACTTCTAGGCTACCCATATCAACTCTCTTTCGGGAGAGTCCAATATGACTTCGAGCTGAATAATGGACTCTACTGACATTAAAAATGAGTTGTTCTGTAGTGAAATTGAAGTGTTAGACGCTTACAGCAATCAAGAGCCAAGAAAGAAAGTAGCAGTTTGCAACCGTAGCTCATTGAACGAACGATTCTTGTTAGCAAAGATGGGCGAAATTAATACCGAAGCCAAGAAATACCGCAAATTATTTGTCGGCGGCCTTAGTCGAGAGACAAACGAAGCTAGCCTGAAGAACTACTTTGAGCAGTGGGGTAAAGTTGTTGACTGTGTGGTTGTCCGTAATCCGGTGACTGGGGTCTCCAAGGGCTTCAGTTTTCTTGTTTTCAAAATGTCTGCGACTTTGGATGAAATTCAAGCAAGCCGTCCTCATATCATTGACAACCAGTGCGTCGAAACCCGACGTGCCATGCCTTACTACAAAAACCCTGGCGAACTGCGGAATGTAAAAATGGTCTACGCTGGAAGAGTGCGTAAAGATACCACAGAAGAGGACATACGTAAAGCCTTCTCTAAATACGGAGATATTGAAAAGCTCGAGTGGGTCATCAACAACTCCGGGAAATACACTGGCTTTCTGTTCCTTACGTTTAAGGACATCGATTCTGTAGACAAATGCGTGCTGCAGAACCGAGTCCTTGTGAACAACACTAGGGTCGTAGTGAACCGTGCAATCCCTAAAGAAACTGATTCGGCCCCAGTTCAGACGACACCACTTCCTTCCAGTTATCTACAGTTTAATCCTTACGTCGGAGGTCATCAATACTATCCAAGTAACTCTCCCCTGCCGGGAACGCAAAATCCTAACCCGGTCTACTATCCTTCGGCCCCGGTTTACAATTACCCCGTAACGGTTCCTGACAGCGGAACTACTTACGTTCCTCCAATTTACCCGCCGAACATTTCTTACATTGGACCTCATTACTTTCCTCTCTGCCCGCAAATATATGACGTTACCAACGGAACTGATACAGCAGAGAACTCCTTCAATTACAATGAAGACTCTCACTATCAGGATAACTGGGATGTGAGTCAAAAGCGGCCAGCCCTCCTACGTCAACATCTCTGATTCTCAACCCTTTTCGAACGTCTAGATTGAACTTTCGTGAGGCTCACCCTACCCGACCACTTGTGGAATAGAATAAGTTAATTTACGCCACATTGTTCTACATGTTGCAACACCAAGTCCGAAAACATTTTTAAATGTTTGTTTGGAGCCTAATCTAAAAAGCAATATTTGTAACATTCAGATATGAAAACCTATACAAATTTATTTAGTGTACACAAACAACTTTTTGCTCTCGGGGCGGGGGTAGGTTCAAGCTATTTCAGCCAAATGGTTGATCTGCCTCTGTAGCCCCCCCCCCTTTTTTTAAAAAGAGCTCTTTAGTTACTATGATATATAATAAAAAAAATTAAAAAAATTAAAAAAAATTGTATAGTTAAACCCCGACAAATCGCTTGAATACAATTAACTTGCAGTCCAATTCCATGATACGCGGTTCTTCGCTATGGACTGATTATAGTTAGATTCCACATAAAATCTTGCTACTGTTTTTGGCATATCGTACTGAACCAAGCAATGTCACTATTTCAATATAAAACTTTCCAACCAAAAAAAAAAAAAAAAAATGACTGCGTCAGTAAAAATAGATCGGATATAGTTATTCCTGTCTGTTGCGTTTAACACTACACCGGGGATTCCGGAAGCCCTTTTAATGATTCCAGGAAGTCATTATAGAAACCGTAAAACGCCTTCATTTTTAACTTTTTAGAATTTTAACATTTACATCTGCCGATGCCCCAGTTATGCCACCAGCAAAATATCAATTGGAAGCCCAGATTATAACTTGTGATTATCGTCTCTCAGAACAGTGTTTCTTAACCTAGTTCAGGGTCACTCATCCTGGAGTCTCTGACAAATTTGCAATCATCCGAGGCTAAATGCCCTTGAGTTCTTGATAATTTTCGTCTTACTCTCTCTTGTGTATATTTTCACAGAGGATTCCTTTTGTATCATGAGCTCGTCTAGTCTCCCCTAAAATTAGATCACAGAATTTTTTGGAAATATTCTTAGAAATTAGAAACCCAAATATAGATTTTTCATCTCCATTGTCCTTGAATAAATCATAAACGTTTACAAAAGAAAACCCCCTGATTAAATGAAGTCCTTCACACTTTTAAAATTTCATTCACTCTTGGATGAATCCTTCCCTAGTTTTAGAAGCAGTCTTCTAAAATTGTAATTGTGGCTTTTTGTCGGCTCTCCTCTAGAAGGCTTTTAACGCTTGCTTCAATGGCTCTTCCCTCATTTTATTTCTTTTTAGATTAAGAAACCGGGGTTCCGGCATTTTGAGCGGATTACTTAATCTTTATTTGGGCAAATTACTGAACGCAAACATCTGGACTGATCTAGGAAATCCGGGGTCTCTCCTGAGAAGGAAAAGCGACGTTTTGGTTACAACTCAAGTGTTGGATCTCAACCAGAATCAATTTGCAGCGTTGAAACTTTAGTTGAAGCTTTCATTCTTTAATCATTGCTGTATATAAATCTCTTGTGGAAACTCTGTTCCGCTGCCTTTACTTTTTGTATAAAAATGTTAACGACTCTTCACCTTGAACCCTAGCATAAATCTTCACTCTATAATTCCTATATTTAATTCCTCAATGTCCCTAGTTTATGGACGAATCAAAATCTTCTTGGTATTTTCTTTTATAACCATAAGATTTGGGGGGGGGGGGCTATTTACTTTTCTTAAATCCTGTTTGATTTTTACATACAGTTGTCTTGGAGCTAAATCCAGCCTGCTCCTAATATCGGTCACCCAAAAAGTCTTCGGTGCTTGAGGACTTGAAACATTTTGAATAGGATTAATTCATTCAAGATGCCAGCCGAGGAGGATTACTTAACGGTTAAGATTTGTGACGAGGGTTGCGAATTTCCTCAGAAGAGGATTTCTTTTTTTCAATTTTAGCTGCTTCCCATCCACTTTAGACATCTCCCACAGCCATCTTAAAATTCATAAGATTTTTTTTTCTACGGGGGAGGGTGTCTATTTACAATGTGACTGTAATTCTATAGTCAGCATTTTCTTTCCGTATCGACTTCATGGCTTCTATTTGCAGTGTGCCGGCAGCTTTTTGAAATTTCTTTAAACTATCCAAATTTTCTACCATCGGTTCTTGCCGCATTTTTTTTTTCTATTTTATATCCTCACTCCCTTCCTCGAATATGAAAATTGCAAACCATGCCTCTACATTAGTCAATGCTACGAATAGTAGTTAGGATTCATAGTCTTGATATAAAGACTTCTTTCCCAATTATCGGCGTTATATCGTCTTCATTTTTATATCCTCTCCCCCCGTGTACTTTCGGTACGCATCATTGTTACGTTGTAAAACAGAGCCCTCTTCTGAATTTTTTGTTAAAACTATCAGTTGTAGGGTCTTATGGGGGTTGGAAGTAGCTGGAATTGTAAGGGTGGGGGACAATTTCTCCTCGAATTCGTAACTCCCGACTCTCAAGTCTTCAACAGCTAAGAATTCACACCTGATCTGGACACTTTTAATCAAATTTCATAGAACGTTCGATTTTGTTTCGAATGGTGTGCATATATATATACACACCTTGTGCCTGGCGCCGTTTATATATTTGGTATAAGATAGACACCGGCAGCAGTATTTTTTTTTTTTTTTTTTCCACATCATTTGTGCAAATATTGCATGCAAAATAAAATGTATTTTTTTTTCTCTAACTTGGGTAGGCTCTATTCGCTTATGTATGAACCGATTCTCTTTAAACAAACGTCATTTTGTAGGAAATGTGTTGATTGTACATTTAAAAAGTACTTTTCAAAACTTTTACCGAAGTTCCTAATACGCTCACACAAAAATCTAAATGTTAATGGAATAAAATTAAGTTGTTTTAAGGTTAACAAACCTAAAAACTGAATTTTTAGGGATCTAAAACAAAGGGATCTACTAGGTATGATTTCCCAACCCCTTAATGGGATAGTGACATTTGTTCGCAACGATTTACTGTGATCGCTTGTCGGACATTTCCCATCTTTCATGGTGAGTGTTGCAGCAGCATAAGGTTCAACGTCAGAAAATCGAATTTATGGACTCTAACTAAACATATTAGAGCTGTTACCCAGATTCATAAAACTGATTTTAAAAACCCCAATACAATGACGGCATTGTTCAGTAGAGGAAATATCAGCATCCTACGTTTTCTGAAGGTTTGCTTAGTAATACTGCAACATGCCGCAAAAGACCCCTGCCCTATACTGGTAGCTTGAATGAATTCATTCTATTGAATGTTTCAAGTCCTAAAACTCTAGATGGCCGATATTCTGGAACTGACTGGCAGAATTACCACTCATTTAAAGAGATGTAATATTGGCCATTTACCTAGTTTATAAAACACGATTCTTGAAAGGATTCTTTCTAAAGCAGAATTCATACATGCTTATGGTTATCTTTTAGGATTGAAAATATTTCCTCATGGTTCGCGAACATCTAGATTACCGTGTGCGGAGTGTTTATCGGTCACCTGAGAATAAACTCAATTTTTGCCAAGTTTTTCACGTCTTGAAATACGAAATTTGCACAGTATATAGAGCTAACCTGATTGCATTTTCTCATAAAATTACAAGCTGCTAGCTGCAAAAGTGAACTCACGAGAAAAACGAATTCATGAAGAAACTCGTCATTTTTGCTGGCACAGAATTATTCACTTGCAGATGTGAGCTTTTTCTTTCTGTATTTGATCATGCCTTCATTTGTTTGGTTTTGTAAAACATTTAATGCCCAGGGTGTTCATAATAGCCATGTGTACAATGTTATCACTGTGACCTATGGGAATAAAAATGTGTAACAAATATTCGGTGTTATTTTGGGGTCTGAAGTTGATTTAAAGGTATCATTGCAACATTTTCATCTTGTTCTCAGAACAGTTTTATTGTGTATGGGCCTATAATGGCATACTATTGTAACCAAAGCAAGCCACACGCGATGGTTGGTGAGATATTTCATTAAACTTTTTTTGTCTGTAACATTTTTGAAATCTGGATGGAACAATCTCTTTTTGAGTGTTGATAGATTTTTAATCTAAATAAGATTTCTTTCGCTTATCTCAAGTTGGAAAAAAATACAGACGATTGAAGGGGGACAGGTGACTATTGTAATTTACGGGGGGGCAGTAATTATAGAATTCATGAAATAAAAAAAAAACTCGGTGGGGGGGGGGGTCACCTCGTTCATGTAAGCTCAAAAATAAACTCCTTTTAGAAATCCTCGGACTAATTCGGAAATAGTTATCAGATATTATTTCATATTACCCTGAATTCTAGGATTCTTGTGGCGACTGCCTTGGAAAATATTGATAATTTTGCTTGGATCAAATGAAAAGATTAGATATAATCACCTTAAGGACCTTCCCTGAACTATAGTCACCAAGAGAGCAGACTATTTGAGTTTTAATTTAATCAAAATGTTTTACGTTTTAGGATCTTACGGAGTCGAATATTTGATAGGAATAGAAAGAATTTTTTTTTGTACTTTCTTTTCAGTCCACGATACCTTACTTACCTCGCAAGATTCGTCAGTTTTGATAAATTTTTTTTATTTTTTTAAGTTAGAACGCACCATCAACTTTCTGACAATTTCAGTAAGAACTTGTCATCAGTGAGAATAAAGATTGTAGAAAATCATCTTACAAAATTATTCGTATGAACAATAGAAACCCAGAGATATTTGTATTCGAAATATATACGAGTAAAACGTTGAAACGTGAAAATTTGCTATAGAAGTTGTAACAATCTTACGCTAAATTTAGGACATTTTGACCACAGACAAGTCGTCCTGGATAAATTGGCCGCAAATCTACTACCCCTAACAAGTGGGCCAGGTTTTTTTTATTTTTTTTTTTTTATTTATCATTATTAAGGCAAAAAATACAAAGTAGATGGAATTTAAAATGATCGAATGCAATTTACAATAAGAAATTTGTTAGGCTTTATAATTGCTTCAACTTTTTATAGCAATTTTTTGTTCATTTTTTTTTTCCACTAAGATCTTCGCTTCGCTTACAGAACCTTTTTGTAAGTTTTGATATGTCTATTATTTAAACTTGAAGAAAAATTTTTTTATTCAATTAATATGCATTTGGTGACTTTTAAAACGTGATGGGGATAAGATGTACCAACGTCTCAATAAAATAGTACCTAGTTTACTTTAACGTTAGCAGTATCTTTTGGTCTAGCCAATGTTTTAGTAAATACATCACCGGTAGATCAGTAAATAGTTGAGATCAGAAAAAATTGACTGTTGAAATGAAATGTAGTTATATTTTATCTAATAGCATAGAATTTTGATTTTTCAAGGCAATTCTTACCTATTAAACCTGTCGTCTTGATAAGCATCCGGGATATTCAAAATCTCTCCAGTGGAAGCAACATAACCAGCAACACCCTTATCCATCGGGAACCTGTGTTGAATACGAAATTGCATTCGGTTATTTTCAATTGGAACTTAAAATCAATGTTAATTCACTATATTTGACAATCAACAACCTTAAAAGTATTTCAATTGAAATCTATCGTAATAAAAAAAGTATAATCTCGTACTTGATGTCGTTGGGCGAGACGACGGTCATATCATTTCATCCGTTCGTTTTTGTTTTTTTTTTTTTTTTTTTTTCTCCATTATTTCACTTGAGCAATTTATCATAACCCACGTCTGGCTTTCTAGTCCCGTTGAAACTTCACCAGAGCCTTGTTAATTGTACATTCAAGAATTACCTCCCCCATTCTTTTGCCAGCCTCACATGACGCTGCGTATGGGGTAGACTTTTCAGAGTTCAGAGTCTCCTAGACTGGTTGCCAACCAAGACTGGAGAACCCATCCCGTCCTGCTATTCACACATACCTACAGGTAGAAAAGATGGGCTCAAGCCTTTCCGTGGGGCATTTGTGCAAATTGTACTCAAAAATCTCAGCTGGAGTTTGAACTCGGTACCGATTCCATTTTCCAGACTGCTGGCCGTTAGATCACCTGCACCTCCGATCATTTGGTAATTGTAATTTGGGGAGAAAAAAGATACTACTTGCCTTATTTCACTACCCATATACTTCTCTGGTTCAAGGCCTGCATCGAAGATTCTGGAAAATAATTCTTTGCGCTGGGTATCCAGTAAAAAAAGTGAAGCTCTATCAGAATTAGTCAGACTCTTTGTAAAATTCTGAAAGAAGGAGAGAAAAAATGAACGCAAAACCTTGTGTGTTAACCTCTCTTCTCTCTCTCTCCCTCAATTTCAATCTCTCTCTCTCTCTTCCTCAATTCCACCCTCTATCTCTCTCTCTCTCTTTATATATATATATATATATATATATATATATATATATATATATATATATATATATATATATATATATCTTATAGAATGTCATGATTCCACTACTTGACAAAGACCTATCCCCTTGCATGACCTCGGCAATATTTTCATTTTGGTTTGGAAATACGGCCATGAAAACATAATAAAAGACGTCATTGTGTGCCAAGAAGTATTCCACGAAATCGCAAGGTGGAAAGAAATATTATTATTATCATCTATTAAGTTACGAATGAATTCCAATGAAAATTTGTGGACAGATGGACAACGGGGTTTTCTAATCGAGAGATATTCTCCCGTTTTGGGGGTGTTTTTTCAATTACATTCCTATATACACTCATCTCTGTCTAATATCTCAAATATGAATTTGAATCTCGCAATGAATTTCTATGTAATTCTGTGGAGGGGAGGGGTGGACAATAGGCTAAAAGGAAAATCATTGAATTTTGGAACGGATCCATGCACAGATACCTCCCCTGTATCGTAATTACGCATCCAAACCATATAATTTCGACAGAATTTCGATCTGTCAACACGACAAACAACATAATATTGCCTAATTATTTTTCTGTCCGAAAGATATCCCAAACGTTTCCATGAATTTCTGTCATATTTTGTTGCCGATAGAACTATACACTACGGATTGACAGATTCGACTTCAGAGCGGATACATACACAAATACCCCCTCTTCGTCGTGGTTAGTAGTAAAAAAAACAACAACAGAGTATCACCCAAATCCGGATTGAGATTTGTCATTTTTTTTTCAATTACATTTATAGATACACCCATGGCTGTGACAGCGGTATTGCCAGAGGTATGTGCTCTCTGGGTACTTTTTAGTCTGGTCACTGCATCCAGCGATGAGCAATACCGGGTGGAGCAAAACAAACTGACCATTTTGATTCTCTCAGACCACTGGTTTTGTGTGTGTATGTGTATGTGTGTGTGTGTGTGTGTGTGTGTGTGTGTGTGTGTGTGTGTGTGTGTGACAGACTGACAGATAGACAGACAGAAGTTGTTATAACAATTTTTTTAAAAAAACAACTTGTGCACAAAAAAAACAGTGGTCCGAAAGAATCAAAATGGCTTGCTTATTTGGTGCCATCCTATATAACTCACACTTACCTTGGGTTTTATAGTTTCCTCTCCATACGGAACTTCGGATCTTGAATATCTTTTCTTTTTCAACTAGTAGAAATCATATATATAAATTTACGACGCAATCAGTCCAGAATTTTCTTTGTACAGGTATCCTCCACTTTTCGAAAGTTCGCTTAACGCCACTTTTTCGCTTATACGAAAATTAATGTTCGGCGTTTGTTTTGCAGCAAGCTGTTATAGAAATAGCGCCCACTCTCCTCCCTATCCCCCACTCTCTAGTCTCCAGTGCCTTCTACCACCACAATCTCCAATGACTCAACCTAGCATAATATCATAATTACTTGGGGGCGTTCGGGAATGCTGGTATTCTTCCTGTATAAATTAATAGTTATTACCTCTCCGCTTTGTGCTATTTCAGCTTACGGAAGGTTTCGATAGAAAAGAGACACTCTACCTCCGGATAACGGGGAAAGCCTATATTAGCGTTAGCCGAAAAACTGACTTTAGTAATAAAACAATTTATATTTTGACAAGACAAACGAGTCCGTTTTTTCTACAACTTCATATAGATTGTTATATCGTCAGAAATTTTCATAGGGTGTCTGAAATAATAGAATAGATAAAAAATAAAGAAAAGTATTTTTCTGGGGCTTTATCTGAGTACATAGGCAAAACAGTGTAAAACTTCGTGTAAATCAAGCCCTTTACCCCCTCAACCAAAGAGTCCCCATATGCTTATGTCTGAGTTTAATATCCTTAAATAAAGTGTTAAATCATCTATGCTAAGGTCAGGTTTTATGGCTATCAGTTGGTGATTTTCTTTGTGCAGCTAGCCACTCAAGACAGAATAATTGATATTCATATCACATAAAATGATCTCTCTTTCGGAAAAAAACTATAGATTCACCATCAGTGCTGTCCTTTGAGAGTTGGCTTGGAATCTAAATGGCTTCTCTTAGTAGAACCCGAGAAAATTATGAACTAGCGTCTGACAGATATACATCACCTTTTGTACGCAATTTGAAACCAAAACAGTAAAAATTGGTACAACTTTTGACACAAATAACACCACCCCGGAAAGTTATGGTCTTTATCATAAGTTCCGTTTTTTTTCTCAAGATAACTATCTCTATTTTTTTCTGTCTGGGCATTGTGTACAATCTTAGGCTTGATTGAGAGTTCGAGTCTAACATTTGACTAGGATTCGAAAACTAACCTGTTGTATTGGTAGAAAATACGTAATTCTTTCAGCTCCGCGGTACACACAAGGCATTGGTACTTGTTTTATTATATCTTATCTTGTTGGTCCTCTTTTCTTTTCACTTTTTTAGGTATGGATAATTTTCCTGAACTAAAATAAACCATTTCTGTTCTGAGTTATTACACCTTTCTTACAGTTATTTTCTAAGCTCAGTTTGATCTGGTACAAGGCCAAAAGAACAGGGCACTCTAAAAGGATCGAACTTACAACACGAATGGTCTAGTTAGAATGGCTTGTTGGTCTTTGCTCAATACTAGGCGCCAAGACACTTTTCTTACAGTTGATACTCAATTATACAAAATTAGAGCGTCCGATTTTCTGAGGTAATTATACATCGTGTATATCGCAGATTCAGCAAATTAAAATGATCGCTGAGGATCATTATCATCATCAGCAGCCTTTTAGCCTTCATTGTTGGACATAGACCTCCCCCAAAATTAGCCAGATCTCTCTATCATGGGCGTTGTTGTGCCAATACTCCCTGGATTTGTTTAGTTCGTCACACTATCTTATATTCTGTTGGCTTCTAATCATCAAGCTAAACCATCAATAATTACGCGCTCTCCAAATAATGCAAGAGGTTAGCCTCCACACGAACTTAAGCAAAGCGAAAGTCATGTACAGCAAACATGTTGGGGACGAAGTCATTACAATCAAAATCGAAAAGGCAGACCCGGAGAAAGAAGACTATTACATGTACGACAACGAATCTCCTTGAAATCTCCAAAAGAAGAGGAAATCAAGCAAATAATCACTCTAGTATGGCAAGCTTCCAGTTGGGAAAGCTCGACTACCAAGAACAAAAAAAATCCTTCTAGTCCTTGAAAGAAGAGTATACAACCAATGCATCTTCCAGATAGTCACCTATGGAGTTGAAACCATGCAACGTGTGCACGAGAGAATAATACACAACCTTCCATGGCGAGATCAAGAGACAGCACAGTATAGTAGAGAAATGACAAGAGTCTGAGATATCACAGAAATCATTAGAAAAGTCAAATGGCAATGGGCTGGATATGTTGCAAGAATGTCAGACAACCGCTGGACATTATGACTCACAACATGATAATGATGACGATGACGGGTGAAATAGATAATGAATTTTCAACTCACCATTATCTTCACAATAACTGTATCCATGCTGATGTCGCTGAATATTGATCTGTTGTATGAAAGGATGTAAAAAGCTTATATTCTCAATAAAAGCACCCATTGCATGACATTTATGTACTCGTCAAAAATGACTGGTTATTTACGTAGAGATATTTTATACGAAAAGATATTTTAGTATAAACATGTTTATTGCAACAACAAAAAGAAGGGAAAAAAGACGCATACTTCGAAGGAAATTCGTGTTGATTTTTTACAACTTTATATATTCTCCTTTTTTAAAAGATAATTTTCAAACCTTAAGGCAACATAATTTGGAAAAAAAAACTATATGAAAAAAAATCAGTTCATGAAAAATCATAGATGCCTATATTTGTTTCCTGTTCCACTAGGAAGACATTAGCAGCAGTAGTAGCGATATAAACGCGTACACGCAGACACATACGTACGTGAACATACAGACATAGGCTTTGCTTCACACCTTTTTCTGGTTGCTCTAGCATCACAGAAACAAACAAGCTAACAAAAAATTAACATTGGCTTTTATATAATGAGATTTAATCAAATGGGTGCTACGAAATCCGATAGATGTTGCAGTATATCTCGTTACTTTCGATTCTAATTTGATATTTAAAACATTCACCTTGTAACTGTCAGGAGGAACTCGTTAAGTTTTCTCTCTCGCTCCATTTGGATACCAGCCTGAGAATAAAATTTTAATTATTTAAATATAAAATTTCCATCATATTCAATAATTGAACTACCGTAGCGTTAAAATTTGGAGTCATATAAAAAATCCATCGAAGATTAAATATGATCAAAATGAATTCTATTTATGTCATCACTGGTGTTTTCCAATTGGAAATATCTAAAATAGAGTAAAAAAAAAACATCTATGAACATCTAGATTCTGGAGAATCTACATGTTGATTAAATTTTGGAGTGGATCCAGGAATTTTTAGTTATTTACCCAGCATCGTAACTATGTATGAACTAATTCACATTAAACTTTTAGTGACAATGGCGTTGGCAGAGGTATGTGCTCTCTGAGTGCTTTTTGGTTTGCATTAAAATATAATTTGAATTGTGACACCCTAAGTGATCGTAGATTTTAAAATCAAGTAAAATCTACATTGCGTATCGGTCGGTTGGAAAAGGGGTAAACTTCGAATGTTTATTAGAATTGTGTGAGATTAGATTTGTATTAAAAATCGTTGGTGTAGAAACCAGAAAGGTATTTTTCCTCCTCGGTAGAATAATGCATAGAACGAGGCAAATAATGTCTCTTTGTGAAAAGATAAGTTTATCGAAACTTTTCATGCCCTTGGGATGACTTTGATGGATTTGTTTGGGTTTTATCTTCTTGGGCCATGATTCAAAATCTTAGATAGAGAGAAGAGTGTTTTAGTAACCCGGCTTTTGTGTTTACGCAAATACTAGAGCACAAAAGTACTTTTGGGTTGAAAAAGAATTTCACGAGCAAATTTTTAGTTGTCAGCGCGTACAAAATTTATATGTTATGCAATTTTTTCATGTGACAAATGTATTTGCTTGAATAAACGTAAACTTGAGATTGTTTCAAGATAATTTTGTCATAGTCTATTTCTCATGGCTGATAAAACTATATTGGCATGTTTTGATAAAATACAAGTATGATTGCATTCCAAGACGAAATGTATTTATTTCATTATATACTCAGAAATACTTAGTTGAATTTGTTTAGAAAATAGTGACTTGCAAACGTGTTATTTGAAAATCCGACTGAATAGTAAAATAGAAACAGCCTAGAGAAGAATTTCAATAAGTATAACTATGATATACTATTATTATACTTATAATCATAAGTATGATTATGAATTACCACATTATTTTAGACAACTAACCTTTTAATTCCCTTTGTATACTTGGTAAAATGAGTGTATGCGTGAACAAGCACTCAGCTGAGAATTTTCTTACCGGCTAAAGAAAATGAGAAGCTGAAAGTGCGAAGGATGTTCCCGACTCCCATACATTCGCGTGTGGAGTTTCCAACCTTAAACTGACCTTGTGTCACACCCTGTACTCGAGGGGGTTCGGGTAAAAAGGAGCTAAAAGTGCAAAGTAGAAATTAAAAACCCAGGCTGACACGAAAGTTGCCCTAAGGTCATTGAAAGCTGGGAAAATACATTGATGACTAAATAATGATTTGGCAAATTTGTATCGATACAATTTTGCACCAACCTAATATTTGGAACATCATACGAAGAAATGTTACCTCAATATTGTGAACTAATACACCGGCCCAAATCTGGAAACAATGCATTAACTGAAAAAAAAATCAAGAAATCAGAGTCAACCATAAGAATGTAAACATTTGTCTGAGCAGATCATTTATTTATTCTATTCTCGTCACATTGAGGTATGATATCAGTTTTCTTATTCCATTAATTAATTCTTCAGTAAATAGTAATATATATTCATTATATATATATATATATATATATATATATATATATATATATATATATATATATATATATATATATATGTGTGTTTTTCTCATCAGAGAACGTACTATTTCATTAATTTTTTATTGGTGATATTTCAGCTTTGCAGGTCAATTGAATAGAGTAGTATGTTAGCCGAAAAAAAGCATATATATGTATGTATATGATTAGCATGTTACAAGGCATGTCATTAGACTCACGACATGGTTCCCCATGGATCACATGCTAAACCAAGGCCGGCAGAATACAAGATGGAGAGACGAAGTAGGTAAGTTCAGAAAGTATTAGCCCCGCGACGCTCATAATAGATGGGTCTGGCAAATCTTGAAGAAGGTCTATATTCAACGACGGGCAATAATAGATTGATGATGAATGATATACATGGTTTAAATAGTTGATTGTGCAAAAAGTTTAGTTTGTTTGAATAATGTGTATGAGTGTTCCTGCTTATTTGAGTATTTCTGTGCGAAAGGAAGTTAGTGTGTCACGATATGATATTTGTTAAAATAACTCATACTTGGACGAGTCTGGTCCTATCAGAGGAACCTATCAAGCTTGAATGGTGAACGGTCGCATTGTTGGTGTGTAATTGAAATGCACCTTATATTCGGCTAGGATTCATCATCAGCGTCATCGTCATCATCATCATCAGCAGCAGCAGCAGCAGAAGCATTGTAACGTCCGTCATTGGACGTAGGCATCCCCCTAGATTCGTCTGCTCTCTCTATCAGGAGCGACGCGGCGCCAAAATCCCCAAATCTGTCTAAATCGTCACGTGATCTTATTTTATGCCAGTCACGATTCCGCGTATAATCCCAGGGGATCCATGTTACGATGTCGAGGGGTTGTCATTCTTACATTCGTGCAATATGGCTTGCCCATAGCCATTTGAGTTTCTTAATGGGTTCTATGTTATCCCTGGCTCCTATTTCTTCCCTCATATACTTTTCTGTCTTGCAATCTATGTGTGATGCTATGCATAATCCTCTTTTGTGTGCGTTGCATGGTTCTTAGTTCAAGAGCAAATCTCTTGGTTAGGTTCCTTTACAGATATTGACTATTTGCGAGTGTATGTAAATAAGCAATAAAAATAGAAATAAAATTTAAAAAAAAAACAAACAAACAGTATTATCCCTGGCTCGTTGATTGCTTATTACCCACCCAAAGGCGTAGCTGGAGACTTGGGGACCCCTCCCAACCAGAACTTATAAAGTGTTTCCCAACCTGGGAGTCGAGGACACCTGAGATTCTGCAAAGGTATTACATGGGGTCCATGGACAGACTTCGAAGGGCCTTGTGTCTGTGAGCTTGATGCATAGACAGTCCTTTCAAAAGCAATGGCGTAGAGATCGTTGGGATGCTCTTCTCCTTGAGGGGTTCATCCAGCATTTACCGATATTTGTTATTGTTAAAGTTTGTGGAAATACAGTTGGTGAAATACTATTTGTAAAGCTTTTGGGTGCCTCTCTCCATTGGGGGGCCCAGGGGGGCGATTCGAAATCGCTTGTATTGCTCCCTCAGCTAAACCCCTGTTCCCAATAGTTCTCGCAATATAGAATCGCGTAGCACACCTCACCACGGAATCTTTATTCAACTACTTCTGTCAGACAGAAATTCTTCACTTACATCTTCATCCTCAAATCGGAACGAATCACTTCCAACAAATCTGTAGAGTTCAATCACCCCTTGCAAAAATAAAATAGAATAAATTAAAATCAACCAAACCAACAAAAAGACAGATTGATAAGTAGAACAAACAGAGAAATAATATCATATCTCATTTTAGAAATTTGAAACATTTCATATTTCGGGCTGGCGCAAACGTTTTATGTGCCGTTGACAAGACTTAAAATTTGCACCCCGGTTGTATTCTTATGACTATTCCTCTCACTTCGGAGTGTACTCCTTGTGTGTTAGCGCTATGGGCCGGCCTTTTACAAACAAATATCGACGAACTATCAAATGATCTTTGATAAAGGGTGATAATATTATAGACTTACAAGCAGATAAAGTATAAAGTAAATAACTCTATAATATACGCACCAATCAATTGTCCGTTTCCATCAAATATTGGAAGGGCCATCGCAGATTGGACTCGCTCGCCACCAATGGATACACCCTCTGGGAATCGATTGTCCTTTAAAATGAAATAAAAATTACTGAAAAAAAGCAAGTTGTTGAAATTTCTTCGGTAGAGGCACTGCCAGGAACGTGCCTAATGATTTTAGGATTGCAGGCCTCTAATCTGCCGACAAAGTGGCCATTCAGGCCTCCAATTTGCTGACTAAGTGAGCATGTAGGCCGAATAAGGGAAAACATTTGCTGACCTCGGTCAGGCTCCAGATACCGCACGCATCTAATTGTGTACGTAACTAGATTGGCCGGTCGAGCAGTCATTTAGCGTTTTGCCGATGATTAATCTATTTTCTCTCTTTTTTTTAATTTATTTATCTAACTCTTCATTTCTTTTAGAGTGATGAACCAATACATTAAGTGTAATGCCTATGTTGTGAACAAGTCCATTTGGCTCGACTCATGAACATTATACCTAAAAATGAATTCATTGATTGTTATGGTTTAAAATAAATGGGGCAAGTTATTATTATTATTCTACGGGTTGTTCAGATCAGAATTCTTTTGAACGTTTTAAGATAAAGGTTCAGGTGTTTTCTGTTAGTTTTCGCCAAAAGCATACGTTCATAATTTTAAAGTACGGAAGCCTAAAAAAAAAGGATCAAGTTGCATTTTCGTTAGGAACTCAATTTGTGGTGTCAGTTTTGGGTAATATTTCAATAATTATCTGACGGGCAGGATACGGACTTATTGACCCTCGCTCCACATATGAATGCTCATACTTGACGGAGGTTTATTAAAGTGGATTTCTTAAGATATGGATATCCTGAGTTACAAACCACTTTCCAGTTTCAAGTCTTATGCAAAATAGATTTGCTGAAAGAAGAAATTCTAATTCCAAGTGAAAACTAAAAGAAAGTTTGTTGCTCAATCAGCGCACGTATTTCTTTTGAAGTTCTTTATACTGTCGTTGTATTGTATTGCATAAATTTGAAATTCTCTCTTGGATTCTTTGAAACATCTGGCCTTCCCGCCCAAGTAAAGAAGTTACCATTGCATTGAGATTTCTTACCTCACTTGTGTTTAAAATCCTCACCGTTGTTTTCGTATAGGCGGCGTAGTTAGCGATATCACTCCACGGCAGGGCACCTTTCGTCATCTTTACGCTTGATTTACTACGGACAAGATAATGATAATAGCATAAGCACAAACCAGAGAATGTAACAGGAAGTAAAATCATAAAGTACTGAAGGATTTTGATATCCAGACCGACAACCCCATTCAAACAAACAGATCGGATCTGGTTGTTGTGAATAAGAAAAGAAGGACCTGCTAGATCGTTGGCATGGTTGTACCAGCGAATGGCAAAGTTAATCTGAAGGAAAGTGGGAAATTGGGGAAAAAAATACCGGGACCTTGCCTGGAAGCTGCGAAAGGTGTGAAAAATGAAAGTTTCGGATAGTGCTCATAATAGTAAATGCGCTTGGAACCGTACCCATAATCAAGGTTAGATGTGGTAGAAATGTTAGACTGAATAGACCACAGCGTTGCTGGGGCCTGCAAGAATACTGAGTACGTTGCTAGATATTTGAGGAGACTTGCAGCCACTCAGTCTTCTGCGATCACCACCAGAAATCTTGTGCAGACTTGAAAATGCGTGATGATAATGACAATGATAAGCCTGGCTGCTGCAGCGTCAAATTACTGATGATTACTGCTTTTTCTGTATTGTTTACAGAATAAAAAAATTCGTAGGTATGTACGACTTGTCAGTTTAGCTGCGTTCTAAACATGGTGGGGGAATGTTGATTTTATGTATAGGCTTGGTTTAACATGACGTGATAGAAAAAGAGTTTACTCCCCGAAATTTGGCGAGGATTGTTCTTGTTGGACTTGTTAGGGGGAAACAAAGTCAAATCCAACGTGGACTAGAGTTTGGAAATAGTGGTTCACCATAATAATTAATTGAGGTATCAGAGGTTGCATATCTAAACGGGTATAAAATAAAGAGATATCTGCTTATAGCCATTAAAAAGGATAAGAAATCTTTTTTTTTTACCTGAGTCAACGAAGTTGTTTCATTGTGGCGCTCTTGTTTCTTTGAAGATTCTTTTTCATTAATCTACACATACTAAATGTGTTTTAAGACTTCTGAACAAAACGACTCGAATTCTTTGGTAAGACGTAGTCATATCTCAACTCTTTTTACTCGTCGTCATCATTGAAAAAGACAACGTAAAACATGTTATCGATATTTAATCCTATTCTCGTACGACACAAAGCAACAAGTGTGGCACACCCAGTGACGTTCGAGCTCATTTCAATAGCAATGAGCAAGGAGATTAAATTGCTAACTGCAGCTTCAGAATGAGGCTCTCGTAATACATTTTATTGTTAGAAATTATTCCTCTTCGCGTGGATTTCTTTGATTAATACTTATCTGTACATTCTACTAATATTCTTTTGTAGAGAAAATCTATTTACATTGTGTCTGTGTTACATCTACTACCTTCCTTGTCTCTTATATCATATCGGCATAATCCTGGTTGGCTGATTGTTGTATATATATGCCTTCTTGTTGCTCTCTGATCACACTAAGTAACGAAGAACTTCTGGTTATTTGAATCGTAACTACACTTCACTCTGTGATTCTCACGAACAACTTTACTATAACTCCTGTTCACAACGACTTCGACCACTGCATCCACAATGAGGCTCTGTTCAAAATGTCACTTCGTACAAAAGCTAGACTTGGAGCTCAAAGCGAGACTTGAAGCCCAAGACGAGACTCAAAACTCGAAATTTATCGACTACTCGACTCTATTTTCCATTTAAATATTTGACACTTTGCTGAATAAAAACTGATGGAAAGTCCCAGTAATAGTGTGAGTACCCAACAGTTGATTACTCAAGACAAATAAAAAGAAATATCAGTATGATTGTAAAAAACAGACTTCCATTTTTCCTGACAATATTTTTGCATACAAAATGCCTTTACTTTTTATACATGTTACTGATAAAATGCAAAAAAAGAAAAAAACTAATGTTTTCCCTACCCTTTTGAATCTTGAAAAGTGTAATTCAAATTCTGAAAATAGAAAAAAAATTGACTCATTAGGTAGAATAGTACAGTATCTTTCTAAATATACAAAATTTGAAACTGTTGGAAATATCTTGGAAATGTGAAATTTTTTTAAAAAATTGTTTGTTTTTTGTAGAAAATCTAATTTTTTTTTAAATCTGAAAATTTGAAAGTATTTGAAACGATTGAAAAGTCAAACAAAAACTTTGAATGTTTTAATTCTTTTAAATGATTCCGCTATAAACTGCAGTGAACGAAGTCAATTGCCTTTAGAAAATGTGGTTTAATTCTTCATTTAAAATGTTACAACAATGAAGACATTTCCTCAAGAGACAACGGCAACCATGTCACTACTTTTTGAGAGAAAACCTGCTGATTGTTTTACGATTCAATTCTTTAAAGAACAAATCAAATAACTGAAATTTACACGTAAAGTCTATCGTCAATTTCTACTGTAAAGAATGAATGCAATCTCTTGATTCATTGTCGCTGAGTACATACCGTATATTTCTGTGGATAAGGCAACCTTTAGATAAGACAAGACCCCAATTTTAGTGTAAATTTCATACTTTTAGCTTCTGGCCTATTGGATAACCCCATTCCGTGAGATGTTTTTAGGATGCTTAAAGTGTTATCTCATCCGAGAAAATATACATTATATGTATACACGCACATTTTTTCCAAAAAATTATGTTATTTTAGTCAACTATTTCCAAATATCTGTTCACGTAATTTTTTTTTCAAGTTATAACAGAACTAGATGTTATGGTACAATGTGTGATTTTTTTCTTGTTGGTATCATCAGTTGTTTACTATGTAACCGTTTCGGGGATTAAAACAATGGAACTATAACAAATTAATTTCGAAAGTCCAAGAGATCTGCTAATACTTGGGAATTTTTAAGCACTGGACTCGTCTTTTGAGGGTGTTTAAAGTATTTAAAGTGAAGTATCACACGTTGGAATTTTTCATTTTAGGAGTGCTTTTTCTTTCCATCTGTCGAACGATGATTCTATAATTCGATATCAATTCAACACACACACACACACAAAGAAAAAATAATACAACAATTCATAATTATTTCTGTCGGATTATATATCCATTTTATAATATATATATATATATATATATATATATATATATATATATATATATATATATATATATATATATTGAGAACTGAACATATGATCCGACAGAAATGATTATAAATTGGCTTACATTATTTTGAAACTCTATTTGAAATGATCTCCCATTATTACTCGGTGAAAGTATCATTTGGCCTAGATGTTGATGAAAGTGACGATTGATAGGTGAAGAGAAATAATTTCAGAAAAAAAGCAGGTGTTACATCTGGATCTTTTGAAATGTTAGACACCACCTCCCCATTCTAAAATAATTTTAAAAAAACACAGCCAAACATTCTTCCTGAGAACTAGCCATTTTCTTCCTGACTCCTCCTCTCACCACCCCTTCTTATCTAAGACAAGCCTAACACTCATAGACACAGATACAAACATCCTCCGACCATTCCTCTGATAGACCCTTCTTATTTCAGACCAAACTTGACTCTCACCCACACAGATACAAACACCGTCTGTGCCACTCCTACAAAACAACCCACAACACAGAAATATCCCCATTTCTTTCCTCAATCTTGAACACGTAAGCAACATACAATTTTCTCTGCTTCACTGCAAGTTTCTGTGGTTTAGATGGCTAGCAACCGTCGAAATGCATCGAATCATGCCCATGTGATAGAAAATTTCGAGATGTAATACACACACACACAAACATACAAAGCTAAGTCAATAGTTCTG
The DNA here is from genome assembly GCA_963457665.1 of Thysanoteuthis rhombus. NCBI lineage: Eukaryota > Metazoa > Mollusca > Cephalopoda > Oegopsida > Thysanoteuthidae > Thysanoteuthis > Thysanoteuthis major. Next base: position 67,212,109 of record OY735200.1, read on the forward strand.
TCGACTTGCCTTTAGTTATTAGCTACGCTTAGTTCTGAAATGTTCACTGTATAACATTATATATATATATATATATATATATACATATGTGTGTGTGTGTGTGTGTGTGTTTGTGTGTGTGTGTATTGTTAATATCCACCAATAATCTAAATGCATTGATGAGGAAGAAGATCATTATGAGAGATAAATATTTGTTGCGTAAAATAAATGCTTTTTTCGTCTTTAGGCTACGGACATAAATTTTGAGGGTCCAATGCTTAACGGAAGTGTTCCCAATCGTTCAAATGTAAAAGACATAGTTATCTATTCACTGAAATAATTTTTTATTTATAAAGTGCTATCAATATATAAGATTTATCCGTACGGAAAAATTATCCGAAATGAAGAACACTTTAAAAAAGATATTTCATTAATGGTCGTTCCTGTAAAATACGAGAAGCAACTGGAAGCAAAGAGAAGTAAAGGGAATGTAGTTTTTAAAAAGCTTTCCCACAGAGGCTTGTGATGATTGATTGAAGATTTTTGGGTTAGAATTTGGCATTGTTTGAGGAATTTTTACTGGTGATAAACATCTTTCATGTTGCTTCCTATTGCTTCTTGTATTTTACCATGACCCCAACAAAGGTTCGTTTTTCTCTGAGAGGTGATCAGAATATACATCTTTGGTGTAAAAAAAAAATACTACCTGTCCATTTTCATCTGCTTCATAGACATTCGATCCATCAGCATCAATAACTGAAAAACAGAGAAGTCTTTTACAGAGGAAGAAAAGTTGCTTGATAAACTAAGCTTTATTATTTTGAATTCCTTAGATAAACGATTGTCATTTTTATCATCAAATTTAATTATACAGATCGAATATACAAGACTCAAAAAATTTTCTATACAAATCTCAAACTGAATTGTTCCAAATATGAAACTTTTTTAAAAGCGAACATGATGTCACAAGCTGAAAATTCTTCACCGTAGTATGATTCAAAGACGAGAGACAATGCTGATTTCCAGGCATTCAACTTATTCTGACTACGACAAATGCTTGTTTGTTTTGTGTAGCTCTTTAGAAACGTAAAACTATGTTTATATCACAAACGGTGAAAGACAAAAAAAAAAAATCCAAATCAAAGCAAATTATTGTTATCGCCAGACCTACATGTATTAATCACTGTATCTTTTGCTTATTCTCTCATCTGTACAAAGACATTGTTGAATATACTGCGGGTATTCTTATGAGTGATAAGAAAAAGAGAGAATGTTTGTATTATCTATAGCACAGAAAATCAAGCTATTGGGTAAACTGAACAGAGGTATAAGTGTATTCCAAAATCTGTATTCCGAAACATTTCTGGTTTCAGGCATTTCGGATAATGGGTACAGCACCTACATTTATTTCAGCCAAATTTCAGTTGCTTTTTATTGCAGCCTGAATGGGGGAAGAAGCAACTGAAATCAAGACAGAAGAAATACTAGTCAAGAACTTATTATTATATAATCATATCAATACTCCTCCTACCCGATAAAGGCTGCTGCTACTAACTACATCTAAATAATTCTAATGCTAAGATACTTACGCCCCTTTACTGTGATGTCACTAACCTACCCACAATGCAGTACTAAGCCTGTCTTTTTAATTGAATACACGCTTATCTTATCTTTATCTACCATTTTATTCCAATTACACACTCATCAATACTCTATCTATCAATAGATAAAAATAACGGACAATACTTTATAGGATAAAAATTCAAGATGATATTAAAATTTTTGTTCTGTGCTTCAAAAAGAAAAATATTGCTAATATAACATTTCAGCTGGGTTAAAAGTTGAATTTTATATTGCAAAGCGGTTAAAAGTTTTCTCAAAATATCCAAACAGCACAGATCCACACTGTATGATAATTGCTGGAGAATGGTGGTTTGAGTTGGTTTGATGGAAAAAAGCTGACATTACAATACAATACTTGTTAAAAAAATCCTAATTTTTTTTAGATGTATTTAAACAGAGAAAAGTCCGAAAGAATTAACAGCTTCTGACGTCATATGCTGCCAAGATAAGAGGGTTAATTTTGACATCTGGTTGCAAAAAAAGCAAAAACACCAGATCCAAGTCAATCCTTACCAGCAACAAGACAGTCGGCCAACTGTGACAACAAATGAGACTTGCTCTGGTGGTGAATGATTTCTGTGGAAACTTGTTGAGCATGGCTGTCTTTATTCTTGTACAAACCGAACTGAAAAAAGTGTTAATAAGGCAATTAAACAAATTATCCATCCAACGTGACAATTGTCTCCTTTCTTAACTGGTAATTAAAAACAACCGAAAAATTCATCAATTAGTCTCACACCAAAGCGTACGTATCTTTGATTTCAGATATTGATCAATCCATTTTTCGGTTTGAGGACATCACAGGTTTAGTGGCGTAACCAAGTTTCAATCTTAGTGAGAGCGAGCGAAGGAAAAAAAGCGCTAAGTTATGTACCAATTAACTACAATAAACACTCATTGTAACTGCACTTATATTAACGACACTATTTGATGACACATGTTCTGACAGTACCTTTTTAAATTCTTGCATGACTATTATCGGAGATCATACCTTTTCACGAGTAAATTAAAAAGTAAATTATCTGCCAAATTTTTTTAATCCACCTGTTATAATGGTGCCCCCAAAACGCGAGTTTATTGTATATTGCATTTAAAAACAAACATAATAAAAACGTGTTTTTTCGTTTAACATACTTGAGAAAAAATTAATAACCCAACAAATTTCTAACAACAAAAACAAGAAATCGATAACTGATTTTTCACAAGACATTTTTCACAGACATTTGAGTTGCAGATTTTTAGCGCTATAATTGATAGAAAAACAAGATAAAAATAATCAAGGGAATTCACCATAGAGCCTATAAATAAAAGAAATATGAGAAACGAGACTGAAGACTTTTTTTACTTATATGATATGAAAATACAAAATACGTTTTAGGGCACCACTAAAGAAGGAAATTTCGTCGCTGAAAAAAACAGGAAAAGATCTTTTACACAATTGATCGTGTTTTCCATCCATTAGACCTTTCGTTCCTCAGTAAATTTGTCAGTTTCGAAAAGAAGAATTTGCTTAAAGATTTTACAATCTACAATATAATAATAATGCTAAACTGGACCGTTAATTTCCACCATCGGTATGGATGTACTGACTACTACTTACGTGAATTATCTTCCTCTTGTTCTGAATTTATTTCACGACTTGAATCCGGAAGTCTACTTTGGCATGTTAGCGTTTATGGCATGGGGCATTATTCCAAAATGTGTGCCAATATGATGTTGAAGTCATAAGTATGTTTCTTGTAACGCATTCGCTACATGCATTCTAGTTACGAGGGTAACGATAGTAAATGCAATCCCAACACGTTCAATTTCTTTTTTTCCCAGTTTCTTCACGTGGTATCAACATGGCCACGAGTGTGATTAACAGACAAGTGGACGTATTTTGAGCCTACAGCAACCCCAATTATTCTCTCACAGGCAGTCCCTGTGAGATCCTACGGAAATCCACTTTGGTGGAAAAATCATGACCCCGATTGTTTCTTTCTCCGGTATTAGGGAATTCGTCAATTTCCTCAACTTAGATTGGATTATCTAGTAATCATTTGGAACAAACATCATTTAGATAACTGTAACTCTAAAAAATGATAGGCTTCGATGTGTTAATCATAATTGTAGTTGTTAACTCTTCTCCTTGACCAAACTTTACTTCAGTAATCAACCGACTACCTGTGGCACACCTAGATATTTCACTGTTAATTATGTTTCCCTCCGAGAAAGTCAATTACAGAATTATATAACAATGACCAAATAGATCCATTAGATTCATAATCGTAATATTTAAAAGTATCGGAGTGAAAATCGATGGCCAGGGGATTGAAATTTTGGAGTATCCCGGATGTAACGGTCCAAATCAAAACTATTTGCCATTCTCGTAGTTCAACATCTTATATCAAAACTATTTTCCGATTTTGACATATTTGTAATCCCGTCTAAAGCTTCCAGTAAGCAAACATTCTACAATATCTATTTTTTGTCTCTGAATGAGAAATTAAGACCTATCTATTTGGAAATTCTGGCTAATAACTCTCCTCTCTGCAGTTTCGACTATTCAGAGAAATGGGTACCACTCCGCCGTGTCAGTTCGTTTCTTATTGGTCATTTCTTCGGTGTCACAGTCAGACGCATCTTAATTTGGCCAGGCAATGATGGAATCTTTTATTGCATATATGATATGTTTACTAAATGTATCCTTACTTTTGGTTGGTCGGTGAAATGATGAGTCCAGATATTTCTTGCTTGGTAAAAATAAATAAAGTAAAAAAAAAAAAAGATACAGCTTTTATCATGCAAGGGAACTAAAGAGTTAAAATAATTCTTGAAAAGGCTCCACTTTTAAAAACATGCTCCCCCTTTTTCCCCCATTAGCTATGCAACTGAACTGGTCACTCACAACGACTTTAACTTGAAATCACTTGAATTAACATTTATCACTCAACTGCTGACTGTTTATACACCGAGGCCCCTGTCAAACAGAAGTTGCAAGAAGTAATATCACAGTAGCAACGAGAGTAGTCTTTATTTGACTTTCCAAAACAACTTAAATTGACTTGAATTTGATTGATTTTGTTATGTTAAAATACACTTACCTGCCATTTCATGATATTCTTTTCACGAGTATTACTTTCATCTAAAAAGAAACAAATATAATTGATGCATCTAAATCATTTCTCGTATTAAATAAGCACATCACATTCAATATAATGTTAACAAAGGAAAAACATTGTTATCTGTTATAACCAATGTTTCTACATCTTTAAATAGAAAGGGTAATCAATAGGAATCAGGACAAGTATACAATATTTGTTGCAAAGTAAAAAAGACGATTCGAGTTGTTTTAATGCCATAAAAATCGACCACACATTTCGAGCTGAATAGTTTAAATACCAGTATATAAAACAGACATCTAATCAATTTTTTTAGAAACTACGTGAATATTACATTGCATCTTCTGACTACTGAAGCTGAATATAAATAGTTTTGGGGCTTGGATAAGTTGCCGTGTGCGGTAGTCCTCGAAATGTTCTTGTAAACCATTCGTCTTATTGCGTATAAAATCTTTATTGTTATATTTTTCATCTATTTTAAGTTAGCCAAGCAAAAAGTAATATTCATATCTTCGAACAAACCTCTACTATCCACTTGGATTTGATTTTCATAACTCAGTCTAGACTTGGAAACGTTCATTATCAAACACTGCTTCTGCTTTTTTGCGTACGTGTATAAGTAATTTTTCTCTTATTAATTTACATGTATTCATAATAGAAACGAGTATTTACTAAGTTTAGTGGAGCACCCAGGGAGGATTGAATTCACTACGCTATCGAATAAGCTTGCCACTTGCGAGGCGGGCGAGCAGTTCATCGTGTCATAGCTGGCACCCTTATTCACTAAGCTTAGCTTAGTCTGGCACTAAATCCATAGACATAATGGGAACATTAAGTTTGGATTATATTAAACAATTGCACTACACCATAATCCTTTATTGACTACTAGGTTCCAAGTTCCAACCCCCTTTCCTCTTCGATGAAAGGGCCTGATCTAGGGAAGGGAAGCCTACGCCCCTACTTACCGTCCGGATAATCATGTTTGGTCCGTTCGCGTCCGCCGTTTACTTTGGCCTGGATCCATTTCCTAATTTGCTTCAAGCTGATTTTGTCCATGACATATTTATCGACAATGGCTGGGTTCTCCTCCAAGTACATCAACACTGATTCTTCTCTCCATTCTATTAATCAAAAATAATCATCACAGATTCAATTCTCAAACATCCATAACCGTTCTTGTCATGAGCGACAAGCTGAAAATCAATGTTAATTTTTCATGATTTCATGAAACAATACGAAATAAGCATTTACGAGTAATCATTAAAAGGGGTGTAATTAAAAAAGGACCGATATCTGTATACACTGATTGTTAAGACGGCCCCCTGATGGAGGATGGGGCTAAGGACCACCAGTCAAGGGAAGGTAAGTTCTTAGTCTGTTGAGGGGGATAATTCATATCACCCTCAAGGGTCATACACTGGATAACCAGAAGTAATTGGTCCCAGAAGACACTACAGGAAACAGGGGTGTTAGTAGACAGTTCAGTTTTGGTTAAGGACATCAGAAAGATAGCTGTGAGTTTCGTTATGGACACTTCTGACGGGCCGAGGTCCTACCTCAAAAGGATTAATTTCTTTTGCTATTAATCTTTTCTGCCTTTGACAAATAAGCCCATTCTCTATCCTGGGAATTTATCATTTCCCCCATTCGTGTGTATACGATTCATCCTTTCCTTGTTCTGATTTTCAAATGCCCACATTTCACGAAAACGTAAGCAACGACATTACCAAAATAATTACATATTCCTAATAATTCGATCGAAAAAGCAAGAGAAATCCCATACAGGAGGAGAATATCTATGAGCATGCTAAGTTTTCGGTACAGCGTGTATATGAACGGCAGGAAAAGCGCAAAGTAACGGCTCGTTTTCACATCGTGTTGATATTGTAAACTACCTACACCACTAAAACCCCCAAAAATCAGGGGGGGGGGGTAAATTAGGATTTATTTTTTGTTAAGGTAAAACCACAACATTGTTATGATTTAGGGCTGGTGTAGTATCGCAGATATGGATGCTGGCACACCAGGGAGGTAGCCGGTTATGCAAATTTGTGCTGCGGACGCCTCGATACGAAGAAATTAAACGTCCATTTTCAGATTGGTCTCCTCGTCGTACGGCACGCTAACGTCTGGAGAATTATAGAATTAGAAGGAACATACATAAGGAAAATGAAGAGATATTCACAATATGAGAGACTTGTCGAGATAATAAAAGCCATCCTGCACAATGGACACCATAGATACTGAAAATAAGGCTCGTGCGTTTCTGTGTTTGAGCAAATTGCTTTGTCTAAGCAGGTTCCTTTCAAAAATCGAACTGTCTCTCCGTCATATTCTGTTTGTGCCTCTAGTACCCCGCCTCTCTCTCTCTCTCTCTCTTGATGTACTTATCTGTCGACTTCCAATCCTCTTCTCATAGTTCCATTGAGATCTTCTTATTCAAACCAGACTCCTTCTTTGTCTCATCAATAATGCTTCACTAGTCTCTCTCTCTCCGTCACGGATGCGAAAATTATCATATAAACGTACGCGTTGGGTTCTCTAGATACGTCTAAAATGGCTGATTATCCTCTTCCAGTGAGCCCAACATTCGTGGTAGTCGGCCATTAGGGTTTAGAGTCTTAAGGCTAAGAGGAAGTGTGGGTAAAATGCTTCTTTGGTTGTGACTAATGCTGTTTGGCTGGTGACTGATCCACCAATGGCTTTCTTTGGAGGGAGGGGTTCACAATGTAAGTTTATGCTAAATTGACCATTAGTTTGTGACTAAGAGCATTCTTGCTTACTTTTTTTTAGTTTCAGACTTTTTTTTAGCATTCACTACCCAACAAAATATGAGAGAAGTAACATGCTGCCAAAGTGACGGTTTCTATTGTATGACCAACCAGACCTATTTTTGAATCGTTTTTTTTTTTTTGTTTTTTTTTTGTTAACTATCAGAACATTTGGGTAGCGCCTCATCAGACCGCCCTAAGTTAATAAGAAGTGCTTTGAAGAGGACCAAGGTAGTCTATTTTTCGTTAATACCAAATGGCTAGATACTTTTGGGGCCGACCTTGTATGTCTCGGATACTATTGAAGGAGGAAAAAACAAAGAGTTTTTCGAATATGTAGAATAATCCAAAAAGATTTCATGCGAATCACTCCAAATTAGATAGAGTCTTCACTGGGTGTAAATGTAGGTTAGTTTTTCAATATGCTTTTGTCAATGTTAATGTAATTGACGTCCAACCTTTAATAGTGTCCATCATTGTCAACCATCGGTTACTATGGTACCATCAGTTGCCAGAGAGACAAGCGTGCAGTAGATCCCACCTGATCCATCGTTGACGAATAAACCCAACGACACAAATTGATTATCTTCACATAAAAGAGAAAGAAGATCAGTGTCTATTGATGGGACACAAATCAATCTGATTATGATAGTCGCTCAGCGGGGAATTTTGTGCCCACGTTCTCTGGAATCGTTTTTTTTAAGGCCACCATGATTATCTAGTCCAAGGCGAATAGAAAGTGAAACAACTCGCCATCACAGTCAATAATTGGACAACCGTAGTGGCAAAATTTGAAGGAAAAAAATCCATCGAAAATAAATATGGTCAGAATAAATTTACGACGTCATTGGTATTTGTTTCAGGAAAACATCTAAAATTAAGTGAAAAAAAATCATCTAGATTCTGGAGAATCTAGATATTACTTATAAACTTATCACAATAAAGGCCCCAAAGTCAGAAAAGCTTTCCTTCCAAAAAAAAACAAGATATCCCTTTTGGGAGGGGTCTCATAGAGTACCGATGCCAATCTTCAAGTCTATAGACAGAACTGTATGATCAGGAGAGCTGGAAAACACAAACACATAAACACATGCAGTTATAAAAAAAAGATAGAACTCTTCACCCCCTTTGAGGGCTACGGCTGTTTAATGATCATTCAAGACTATGGAAATAGCTTCTTTTTTTTAAAAACTTCGATGTCTTTCATAATAGGACTATATACCTTTTTTTTTCTTTTTTTTGACACTGGATTTTACTGTTTTCTATCTAAAGATAGATATAGTGTACGAAAACAGAATTTTTGTAAGTAACGTTACAAATTCAATGAAGTTGGAAGGTCGGAAGAAATGAGGTCTTTAATTGCTGACCCCTAATCTAGTCAATTGTCACCGGTCTTAGGCAGAATACGAAAATCAGAAAAAAGATGGGTTTTCCTCAAATAAGTTATAATAAACGAGTGCTCGAAGAGGTAGTTTAATTAGTTAACATAAATGATTAGTTACTGTTGCATTCATGATCCTCTGCACGTTGTCCTAACAGCCAATAGGAATTTTTCTCAGTAGCCGGAAATGAACAAAGATTTTTGTTTCAGCAGGTCCCATTGTTTTTTAGACTTTCTAGAATACCATTTCCAATCACTTGCATTTAGGTATGTATCCCATGGAATCAATGGCTGACGATGCAATTGTAAGTCTTATAACACAGGAGTCACGAACCACTTCAAGTTGGAAATAAAACAACATGCATATATTGAAATGTTTCAGATCAGCAGTGGAGAGATACATTTGAAACGACAAAGAAAGACGTTTACAGGTCTCACGCGTTCAATTTTGCATTAACCATTAACATTTTGATGCGCATCCACGCATACAGAGATTTGACCACGTAAGGGTTGACTATAAGGGTATCAGCTTTTTGCTTTTTGTTGCTAATGCCGAAAAGATAAAGTAATCGTAGGACTAAAGAACTCACTCGACTGCTTTCTGTTCCGACAAGCATCGTGGCAGGTCAGTGACGAGACATTTTTCAAGATATCTACCGATTGGATAGAGCGCAGGGAGAACAGAATTCATGTCTTTCCGAGAGCATTGGTTCGAAGTGATCATAAATAGGCTCATCCAAAATTTGAACTAGTCTTGCCGATTCTGTTTTCCGTGGGAACAACCGTAACTCTCCATCAATAATTGTGGCATGTCAGAGACGGGACATTTTGACAGTATATGACGATGGGACAAATTTTAAGGAGACGTGGATTCATACCATCTCCAAGGGTAATAGTAGCAAGTCAATTTAAGCAGGCTCAGATCTAAGATTAATGAATATCTGTTTACTAAAATGAAAGACACTGCATATTTTGTTGGTACTGATAATGCTTTTTCAGGTACTCCAATGTCTAAAACTACAGGTGGGTATGGAAATCAAGGGTCTATATAAACTAAATATCCCCCCATTGGGCAGGATAAATTGCTGTAAAAACAAATAACAAAAAAGATAGAAATTAGATAGAGATTGATTTAATTTATTTTTAAAAGTGATCTGTTAGCAGTCTTTCTTTGCACCTTTAGAAAAAGGGGTAGCAAATGTTAAAAAAAGATGGGGTCAATGTAAAAAAATGGCAGTAATGTCCATAAAATAATATCGTTAAAAAAAAGGGGGTTAATCTTAGGAATGGGCGGCTAATACTGTAAAAGGGGGACTAATATTAGGAAAGGGGGCGTTCCAGTTCGCTCTGGTCAATGTGTTTTGTTTTTAACAATTTAATGTGTTTTTCTTCGGCTCATATTTTGATGAATTTGTTAGTACACCAATACTTTGAACGTACTCCATCAAAAGCTGCACTAATCAAAACGGCACTATTCAAGGTAATGCTGTAGAATATTGGGTCATGACTGGGTCAGCAGGGAGTTTAAGATTCCCTCGAAATGAATTCCTGCTATTTATTCATTCAGTTTTATTTGCAAATTTGAAGCAACGTAATGCAAAAATCTTATTGAGATGTATACAGGATACACTATTGTTATTTTGATCATTAGATTAAGTATTGTAACCCAATATCTTATTTTTAGGATACTTTACTATCATCTCAATTTTTTTTATAAAACTTGTTATTCGGACTTTTGTGTCTATTAGAGGAATACTGCGGGTAGTTCGGTTGATTCGTTCAAAAATTTTCTGCACTGTTCGAAACTTCACTGTTAGAGGTTTTATAATTTAATATGTTTTCTCCACTTTGAACCTTGTTACACTCATTTATACACTAATACCTTAACCGTACTACATCAAAACTAACAGTAATGAAAACTACACTTTTCAATCTATTCTTGTACAACCAATAAACAGTGCGATATCAAATATGCAAAAATATCTCAATTTCTTCTTAAATAACGAACCTTACGTCACATTTTTATTCTGATAATTTATATAATGGCCTTGGGCATTTTATATCTTGTTCACTAGTCTTTTTCAAACTGTTTTTCTCCGTCTAGTCTTTTCTTGCTTTTCTGTTTTTCTTCCCAAATACAGCCTTAATGTCTCTGCATATGATAGTAAAATCCTTGTGAGAGTCTCCACTGATGTTTCAAAAGCAGTTTTCGAGAATTTGTTTGAAAAAAGAATAACTAAATATATTTTTTACGTCACAGTACAACATTAAAAAGCAAAGGGCCATTAAAGCATGAATTAGCACGTATATCAACCACCCTGAAAACACATTTTTGGATGTGGTTTTTAAAAACCTTCCAAGGGTTCGTATTGATTCACATAGAAAATTTTATTTGGTTATGTTGAGTGGTTTTTGCGATAGGTTGTCACATAGAGACAGTTTTTTGGTGAATTGGTGAATTATAAAAAGTTTAGACGCCATTATCATGATGGATAAAATGCACGTATATTGGTTAAATATTGAAAGAAAAATAATTGTTCGAAATTCAGATTTGAAATTTTATTTACAACTTTTATTTTGATGCTTGTACAATACCCATCAAAATAACGGTGTAGTTTGTGTTTGCTCAGTTTAGGATCAAGTATCGGATGCAACGAGACAATGTTTCTGAGTTAATCATGTCACTGATCATATCACCACATCACGTTTAAGGCTAACGCGAGATTTTGAGTGAGATCTTTCGACGCCGTATTTCCCTGGCATTCGTACTTTTTCTCTTCCTTGCGAAAACCAAGCTGCTTCAAGGAGCGTCTATACATACCGCTCATCTGTTAATGATGTTGGTTCTTTCACGATTGAATCGAGTTCAAGCAGTAGAGAGAACACGTAGAACGTGAGCAATTTGCTCATGCGCCATTATTAACATAGCATCTCTGTTTGTAAGGTCGAATGCGCATCGTGTGCAACATTTATCAACGCATTGTTGCACATCTGCAGGAGATGTCATCATTTTTCTGGTTTCGATAGCATCGTTGGTTTTTTTTAAGTTCGAACCAAAGAACAGAAATGAAGATCTCTAATTCACTATTTACTCTTCAATCAACACGTTCTCATATCCAAGCTCAACAACTCAGAAATACCTGCTGCCTTTCTTAATTGTTTAATATAGCATTAAACCAATCAGCATATTCCTTTACACTTTGAGGAAGCACACTATCTTTCCATCCCGTGAGTCATCCAGGTTTGTTGATTTAGAAGCATTTTGAAAATTAACTACCTGAATAACGAGATGCAATCTACAAAGATTAGCTTGGTTTAGTTTTGGCACAAAGCCACAAGCATTGGGCACCTAATGGGGATCGAACTCACTACTCAGTAGAAATGATCTTCGAGATCAACTTACTAATACATCATGACCAGGGCCGCCCTATCCATCAAACGAACCTAAGCAGTCGCCTTGATCGAAAGGTCCAAGGGGTGTACTATAAGATAGCCGTTATAATGCAACCGTAGCGCAAATAATGTCTCGCATGAAACTCTTACGTCAGCCTTTACCACGATAAGGAGCTGCAGGATAATGAGAGGTACTTTCAAGCAGTCATTCCTGATTAAGAATTAGCAGGTCTCACTCTCTAAACGAGTTTTTCTACACTTTAATTTTCAAATCTGCATAAAGATACTATATATACAGCTAATGACGCATCAGTTGGTTGAAAAATGTATGTAATATAATCTAAAAGTGATTATCAGTACAACGTGCAGCAAGGCAGTTTAAATGAAAATAGATTTAAGACGTTTGTGAGAAAATTTCATCAGGACAAATCTGGGGGGTTTGTTCTTATTGATAGAAAGATTAATTCTTCAGATTCTTTTGTTAAAATCAATGAAAATCGACAAGAGAATCTGTAATCTTTTCTTTTCTTTTTTCTACTATTGACGATACAAAACGATTTTCAGGTGGTACTTCTCGTGTCAAATATCATCAAGACAGACTTCAAGTGGAGCAAGGATGTTTTTTCATGCATGTATGATTTTTTTGCAAAACCCCCTGACAACCTCTCGCGTAATCGGAGGGTTCCAAAGAAGAATCCTAGTTGAGGAAACTATTCTAAACTATTAATAACAATATTGCTGTGTAATTCCTGAGCAAAATGTGCCTTAAAAAGTAAAAATAAAAGTACATTATAAAACTGCTACTTTTGATAACTGCCTTCTGGGCCAGCAACTAAATCGAACTCAGTTGTTGGCCTCATGTGATCAACAAATTGCTTGTAGAATTGGTATCAAGGATGAATAAACACGAGATCTCCTCTAGCATGGACAGCAGAACGAGGACAAGTTATCTCTGTGAATTTAATAGAGACTTCCGTTCAATTTTCTTATTTGCTTATCACATACGATAGGCATCTGAATGAGGGCGTAGAGTACAAGGACTGAAATGTTGTAACTATAAAAACCAAGATAAGAACAACAGTTCGAATAAATTAGTGTACAATCTACATCATAATGAGCAACGTGTCAGCATACTTCCGTCTGTCACACTTAAAATATAAAAATGTTACATTGAAAGGGGCGGGAGCAGGAGAGAGGTTATGTGAATGGAATCGCAACACTAAGAGGGTGAGGAGAGGGAGGAAGCACGGTGGGGGTATACAAATGAGTAAGGGTGAAACATAGAGATAATCGCTGCAGGAGATCATCAAGAAGGTTGAGAAAGTAAGATGAGGTGGAATTGAACTTCCTTTATCTGCGAGCGGAACATTTGGTTACGTGCTGGGCATAACCTCTTTAGGCAACTCCCACGAGTTCTTATTTTTTTCATTCATATTCTGCAATGTTTAGATTTCTACCCCTAGGTATACTGTTAGCGAAACTACGGATATTTTACTGGAAATGATAATTCCAACTATTGGAAATTACAGTTTTTAGCAAAGGATTTGGGTACTTTGATGGCGCACTTTAGTGAATAGTTAGGTTGTGAACTGAATTCCTCTGGCAGCAGTCTGGGTCAAAAACATGGTTTGAACCCAGCTTCCAGTGTGGAACTTCCGAAAAGAAACCGTCGTAAAAATCGATCTGTGTAAGAAACCATCAACAAAAACTGTCAACATCAACCGAAATCATCATCATCATCATCATCATCATAGTGCCTCATTTAGACTTTCTGCGTCCTTAGAACATTTTTGCTTACGCCGATAACACAAACAAATCAAAAACAAAAAAATTCCCTTTTGTTCCACATTCTCTTTTGTATCTACATGGTAGATAAACCTAACATTGTCTCAATCTCTAGCCACGAATTTATGGAGAAATTTTCTCCATCAGCAAATGGCAATTGTTTCTGAATGGGAAAAATGAGGTAGTCTTGTTAAATGGGCAATAAATACATTTCAAATATTGTACTCCGCAAAAATCTGATGTTGGCATTCTTTTTGTCATTGTTCGTAGGTCTTCGTTTTAAAGGATCACTCTAATTCGCCAGTTACCTCGGAAGCAGCTTCTACTCCTTTCTTATTATGTTTAGGAGTGTTTTTTCTTTTACAGCCGTTTGAAACCATCTTTCGCAAGAATTCGTGCCATCTCTAGTTTAAGTTTTCCTTGTTTTTCCATATCCGATGTTTTTATGTAGTCGAAGACGAACATAAGCCTCTAAAAATGTTATTTTTGATTACTCATTCTTTGAACAATCAGGTTGTGTTTTAATTCATTCAATTTCTAGAAAGCTGATTATACACCACTTGCAGTATGATTATCACCTGATTCTCCATTATTCGCAGATTTCATATTTTCATAATTTGTCATCATATCCTCATGATATTTAAACTTTTGGACATTCTTCAAAGGATCATTTCTTGCTGAGATTGATGTAAGTCTTGGTGATACTTCTTCAAGTACGTCAACATAGGTTGTTTCAGTTTTTAAGTGTTTCAGGCTGGCTAGCTATCAATTACAAACCATCTAGCAAAACTGTGGCCCTAATAATCAGCATGGGTTTATTCAGTTTTTAATTTGGTCTACCTATCTATCTGTCACGTGTAAAGGCAGTACCAATTAAAAAAAATACTTATTATTATGTAAAGAAAAACATTTTTTTAAAAATTCCTTCCAAAAATGATTTATTGGTGGTTGGGCGTCAACCTACAATTCAATTTTATGCTGAATCAGTCCCTTAGTTTGTGCCTGGTAGCATTCACGCTTATTTTTCGAAAATTTGGACTTTTTAGTCAACCCCCCTCAAAAAAAAGCATTCCCAACACGACATGCTGTCAAAGGCGTTTATCACTTGACGGTCCTTATCGAGGGACTAACCAGACCTGTCTTTTATCTCAATTCTTATCAGAATTAAATCAATGATAAAAATTATCAAAATAACATGACATACCTGCATTGTTTTTATCATCTGAGATGGTCGTAATGTCCAGATAGTTTCCATACTTGCTTGTATTCAAAGGACTTCGCCCTGAAAGATACATTTCATCAAATATCACATATTGATATCTACAAAGTTTGACTTAGTACGATACAAAACCAAATAAGGATAACATTGCATAAGGTTGCAATGCATCCATGTTCCTAAAGGGGAAAAACGTGCCTTAAAAATCAGCATTCAAAATCTTGGCTTTCTACCTGGGATAAAAGAAACGACCTCAGATACCGGTAGGAAATACGTAACTATTTCATTTTTTAAATTAAAAAAGACATTTTTGTTGTTGTTGATGATGATGATGATGATGATGATTATTATTATTATTATTATTATTATTATTATTATTATTATTATTATTATTGTTGTTGTTGTTGTTGTAGTAGTAGTAGTAGTAGTAGTGGTGGCAATAACGAGTTCACTTGCCATTGCGCTACCGTAGGCCCTCTTTTTGACATTTGCTAAGGTTGATCATTATGTCACGAAGCAAAATAGTTGTAGGAAAGATGAATTGCGTTGACTTTCCAAGTAGGGGGGGGGTTCTGTTTGCTTTGAAAATGAGCATTCGAAGTCCTGGCTTTTATCTGAGCCTGAACAATGACTCCCTTGGTACCAGTGAGAAGGTCAGGTGAATTTTTCCTTGTGTGAGCAGTAATTGAAAATTATTGTAAAAGATAAAGGGAATTTTCCTGAGCATAAGGCACTTTATTTGATCAAATTCTCCTCATTAGATCAAAAGTTATGAAAATTTGAAGTTGCAATTTTTGTAAAAAAAATACTTAGAAATTGATGTAATGGAATCTAGCCTTTTCACGTGGTCCAAAAGAGAAAAATGATACACAAAGAAAATCTTTTTACAGCAAAATTTGCCCACTTTCTGGGAGGAAAATTTGGGGGAAATAGGTAAACCACTATGGGGAATTCATATTCATATTTTCGTAATACCCGTGTTTCTGAAGCAATTTTTCCCATGGCCAATCAGTAGGACAGGTTTAGTTCTGCAAAACATACCTTTCAAGCTGTGTTGCCAATTTAGCTCTTTTGGGACTAGAATAAGCTTTTTTTTCTTGTAAAGCCACAAATTCCGAATCTTGCTTCTAGCTCTGAATCTCATATGAATCAATATTTACATTAATTTAACAATCAAAATACTGGCCTCGGTCAAGGTTAATTGCAGTTGTAATATCATTCCAGGTCAAGTTACTGCTCAGGTCGTCATAACTAAGGTGGCTTAATGTTTATCCAAAAATAGCTAAATTGGTATCACTAGAATGGAACAATAAGATTCAAAGTTAGCATACGTAAAACTTTTTTACCCAAAATTTCTGAAATAAGTTCATGATGATGCTTAAAACATTAAATTCCAATTCACTTGGTTTCGCTATTCTGTGAGTTTTATTTATCATCGATAATTTCTCTCATGAAATATTTATTCTATTGCACGAAATAGTGAAATACCCAGGAGACAGAAGTAAGAACAAAGCATGGAGAATTCATATCAAAAGATATTTTCATTATTCAAATATTGGGTACCCCATACAAGAGCTAAACAGACCGAGGTGTCTTAGTGGACCATTTGCGTGCAGTGCTATGAGATGATCATTGCACACCAAAATAACATTGTCTACCAAACTTTGGAATAAAAAAGATATCAATCGATGGGAAATTAATCAAGGGACAAGTTACGCTAATTTAATACTGGAAAACATTTCACGGAAAGAAAATATAGATTGATTTCAATGACATTCAAGTGATCTGGAATTTTTTTATCATATTTGTCACGTGACTGGCCTCCCCTTGTTCCCAGTGTGAATTCCAGTTCACATACTTGTATATTCGAGGATAATAGTTATTATTAGCACAGATATCTCGACAATAAGTGTCGACACTGGCATGCCACAATGGTTGGTTGAGAAAAGATTGAGTGAGAAATTGAACAAAGTGCTCTCCTATAACTACTTCGTCTGCTCTGATCGTAGCAGCAAATATATCAACAGTGCCAGGGTCTTTTTCCAGATCTTTTTCACTTATTAACAAAGTCCAAAGTGTTGTCTATCAGTGCGTATATTTGTGAGGAAGTCTTCCTCACGGATATCACTTTTATAATAGCCCTTCCAGTTTGTCAAGGCGCTTGCTCAACTTTCTGAACACTTACTTTTCCCTCAATTATAATACATTTTGTACAATAAAATATATTGTTTTCCATACAAAAATCATCACGGAGGTGACCAAGTTATACAAATCAAGATAACATCTACAAAACTAAAATGAATATTTGGAATCGACATGAAGAAGTCAAATTTTGTTTGACTAATTTTCCACTTACCTCGTACAACCATATTTTGAACGGCCGTAGTAGGGATAGGTTTGGTGCAGTTGGTAGGTCCGTGGGCCACTTTGCTAGAGTTTCCAATCAAATTTTTCTTCGAGAAGACTAAGGGGGGAAGTTTGCGGCTTTTTACCTGGCGACTGGGATTTGGCATGTTGGTGGTCTATTCATGTGTTGACATCCTTAATTAATGAAAATTTTGCTTGCTTTAAGCTTTAAATTGATGAATAAAACGGAGCACAAATTTACCGTTCTAAAATCTGATAATACTGAGTTGGTTTTTAGCTTTTGTGTAAGAAAATGACGGACAAACAAAATGTTGATATTTAGAACGCCCCAAATAAGACCTATGTTAGTTTTAAAATTTGTCACGTCAGATCAGTGTTAAAAGGCGGTTACAAACTTCTGTTTTATGTTCAACTTTGAATATAAAGTAAATTTCGAATAAATGCAATATCGGTTACAAGGAATTGCCGCTTCTTTTGGACTAATTGTACAAGAACAGAATTAAACGTATGTGATATTTTGCTCTTTTGATGCTAATCCGTTAGAAAGGAACATCCGTTATAGGGATCAAAATTAGTGGTCCCGATGTCTTACTTTAAAGTGAAATCCACTGTATTCTCAACTGTACGATTAAGGAAAAAAGCTGATTTGGATTTGATTTATTACATGGAAACTATTTGCTTGTTTCCTTTATCATGTATAAGCTGCATTTCCAAATGAAAAAATTTTGAAAAAGTTTGAACCGTTCCCTTTATTTAAAAACTCACGCTGGGAAAATATCTAACATTGAAAGAGTCAAGTAGTAAAATACTGGATATTGCAGGTACAATATAAATCCATAAAGTACAGAGCAAGCTGTTTAATACAATCACAGATAATGTTATCAAATGGTTATTGTTATGAAAATTAGTCAGTCGAAAAAACTTTATTCAAAAAATGAATTACAAATTCATGAAAGAAAAGTCAATAAATTTCATATTCATTTTTTATAATATAAAATTGTTTAAAACGATGAGTTTATTAACATAACAATGAAATAATGTATAACAATGAATGTAGATTTATAACAATGAATGTTAACGGTTCCAATTATTATAGCTTTTACCTAATGCTAACAGCCGGTTATTGCTATTCAGAGACCTTGTGCCAAAACAGCGTCTTGTGTATATCACGTTTTAAGGGGGCTTTGTGGATTTTACTCATATATCCGTTCGCATTATGTCGATGTTCCAGTTAATCTTCTTTACTTGTTTCAGATTTAAAAAAAAAAAAAAAATTCTCGTTTCCAACAATTGTCTGAAATCTCAGCGTGAAATATCGGTTAAATCCAAAATATTTCGGCGATGCCTCATCTACTTACAGTCATCCCAAAGTCAGCCAAAACTTCTTTGATTTGTTCGAAGGGATTCTCCCTTTCTTCAATATAAGATCGTGTCGGCTGCTACCAATTTTTCTATTCCAGTCAAATCAGCGTCCGTCTGCCAGTAGGCACCGTAGACATCCGACTATCATGTCACAAGAAATATCTCTATCTCTACCCGTTTGTTTTAACCACTTATCAATACCGGGTTTTTTTTTTCACGACGCGCATGGACGTGTCTTGACGTACATTACCCAGACACAAGACTCCTATACAAGTGCGGATCTCATCCAGGTTACCAAAGCGACGAATACGAACGAATTGTCCTTTGTTCAGCTAGTATGATCCTGGAATAAAGTGATCGACCAAATACTTAAAATGAAATATAGTGCCTCCTGAGATATCAAGTGATGATGCTTAAATCGATTAAGTGACAGGTATACACACACATCGACTAATACATGCGTGTATGCGAGGCTGTGTGCAAAGCAATTAGTATTCCCAGGCATGGGCGTCTGCTGTCACTTTCTGGTGGTTGGGAAGAGCATATATTCCGATGGGGAAGGGGAGACAAAAGCATATATTTCCGGAGTGGGGTGGCAAAAGGGTAGATTCAGAATAAAGCTTTTTGCAACCTTATTAAATCCACCTGCCTTTTATAGGTATAAGCAAGTACGACCAACAGTATAATCCAGATATTAGACGGCGCTCTTGACCGTCGACGGAGACGCATGATCTGACCCTGGGGTGACACAATCAAGTAAGCACCAGCGAATAACAATACAGCCTTTTTAAATGGAAACATTGAGTTGGGGTTACATAAAATAATTGTGCTGCACCTGAATTATTTTTTGGTCTCTAGAGTTCCAACTTTCGAACTACACACCCTCGGCGAGAGGCCTGATCCAGAGGAAGGGACAATTCCCCGTTTGGGCCCCCTCCCATCAACGGACATCCATGGTCGCTGGTAATACTAGGGATGTTACTAGATGTCACATATAAGTGACGTATGACAATCATTCATGCGATCATCTGTCGGGCAGTGTTTGAGTCTGATCAGTTTGTTACAATGTAAAAGATGATCGGGCGAGTGACACTATCGTTAGTGAGGAGTGTTTAGACGAGAGATAATGAGAAGAAATTGTGTTATTTTACAGCAAATGGAAAAGATGTCTTATGTATGCCAGAAGATAAAGCAAGTGATATTAAATGACCAAACATGTCGACCACATCAAAACTAAATATTGCTATTTAGTTGGCGCAAAAACAATTGCGGTTTTTCACCATGAACTTAGAAGCAGTACGCCTCAACTCAAAGTAAACGTTAATCAAAATGAAAACCTTCAGAATCTACGGTGTTTTGATCTGCTGAAAAAAGTGGTAGTCGGTCGAAGAGAGGTCTATCTGGTGAGTAAGCTGACTGGGGTAGTCTAGTCTTCAATTTCTGCAAGGTCATTCGCACAACATGCGAGCTTTTTTCTACTTTTCATTCGTGGTCATTCACTGAACATGTCGATCTTTTTTGCTTTTCCAATTTGGTAAAAATGTCGAACAGTTGTTGAATGACAAACGTTTAGTTCCTCTGCAACCGCAAAAGTTGTTTTGCATAGGTCCACCACCACCATCATCATCATCAGTCTTTTAACGTCCGTCCTTGGACATAGACCTTCCCCAGGATTTGCCACAGTTCTCTATCATGGGCGTCGCAGAGCCAGTATTTCCTGAATCCGTCCAGTTCATTTCTCCATCTTGTGTTCTATCGGCCTCGGTTTCGCATGTGATCTCTGGGGATCCATGTTGTGAGATGTGATGTCCATCGGTTGTCTTTCATTTTTGCAACGTTGCCTGCCCATTGTCATTTGAGTTTTTTAATAGTTTCTATGATTTCACGGACACCTGTTTTCTTCCTAATATACTGTACTGTCTTGTGATCTCTCCATGTAAGGTTGAGCATGATTCTCTCAATTGGATGTCGTAAATCACAGGAAGGCGTTCTCGTCTTCAAGCCAGTCATCTTCGCTTCGAAATTTTTAAAACAAATGTTGTACTGAACGTTCGTCGACGGTCCCTTGGCCTAGCCAGACTGATACCCAGACCCGCCTGAAAGCTGAATGAAGCAATGTTGACAGTCTTAGATGACGGTATCTAATAATGCCAAATATTGTTTGAAATTATGAGGTGTCATTTAGCGCGCTGTCTAGACTCTTATATTCTTATACTTGGATTCATCATAACGTTTCGGAAGGCTGAAGAATGTTTCAGCCGAAACGTTGTAACGAGTGGGGATGTTTATTTTCATTTTTAAGAGTCAAGATCAAATGAAAATCTTTTCCACTTTTAGGGGTTTAAATCAAGGGGAATTTTTTTTCACTTTTACGAATCAAAATCAAGGGGTAATATTTTTTTCAATTTAGGGTAAAATTAACGGAAAATTATATTTTTACAATGAGGAGTAAAAATTGTGGCAAAGATTTTTTCTAAATTTTAGTGGACCAAATCGAAGGGGAACTTTCATGTCTTCACTTTTAGGTGTTCAAATCGAAAGGCATTTTTTTAGGGGAGGGGTTTAGGGGTCAAATCGAGAGAGAGCTTTACTATCATTTTAAAGGGTCAAAATCAAGTGAGGTGATTTTTTTAGGGGTCAAAACCGGACGTATTTTCAAAAATTTTTTGAGGTTTTTATTCAATTTCAGAGGTCAAATTGAGATCTCATTTTCTTTTTTAGGGATTAAAATCAAGTGGGAATTCTTAGGGATCAAAATCGAGGGAGTTTTTTAAAAATTTCTGAAGGTCAAAATGGAGATGATATCTCTTTTTTATATTTGGGGGTCAAGTTGCAGAGACTTCACTTTCACTTTTAGAGGTCAAAATTGCAGGGAAGATTTTTTTTCAATTTTAGTGGACAAAGTCGTATAGGCGTCAAAATCGAAGGAGAATTCTTTTTTCTTTACTTTTAAAGATTAAAATCAATGGAGGATTTTTATTTTATTTTTAAGGGTCAAAAACGAGAGAAAACGTTTGGGAATGCGTTCTGACAATAGCAAATGCATTCATTCATGTATCTATGTGTGAGGACTTCGTCCAGCTCTAAGCGCACAAAGTAGAAACTTTAAATTCTACACACAAATACTCTCATCAACGAGTAGTGAAATTGTTTTTTTAATGAATTTTTTATCCTCCCCAAAATAAATCAATTGGAAAGTTCAATTTACAGTGTAATTTTATGCTAAATTTACGTGATAAAAATTGAGCACACATGGGCAACGGTGATTCATTATTTCCCTTTGAATGATAGCCATTGTTATCATCATCGATGATAGTGATGCTGGTGGTGATAGAGGTGGCGATGATGATAATATTGATAATGGTGATCGTAGTGATGCTGCTGCTGATGATGAAAATCCCAAGATAGCACACCAAATATTTTAAAATAGATCAACCAGATTCGGGCCAATCAAAAAATGTCTCCTATCAATGAAAAAAAGGTTGCGTAAATGTAGAAAATCTGACTTGAACTGCACATCCCTCTGTTACTGAGAACGAGAGTTCTGGATAGACTTTCCCGTGATAAACCCTTGGTTTTAATTTTCTTTGTTATTGCTCATTTTAAGCTTGGAATTGTATCAAGGCCACCATCTTAAAAAATGACAGACATCTTGAATTTTCGATGATTTGAATGAATTATCCAAATGGCAATTCTCAAAACACCACGTATGATGAATAAATTCAACTAGTTATTTTCTCTGTATTATATCCAATGCTGATAAGAAAATTGGTCAGAAAACAGTTGTCGTTGGCAACTATGTTGAAAATTTGTGATAGCTCATATATCCAAAACTTTTTTAAATGCTTTTGGCTATTAGTGTACGAAATTACATGCTTTTACCATAAAATGCACAATGGTTTAGCTAAGCTGTCCCACTACATAAAAAGTTACGATAATTGAAGAACCAGATCAATACAACGAGCGGCTTAGTTTCATGTACATAGATGTAGCCAACAATCTTCTGTAAATACTGATAGGGCATTAATCGACTGAGCTTTGTACTGTTTGTATTGCAGTATTATAGATTCTGCATGTCCTTCTGAGAGATAATGTGGTACTTCTATAGCGTGCAGTCTGACGGGTCTTGTAAGTGGTCCCGATAGACCACGGCTTCACGGCTTTTTGGCTAAGACCGAAGTGCAAAATCTGTTCTTATCAGCTGATATGTCCCTGATGATTAATGACATGACGTGCATTTGTTGAGTAAAGAAAAGCTATTCATTTCCTGTCAAAGGAAAAACAGAGTGATTTAATTTATTTCCTGATCTAGAATCTAACCCAAACTCAAGTAGATCTTGATTCATTAGCACATTTCTAACTCTACAACACACAAATGCTTACAATTAGGATCAAGGTCAGGGACAAGTCTTATCCAGTTTATAGAAACTTCCACGTCACAGACGTATCAGATATGAGGAACAGATAACCTACTTTGATCCTTATTTACTCGTTTCCCCACGAGAGCAAGATGTGACACAAGGTCGGTTTTATATGGGATTCTGTACGCAAAGCTTCAAAAATTGCTCCAGTCCCGGCAACTGGTGTTGCGAAGGCATAAGGCCCGACCCTTGCCTTATAGTGCAATGGGAAGGTGCTGCCCCAGGATTTGCTGATCCCCTGAGACTGGGCATAGGACGAATCCTGGGCCTTTTACATTAAGCAATACTAAACCTCGGTAGGCCATCATCAGCCACGTCACCGGCTCACAGCTACCAAAGTATGTATCGCCAACAGATACTCCACTTTGATTTTTGCCAAAAGACAGAGAACCTACTGATCTACAATAGATCACACGTTATAGTGGCACTGATAATGTTCGATCCAATAAGATTTCTCGACATTCTCTACATATATGGTTAAAACTTTCTAGAGAGCACATCCAATGAATAGAAGTTGAAATCAATCCAACATATATTCATCTACTGATATTGATTATTTAAGAGAAACACACATTTTATACAAATAAATAATTGGTTCGGTTTCGCGGACAAGTACTTTGAGATCCTTGGTAAGCAGGGCCATGTACTCGAAGTAACCCTACAACATTGTCTTACTGCAATCACTGCTACGACTGACTGATCAAGCCCCAACGAAACCATCTCGAAGCTAATACATTAGCATATATTTACATACCTCCCTGGACCAGGGTACGGGGTTCGAGGAACCAAAGAATCATAGATCTCCCCCTTAGAAAGTAGATTTTTTCAGACAGAGTTTGAAATTGGCTCAACGATTCCATTTTCCATGTTACTAACTGCTTGGTCACCGGCACCTCCACTGATACGTTTTTATAAATAAATGTTTACATACAGTACATAGATACCCTCAGTTGGGACCTTTTCAGTTTATGTGGTGTCACGTAAAAAGATGTCCTTTTTCGCAATTTGGTTGGAAATATTTTTCAACTTGAATTGACCTATGTCAACATCTAAGGTCAGTGTCACCTATTCCATGTAGATTCCCGAGTCAAGTTACACGTATAGAGTATCTTTCAGCCCACCGAGTCCAACCACTTTATCGGTTATAAGATGTACGTAAACAATTGCTAGCATATATATATATATATATATATATATATATATATATATATATATATATATATATATATATATATATCAATTTGCACCCAAATCAACGAAGTGAGTACTATTTTTCTAATGGTGATAAGAAATCAGTCGGAAGCGTAGCTACCTAACTTGATTACAGATCTGCCTTGTTTTGCTGGCTGGCACCTGGAACCCCATGACTGATGCCAAACCACACTACAGTGAATTAAAGAAGAGCAGGGGGGGGGGCTCATCGATAAGACCCCTGAACGGCGCCCGACATATTGAACTGTTGGCAAACAATTTGATAGCATACGCTGTGGGTAGTTTGCCTCCCAGTTGTACGTATAACAGAATAATGCGCTTTGTTATAAAAGCGAGCTGATTTTTTTTTCGGGAGTGGTCCCGAGAGGATGTAGACCCAAGCTGCACCTCCCCTTCGTACTTGACAGAGTAGGGCCAGTGACAATCCTTGATGCCTGAGACGTACCAAAATGCAAGAGCCCAAGGAACTTAACGCTTTCTGACGCAACTTACATGAAGACTTGTTGATCCTCCCTTTCAAACCAACAAATCGCATTTTGCCCTCGAGGGGAGGTGGATAGATACCCAGTCCCCTGGCCTGAATTCTATTGAAAATTTATGGCATGTCAAAAATCCAGTATACAATCTCTCTGGACGTATGGAGGTGATTTATATCATCTATATCCAGTCGTTGCTTGGTGGTCATAAAACAAAAGATATTCTATCCACGATCAAAATAAACTTTAAATGATATTTCGTATAAATTGACGTAACGGGGAGTTGATTTTGAAATTACATGAAATGGTCTCAATAAATATACACAATATTTATTTAATTGTTTGATAATATTTATTATCTATTTACAAATTGCCAGATTCGCGAGTTTTCGTACTTTGCATGAAGAATCGGTGGTTATGCATTGAGAACGTCGTTCCTATTCGTCTTCACTTCATGAATTCTCCTTTCTTGTCCATTCTCTGTTTTGGTATTGAAACGATTCGCCTCCCTTTTGATGAGCGCATGAAAGTTTTCTATACGTCGGCATTGCAGAACATTTGTTAGATTATCTCCCTTTAGTATTATAACAATTTGTAAGGACCGTTTTTGCATGATATCAGTCGGCTTTGTCCGGTCAGAATACACAACTGTCCACCCTTTCCGGAGCTTTTTGTTGATAGCGAATGTGCAAGCCCAGAAAATTTAGTGCAGCCATTCCTAGTAATGCAGTATAACAGTCTTGTAGACCAGTAAAACGGAGTCTGTACAGGTGCCCAACAGTATTTTTTTTTTTTTTCTTCGTTTATTATTTGGTCAGAATACATTAGAAATTGTCTTTTCTTATGATATAAAATGTCGTAATTCTTCTTAACTGTCCAAAAGACAGTTCTGCGATTCACATCTTTATCTTCTGCAAGTTGTCGAGCGGAAATATCCAGTGAGGCTTCCATTCTCTTTTTTATTACTCTCCGATCTCCGGGGTCAAATTACCTAGGCCTTGAATTGTTCAGCCGTCCATCAATAACATGTCCTCATTTCTCATACATTTTTACAGCTTGGACTGTGAACATTTTTGAGTCTTTCACAAAGCTCATACTCAAATGCTGACGTATTGTCTGTTGAGATGTTTCCAGACACGTCATTTTCAAATTGACAAGGAAATTAATTGGTATAGTGTGAACACTTCATTATTATTTTGTCGTATTTTAATTGCATGAACATATATAAATAAAAAATGAAAAAAAAAAATAACGTTGATGTCAACATTTTCAAATAAATGACGTGGGGAAAATGGTTGCAAAATTGAATTCGCACGTTATACAATCAAATATTAAGAAATGTTTGATCACGACAACATGGTTGGAGCTGATTTTACAAGCATGGAATTGTTGGCAGGATTATCGACAGTCAAATACTAATTGGAGGAGTTTAGATAGAATTATGTACAGACGTGTAGAATTTAATCTTTTCACATACAGTGAAATTATTATTCAATACTATATTGTTTTTTGTTTTGATTTTTTTTTCCAAATTCAGTTGGAAGCTAAAATTGCTTGTTGTGCAAATAGCTGTTCCAAGGGTCAATAACTGCTAGACATAACATCCGTACAGCTGTGAATCAAGATGACCTGAGTCCCAGAGCTTACAGGATGGCTGACCTTTGGGGTCATCCGTTGAAGGGAAGCTGGAAACTTTCGGTAGGTGCTTAAAATTTCCATTATATTAGATGCGTAGGTGGACCCCGGAGGGCCCAAGCGGTTATGGGGAGCATTTTCATAGGTTGATGTTACATGGAACCGATTGTAACGCCATCTATGGGGAGAACCTTGATTCCGGGGTTCCTCGAATTTCCTTCCCTGCTCCAGAGAGGGTGAATGAATATAAGCTACTTTATTAGCTTAGAGAAAGTTTTGTCGGGGCCAGGGTAGTCAGCCAGTTGTAGCAGTGGTCTCAGTAAATCGACGTCAGGTGCATTTTCCACTACGCCTGTGACCTGCCTGAAGAGATATCTTGAAAGTCCACCCGTACACAGAATCCAAAGAGAGTTTCAAGCGAACTGATTTAATAGACCGTAGAAGTGTAACATTCCGTACATTTAATCTGCTACGAATCTACCAACCTTTTTCTACGAAAGATTTTCTAGCAAGCTTCTTCAATTGATAAATCATTTATCAAGAACTTAACCACAGCCGTTCAACTTCTTCATTTCATTTTACCTTCACACGTGACCTGATGCTCTAACATCAACACCAGAGACTTAATCTGTGTTAACACTTCACAGCGTTGGGTCTGCAGAAGCATCAGGGGTTGATCACTGGCATGAAATACTTTTGACTGCATCAAATTTTGAACAATGGCATCAAAAAAGTGTTCCATCTACATATTTAATATTGAAAACAGAATTAGAAGTTTAAAAATGAGTAAATTTCAAAATCATATCAAAATACATGAGATTATTAACCAGCATGTACTAAGCCAGCGGTTCTCCAAGTGTGGTCCATGAGATTTGTGTAATAGGTCACGAAATGAAATCATTTTGAAAATTTAATTTCTGAAAATTTGTGAAAGCTTGTTTTTTTTCCAGTACCACCTACTCAACACGGAATTCTTTAGGGGCTCATATATTTTTTGGAGAACGTTAAGTGGTCCGCAAGGGAGAAGTTTTAGAACCACAACTAAACTATTGTACTGGAAAAGTACAAGTGTTCAAAATACTCTTGACTGCTACTGTATAATTAATACCAAGTGCAATTCTTGTGGTTTGAAATGCTTACTAAAAGTAGGTTACTACGGGTAATGAGCTGTAACAATTTCAAATTTGATGAGGCTGTCCAGTCCTTTCCTCAATTGCTTAAGCCAAATCCTTAATACGACTCATATGAAGTTTAAAGGCAACTTGAATGAATAACAGATTGAAGATTGGACATGAAAAGAGTAGCTCTATTTTCTGAACTTTGTAACAGGAAGTGGACAGGATCCTTCTAGATAAAATGCACACAATTATCAGTAAGCAATGACAGTTTTCAAATATTTAGAGTTGATTGAACTGGCAATCGTCTTTGGGGAATAGTTAAGTTTTTAAAAGGATTTTTGTTGAGGTTTGCATTAGTTCTTATAAATCACTGAATGATAACAACCTTAAATCAAAACCATCTAGAAACTCAAATCCAACTTCACAAGTCATTCTAACTTTTGATGCAGCTCATATATATATATATACACATATATTTATATATATATATATATATATATATATATATATATATACACACACACAGCATATGTGGTACAAATCAGGCTAGCAGTATAACATAATACAATAATATATCAATAATATAAAGCCATTTCTGAAATGCAATGGATTTATTTCATAGGGTGCTCGATACATACAACATTTTACTCATGGAGTTAAGTTGTTTTAGAGTAGAGCTGGATATAAATAGATTGTGGATTCGCAACACTAACTAGCTCATGTTTCTGCCCTCTTAGGGCCTCATCATTCACCTGATGAGGCCCAAATAGGGCAGAAACATGAGCTAGTTTGTGTAGCGAATCCACAATCTACTATATATATATATATATATATATATATAATGTGTACTGTAGAGAGTGAGACAGACACGGGAGTGAGGTGTTTGGAAGTAAAGTTTATTAATCCTTATAAGTAAATTTTCCATACATGTTTTGGGATTTTTCCCATCAGTGGTGTGTGCTGTGTGTATTAAAATGTCCCATGTGGAACCAGAGTCCACTGCCAGGAGCTATGTATTGTGGGTAAATTGTGTTGTCAGGGCAGCTGGAAGCCTCCGGCTGAGTGGGAGAATGTCCAGTAGGTATCAGGTCTTTGGTTAAGCAGCAGCAGTTGGTCTTGGGGAAGGCAGAGTGTGTCAAGGTAGTGGGTAGTGATGTGGAGTTATATTTTTTGGTATGTTAGGGGTAGTGTAGATGGAGGGGTGGTGAGGTCAAGGAGCTACATAGGTATCAACCTTAAAAGTTATTGAAAATGTGTTGGCTATGATATGGAAAAGGGTTATAACTGGCTAAGGTGAAATTTTTCCTATGGGTCTGACTGACTTTGAAGCTTCCATTATTGAATGTTTCTTAGATGTGGGTGTGAGGATATTAATGGTAGGAGTTTTGTGTATTAGGGTTCTGTGTGATGAGGGTTGTTCAGTTCAGTGTTTAATCCATTAGGATATAGGGTTTTAAGTTTGTTGATCCACATGTCTTCGTGTTTCTCTAGAACTTTAGTTATGTCAATTGGAGTAGTTTTTTCTATTTTTTCTATGATGGTAAAGCTAGCGTCAGTGGCAAAATTGTGGTTAGGTGTGCGAAAGTGTAGTTCTACGGGAAGTAGGCTACGATTGTTTTTTGACTTAATCCTATGTCTATAATTGTTGAGTCTAATATTAAATTGCCATTCGGACTTGCCTATGTACTGTAACTTACATCTATTGCACTCTAGAAGGTATATAATGTTCTTACTGCGGCAGTTGGTATTGTGATATATGTGGTAACTCTCTTTTGTGGTAGTGCTTGGGAATGTGTTGGTGTACTTGAGGTGGTTGCAACATAGACTGTTTCTTATGTTGCAAGGTGTGCAGAATTTAATTGTTCTAGGTGTATTTTTGTGTAAGACTTTAGTAGCAATAATATCGTTAACAATAATCATGTCTCTGATGTTTTTGGGTCTGCGGTAGGAGATGACACATGGGTCTGTGAATGTTTCTCTTAGATCTGTTTTGATCGTGAGAATGTTCCATCTCTTATTGACGATGTGTGCTAAGGGTGGGAGTGTGTTGTTGAAGGTTGTTATAAGGGGTATGCGGTTAGGTTTGTTATTGTGGGACAGTGTAAGGGTTTCATCTCTGGGTATTCTAGTCGCTTTTTTTAAAATTTGGTTTTTAGTGTCATCTAGCGGATAACCTCGTTGGGTGAAGTATTGTATTAGGTTATGTTTGTGTCTGTTAAGTTCACTATTAGTAGAGCAGATTCTTCTAATTCTAAGGGCTATATATGTGTGTGTGGCACAGAAGAATGCCTCCCCTGAATGGATCTTTCAAGTCAAAGGTGATGAAACTGTGTTTGGAAGTTCCGAAGAAAAAAAGATAGATCAGTTATTTATGGTAACCAAAAACACCCAAATTGTAGCCTTTCTTTACTAACAATAATGAACATTTAAGGAATAACCTCAATGAGTTTCTATGGACCAATGGAGTAGCAACAAAAACTAAAAAAAAATTAATGAAAAATAAATGGAAATAGAGTTTGGGAACTCGGAGTACCAACCTAGAATTAACTAATTAAAATGAATTAAATCTGAGACACACCCCAGATACCAGACAGTTTTGACAATCTAACAAATGACTTCTGACTTGGCAAACTCTGGGAATAGGTTTTGAAATCCAAAGCTAGAGTCAAGATGGTTTACATTAGAATTATATTGGATAATAGTATTTGAGACGAGAGGAAACGGGTGGACATAAATTTTAAAAGGTAGGGACAGTCGATATAAGAAATGTCCAATGATGTCCAGCCTCCAACAAAATTTCGAATGGAATACATGGACTTTTGGAGATATTGTATGGACAGTCATGGGTTGATCTGGCCCCAAATTTAAACCTCTTCCTTGTCCCTATTGCCCATTGAAATTCATTGAGTACCTTTGGTGATATCTTCTGGGTGGTATGGTAGATAGATGGACACAATTAAATTTATACATCTCTCCAAATTTGTTGGCTGAGGTAATAAGGTAAACAACTTGCTGGTGAAATCTTATTGGATTACTCTTTTTTCTTATATGGAGAGAGAGAGAGAGAGAGAGAGACAGAGAAGAGAAGAAGAAAGGAAGAAAAAAAACAAGGGAAAAAATAAAGGAAAAGAAGGATATTATAAAGAGGAGAAAAATTTACAAAATAGATAGAAAAAAAAAAGAAAAAAAAGACAAAAATATTTTACCAAGTTCCTTTGAAGATAACCTCCTGGGAATTCCAGTGCAGCTGTAAAAAAGGAATGCCCCAGACAAAAATACACGTATTGAGAAACTGGAACAAGTTAAATCATGCTGTGTAGAAAAATATGTTATTTATTCTTTGTTTGACTGAGACAGACCCCTTGTTTTTAAAAAACAGGATACGGTACTGTAGCAGGCAAAAGATGAAAAATGTGTGGATGACAAGCTCAAGCGAAGATGGATGGGTGTCCAGTGCTGTTTTCTGTTGCTATCTATGGCCATTCTGCTCCCGTGCTATCTGCAGCCCTTCTGCTCTCATCTTACCAGGTCTGCCCAAGTAAATAGCCTTTTGCTTTCCTTTGTCTTGTCAGCCTCCATTCAATTTCAACTTCCCATTCTCTCTGCCCACTTGAGAGGCTAATACAGATTTCAGCCTTATCAAGGGCTGCTCAAGATTCCAGCATCATTTTATTCAACAACAAAACAGAATGAAAATAAATAGAAATAGCAAAATTGTATAATAATCAGAGTGAAAACATAAATGCACTCAACACAGCATTGGGTGAATTAATTTTCTTTATTTCTTTACATGAGCTGCAAAATTATGTATCCTGAAGCGTTGACAATGGCAGCAACAACAGCAGCAGCAGGGGCAAAAAGGGAAAAAAAATAGAAAAAAAAAAAAAAGAAAAATCAAAAGAAACTATTGCTCAAGTGATGGTATTGCTGCTGCTGTTCCTCAGTTCTGCTTGACAATGATTGGCTCAGCTGCACCATTCGCTGCTTCTTTTTCAGCCAATGGAAACAAATGATACATACTTCAACATCCATGTTGACAAGATGGAAGTGTATGGTGATAACAGTTATGGAGTCTCACTGGTGTGAAAAGATGTGTTGTGTGCTCCTCCTCAAAATGATTTTCTTTTTGGAGAAGAATTCTAGGAGTCAAGAGAACTGCGGTAACAACCAAGTAATAAGACGGGTGGGTCGGGGAAAACTTTTCACAGCACTAAATTTTAGTCATCAAGATTTTTTTTTCTTTTTTACCTTTTCAAAAAATAGATTTTTTTCTCTTGTAAACCGAAGAAAAAAGGGGAAAACTCAAAAAGATAACCAATTGATTTCTTCAATGTAAATGTGATTTTCTTTCTTTTGTCCTTTTAGATTCGTATACAACCCACTAAGATTCTAAAGTAAAGGGATGAGGAAAGTTCAGACATTGTGGAAAAGTTAATTTTTTTTTTTTTTTTATACTCTCATCGAAATGTGAAGTTTACAATAGGTTTTCTATTGGTAGATCTCTGGTTGTCATGAGCACACTTTTATGATATATCATCCGGATGAAGAGTAGAGGTTTGCTGATCGAAACATCATAAATATCACATTTAGATTTGAGTTTGGATAAAATTATCTTTTGCACAATACAACCCACTAAGTCTAAAATATCCAGAAGATGTTGCAGTTAATGCAGGAAGAGTGTTCTCCACACAGCACAATTAGTCCAGAAACTAAAGCTTGAATCAGAAAATGTTTTGCTGGGATGGGAGTAAAATTTTCTTCTTTTTTTTTTCCTTTTCTTTTTTTTTTTTGTCGTTGAAATATCACATTTGTGCTAGTCCCTCTCTGGTTAGAGGTGGACAGTTTTAGGGTTCAGCACGAGTCTTCAGAATCACTGTCAGATGAGGAAACCTCATTCAGTTCCTGTGCGTTCGGCTGATAAACTGGAATATGCTTTGGACTCCAAGTTTTGGGAAGAGGACGAACTAAACCATTCCTTTGCTGCTGCTTTGCCTGAAGAGGTTGAGGAAAAAAAAAAAAAAAGCAAATATTCCACAATGTTATTTTCTGCTTTAAAATTTAAGAAAAAAAAAAGAAAAAAATTGCAGCATTCTTCTTCAAACCCTTAAAAATTTTTTTTTTTTCAAAATCACTAAGTACAAATAATGTGGTCAATAACATGGCAGGATATAGACGTTTTTGTAGAAATACGGAAACATGATGCAATAAAATAAAGGAATTAATTTGCGATAATAAAAATGCTCATCTAATAGTCATAGACATAAAAATGATCTTTACAATAAAAAAACCCAACACAAATAAGATGAAAGAAGAACCAATCAAAATTTAGTAATAACAATACTAAATCTAAGAGGTTCAGACTTCAGACAACTCAAGAAAATTAGATATTTATGTAGCCTGTGATATCATAGGTAGGATTCATTATATAGATATGTTAAAAACTCTCATTCATTCTAAGGATTATATATATATATACACACACACAGAGGAAATATTAAAAGCATATAAAGTAAATACCAAAAGTACATCTAACATGTGAACCAATATAGTGAATACAGCTATAAGAGTTGATCATTTAATACTTATTCAAGTTATACTATAAAACTTGACTAAAATATCAACTTTGGAGAATTCAAAAGGTACATGTTGAGCCCACTCATAGAAGAAAGTGTAATAGTTCACTTTTGGTGAGTGTAGGTCTTAGTGCAAGCAGGCCAAGTTGGCTCAACAAGACTTCAAATCAATGAAAATCACATCAACATTTATCGGTGTTTTAACCCTTGAATTTATTCCAGAAAGAAATTTAAGGGGAGTAACTTCTGACTGAAGTAAAGTCCCTTGAACTTTTTAGTGATTTTTAATTTCTTTTTCCCCCAATTCAAATCACTAAAGAGTTCCATTTTTGTACAATCATTGAAGAGTTCCACAGAAGCTCCAAGTGGTTGATGAATTTGAGTTCACCAAATTTCAGAATTTTTTCTGAAATTTGACTAAGTTTTATAACAATTTGCATGTTATGCATTATGCATTGAAAATGAGAAAAAAAAAAGAAAAGGATAGCTAATCAAACAAATCATTACTAATGCATAGTGAGTTTGATTCTCACAGGGCGTTTCATATTTGAAGCCTTGCTCTAGATTAAGATGAGCTTAGTAAATACCTATCCCACTAATATTACAATGAATTCTGGACTGAATGGATTTCAAACTTACTTGATTTGTCAGTTTTTGAAATTCTTTTTTGTCATCTTCAGTAATGACATATTCATCCTCCTCTGTTTCGGTCCATCCCATCTGCCGTAAGAGCCTCTGTTCTTCCTCTAATGAGCTTGACAAGAATGAGCGGCCATTGTCTTTCACTGACAAATGATCAACACCATTCACCAATTCTTCAGGAGAATTGCATCCAAAGCTCTGCAATAAACAAACACAAAACATCAGCATTTGAGTTTATCAACCATAACAAACATTTTTCCAACCATTACGAACACATTTTGCTTGAACAATGTAATAAGATAAAGGTATTATGAACACCCTGTATATCAAAAAATTAGCTTCGTTACAAAGACAAATTTTCCCCTGATCAAAGTTCACTGGAATAATGTCAACTTCAATATTTTACTTTGAAATGGCAAAAAATATTTAATCAATAAACTGATAATAGAAGCATCTGTAGATAATTTATATCTACATTTGTTTTTTCCCAAATTTTAGATTAGTTGCTTACGTAAACAACTATTTATACACTGCACTAAAGATTTAGATACTTGATATTACTGGATAGTTACCAGGAATCTATTCATTTTATTTGACACATCTTTAGCCAAAGGGAATATTAAAAAAAAAAATATATAAATAGTTTTAACTTCAATATTTCACATCATAACCATACCATCAAAGTTGTATACGAATAAAAAGAAAACTATTGTAAAGAGAAAAAATGAAAGGAAGCCGAAGGACATTCCACCAAGTGGACAAACCATCAAATGGAACAAATTTGTGGTTATTGTATGAGGTTTAGTTGGACTATTTTTCTCATCTTTGTTGTTCATTTTTTCAGAACATTTCAGACATGTACCCTCCAGCCATCTCAGTGCAGTTTGTTCTGGAATGTTGAAACTAGTTAGTAGTAAATAGTGAAAAATGAACAAAAAAGATGCGGAAAATAGTTTAACCAAACCACATCCTGTCTCACAAAATTCAAAACCTGTTCCTTTTAATATATATGGATAGGAAACTTTATGACACAGATCGTTCATGCAATAATACAGAAAATTTAATTTTTGCATAAAATCTGAGGGGGATAATATTTTTTGTGATATTTTGTATTATTATATACTCCATCTTTTTGAAGGTTACCAGACAAGAAATCATACTTTTAGAACAGGTATGCCTTGATTTGTTCCAAAATAAACCATGCTGCTTAAGGTCTCATTATAATGTAGAGAGTTTTTTTCTTTTTCTTTTAAATCAGCTTATTCTTTGTTACACTAATTTGTGAAACAGTACCATAACCACATTACATAAAAAACCACACTATTTAATGTATTGTTGTAATTGTTTGATCGTATCTTTTTCCAATACACTCAGAAAACATTGTCTGAATATATTCATATAATTTCAGTGCTGTTACTCCAAGAGCCCTAATGTTTTTTTGCTTTTTATTTTACTAAATTGTCTGACTCTACATAAAATGCAAACTCATAATGTAACTTTATATCCCCTGGACTACATGTACCTCAAAACAAGCATAAAGAAATTGGAGGTTGTACAAATATAGAACATGAACTGATGAAAAACCTGGTGTTTCACACAAATGGTGAAGGTATTGATTCAAGTAACATGGTAACTTCTGTTGGCTCAACAAAGGGGATTTGATCTAATCTAATTGTATGGTCAATTTGAGTCTAATGAAATAGGCCAACTTGTACGCTAAAGTGGAGAGGCTCCAGGCCTAACATATGCTATTATTTGTCTGGTGTGGCTAAAGAGTACTTCTCAATACTTGCCAATACTCTGAAGATGGTAGCTCAGCTACTGAGAATCTTTGTCTTCAACTGTAAATCCATTGCACATCTGCAGTTGATTTATACATAATGAATATCTCAAGAATGCAATGATTGTCACTTTTCCAGAAAGCGATAATCCTTGTGAATAGAAACAACAATCAGTTTGGGTTTTTAATGTCTAAACCAAATATCAGTCAGTCTTCTCTTAGGCCACATTTGAAACAATGAAGTTGAAAAGAAAGAAGGTTATGACATTGATGGAAACAACTAAGAGAATAAATGAATATTTACTTGATTTCCTTGTTTTCCAGACGACAGCCTCCTTTGACTGCCATTGTCTTCTAGACTGAGATCTGCAGAATCTTTCAACATTTCCCTATCAGTTGAAGTCTCTGTTTGGCTGGCCACTTTCGGGTTATTACGATTATCCGTGGGACAAGGTGAAGTTGACTAAAAAGAAAAAAACATTTCAAGATGAAAATCACAGAATATCTGAAATGTAAAAAGTATATGATTAAAAAAAAAAAAAAAAAAAAAAAAGGAAAAATTTTGATCAAATTTCAGGTCTGATTCCCATGTCACATTTCTCCCCTTGCAATCCTAGCTTTCCTCAGCCCTCACCTTTATGAACCGTCATTTAGCAATTTCTCTCGTCATCATACTCACCCTTATACTTTGCTTCCGTCAAATTTTCCCCCCAATATCTCCCCTAGCTAATATATAGAAATATATATTAACACTCTTTAAAGATTTAACATTTTTTATATGAAAGGAAGAGATCAATTTATTGACTTAGTTCATTATCACTTTTTCTTCCAAAGAATTTTCACTTGAAATTTTATCAAATATATGGACTAAAGCTAGACAATTTGTAGCAACATTAAGTAGAGAGAAATGAGTCCAAAATAGAGAGCACAAATCAGCAACAAAAGACATCAAAGTCACAGGGAATCATCTACATAGTTGAGAATTTCTTTAGATCAACCCCCCCCCCCAAATAAAAAAAAAAACAAACAAGATATGTACTTAATTACAAACAAATCATCCTATTGCTTCCACGTACATGTTTATTAGGAAGCAGAAATCTTTAAAGAATCAGAAAAAATATCAAATAAATGACAATGCTGACAAAGACAAAAACTTTACCAAATTAATGTTATGGTAGAGAATACTAACTTACTAATTTGATTCAGCAGAGCAGAAAAAAAAAACAAAAAAAAAAAACAGACTATATTAGCATACTGTTTTCAAGTATTCATTACAAGGCTTATTTATAAGAATTAAGATTTAGAAGCCTCTTCTCCCAAATGCTGAATTGGTGAAGGTCATTACAAAATACTCCAGCTGGAGAGGTAAAAACTTGTTCACTGCCGAAGACGAGATAACTCGTCTTCACTAGTCGTCAGCCTAGTGCCACCATGTGTTAATTTTTTTTCTTATATACATTTTTTATATTACAGTAGTGTATATCAGTTGATTTGTATGAGAATGAAACTGTTCAAAACATGAAATGGAGATTTTCTTCATTCATCAATTCTTTATAAGAAAAACATGGCACAAGAATTACAATGCAAAAAAAATATACTAGACAGTGACCAGTTTGAAATTAGAGCAAACAAACTTTTCTTTTTGAAGTCAAACAGCTACTGATGAAATCCATGACACCTATATATGAGGGACAAAATTCCTCAAATAGTTATATTTCTTAAAAAATATACTTGAACTAATATTACAAAATGCAAATGAAGTTACTGTCTATAATTTTGAGGATGGTCATTAATACTTGAAGAGTTTTTTTGACAATTGAGCTCCTTGTTTATACTGTTGACAATGTTTTGAACAACTCATTCTTTGGCCTTCTTCAGGTGTAACATGAAATATCTGTAATATCACCTGTAGTACAAAGCAAAAAAAACAAACCCAGAATCAAATAGGAAAATAAAGTTGTCACAAACCTTGTTTGGAGTCATAAATCTATAGGTGCCATTTCCAATTCGAGATCGATCATTGTCTCTTGGTCCTTGATAATCTCCAAAATTTATTTCATTTTTGGAGAAATAGTTCCCAGACTTTGAGGGTAATGGGTTATCTTAAAAGATAAAGAGAAAAATAAAAACAATAAAAATAATAATTTAAACATACAGAAGAAGCTGTTTATCATAATCACATATAATGTTATCAAATGGTTATAGTTATTGAAATCAGTTGGTTCTGATATAGAGGTAGGTAGTGGAAACCAACATTTTTACCACCCATCCACAAAAAAAAACTCTAATAAAAACAGAATTTCTCTTTAAATCAGTAAGCCTAGTATTAATTAGTATTAATTTCTCTTTAAATCAGTAAGACCAAGCATTATTTTAATAAACCATAAGCCCATTTGATGACAGAGGTGATAACTCAACCAAACCCCGACTAAGAAACATATTCCACTTATACAGATAAACAACTGTAAAAATGTTATGAATTGGAGGAAAAGATTTCAGTAATCAATAAACAAAACATTTTTTTTATTTCTATTGATTTGAATTTTTCCACCCAAGAGCTCCAGTACAGGGTATCTGAAGACACAGGGCTAAGGCAGAGGTTACCAACACTGTGTCAGTAGAAGCCATGACATAGCTACCAACGCTTCTCCATGTGCCTGCCACAGATTGGCTTCCATTATAATTCTTTTAATACTATCAATGATGCTTTCATTTTTTAAAGCTACAATTCCATTTTAAAATTCTTTGGACACACTTGGTTTCCCCTGTAGCCACCCTCTTTTTTAGGCTACTGACTGAAGCCGAACAATACATGAAAAAAGAAAAAAAAAAAAAAAAAAAAAAACCATACATATTTAAACATGATTCAGATACTCATGTTGCAAAGTGCCTTGACTTGACATTGCAGAGTATCACTGTGTTGCACAGTGTCATTGATAGTACCTACTATGCTGGGAGGATGACAGTGAAGGGACGACTAAGAATAGAGAGGATAAAGCGTAGGACAAAGAATAAGAGATAAAAAGAATGAAGGCATATGAGCAGCCAACAGAGTCACTTTCATTAAATGTTTTAAAGAAAATGCAAAATGTACACCATGAACCTATTCACATACCATATACTAACAAGTATGTATGGGTCTATGTTGCAAGTGTGAGTAGAGGCAAGCAAGTGCATGCGTGGGAGTGAGAATGTGGAATGTGTGTAGGTAGTATGTTCGATTGTGTGTATGTTTGTGGCATGAATGTTTATGTGTGAACCTTGCATTTTCAATGAAATGTCATCCGATAAATAGTTGTTGTACTGCAGCCAATAGGCTCAGAGAACCAAAAGTCAGAAAACAATCTAGTCTTGTTGGTTAAGGCTTACTCAGAGTTACATAGCAATATTCTTCTTTAAAATGTACCAAGTTTTGTAGAATCTTGGAAATTTGATACCAGGTCATTTTCAATAGAATCCTTTTTTGTTAAGGTCATACGTAGCCAAAAAGGGTTCAAGTGAGGGAGAAAAAAAAGCTACCACATAAACAGAAAGTCAAGGGGTTGACCACCCACCTCTCAAAAGTGGACAAGATATCTCAAGAACTCAATTGCACAAGACGTTGCAATTGGAGCTGTTGTTTATTCAACCTCAAGTTTCAATCAACAGAACATCTTCAAACTGAAGAATCGAAACTTTGAATATTCAATTCAAGCAATTTAAGTTTATAAAGTTATCAAAATCAAACTCAAATTACTAATAAAATCTTTTTGCTAATAGGATGACAGAAGACTCAAGCTTTTGAACCACTGAAGTAGTTATAAATCAGTACATATTGAATTGAATTGCATTTAATTACTAGTCATCAACTACGTTCCCTTTTGGTGCATTGATTTAGGCAATTGTTAAAAGTTATGAAACCATAAAATGGAAAAAAGCCAAAATAGTTTTGATGGGAAAGTTACCTTGCTTAACAAACCTTGTGCTCTGAATTCAATTAACAAAATATGATTGTTAAATTCAAGTATAATTTAAAGAGGTAAAATATCTCTCACATATTTATACGGTAATTTTCTAAAATTGATATTTGACTTCAAGATACCTATGATAAAAAATAACGGTCTATTTATAAAATATGTGTTGTGGCTGTCTTTCGTTTCAAGTCAACATGCCATCACTGGCCCTTAAAACCATTCTTACCACAAAGTTGGAGTAAAATGGAACAAATTTTTTTTTTCTCCCCAAGTTAAAAGCAAAAATCTTCAATTTATTTTTCCTATGAAATGTTCTGCACCACTCCCAACCTTTTGCCATAAATTTATTCTATCATGTCAGATAACTACAATACAAGGAATCAGGGATCCAAGATGCTGGGAAATTCAAATTTTTTCCTGGACTTAGCCACTGCTCCCCACTAGCTACTTTTGATTTGGTTACTTCTCCCCACCCAAACATTTTCCACTTATTATGGCTTTGTTTATGAATTATTTCTCATAGGATTTTTTTTGTTTTCTTTTGGGTTAATTTTGTTTTCAATTTATTTGAATTTGTTTGTTGTGTAGTATACCGATTATTTTACACTGAAACTACTGATTGTATCATCTATCAACTATAAACTTGCTTTAATATTCTTCCACTATGATATAAACTATTTCTAAGAAATTTGTTTATCAATAATTCATTTTGAGCATTATCTTAAAAAAGATTTATTATGAATGTGTTTATTATTTAGTTCAAATAATTTAACTTGAAAAGTAAATGGTGCCTGTGACATTACTGATTGTAGTGAAAGTGCTCTTCAATACAAAAGGTTGGGGACCCCTGGGCTAACAGTTATGTCATTGATGGGAATATTTTGTTTTTAAATACTGGAATTAGGTATACTTTTCAATATATTGTAGTTAATTTGGTGGTATCATTCAATAAGAAAAAATTTTTTTTTAAATAAAAAACGTCTGTTTCTTTGTTCAAATCTGACAAAGTATATATTATTGAAGAGATGCAAATAAAAACTCAATACTCACCCCATACACTGTTACCATTAGTAGACAGGTAATTGCTTTGATTATAAACTTCATCTCTACCATTTAACATTGGCTGAAAGAAAGAGTGTAAGTAGTGTAAGTTTTAGATACCAATAATAATTATTAAATTAAAAACTGAGAGTTTTGGTCCAAGAAGTATTCTTATAAATAGTTCAGCATACATGGTAGGGATCCAATTTATATCTTTGAAGTA
Organism: Thysanoteuthis rhombus; assembly: GCA_963457665.1. Classification (NCBI taxonomy): domain Eukaryota; kingdom Metazoa; phylum Mollusca; class Cephalopoda; order Oegopsida; family Thysanoteuthidae; genus Thysanoteuthis; species Thysanoteuthis major. The sequence goes on from OY735200.1 coordinate 67,253,164, forward strand.
ACATCGAAAACTAGATAAAATGTGAATCCTAACTCTTCAATTCATAAACTGCTTGAAACCACTCCTAAATATGGTGGAACTATTTAATGGATAGAATTTTTTTCAAATGGAACTCTTGTGAATTAAATAAAATGAATAGAAAAAAAAAAGTACAAGGAAAGTGACTGGTAAGTTATTCCCCTCGATTTTCAATCTGACTATTTTTTTAATGAATTTAAGAGTTAAAGATGAATTACAGCAATGAAAGGTAATATTGAAATTTACTCACAAATTCATCATTGAATACGTTTCTATCTTTGCTCATGTCTTTGTTTGACCTGTCAGCGTAGTCCCGCTCTTTGCTGCCTATTCCTTCATTTTTAGGATTGCCAATGCGACCTTCACGTTCATACAAATTCTTTCTACCATTCCCTGGTCGACTTGGATATGGATTGTAATAGGGGTCTCCATGGTGGTAGTCTTGTTGGTAAACATCATAATAGTTAGTGTAGCCAGCAACCTAAACAGATATAATAGCATCATTTAGAAAATCAAATGAATTATTGAATTGAAATAAATCTATTAACATTGTCAATCTCTAAATGTAGAAATTGGTCAAAGTGTTGAAGTAATTGGCTTTCCATAATACATTTAGTTTTCAACATTTATTCACCAGAGTAAAGAATTGGAAAAGTATACCTGCTGATACCCCAATTTAAATTAATCCCAGTAATTCACATATACGATGGAGTAAGATTGCCGAACTATAATAATAATATAATAATAGCCACTCAAACATTTAAAGATTAGTACTCCACATAAAAGAAGATCTCTGTAAGACACAATGTTTCAATATTTCATATGGAAACATCTGATATGCAAATTATAGACAAGTTAGAGAAACTTTATTATTTTCACAACCATCAGATTTAGAGAAAAAAACTCTCCAGACATCTAAAATGATTTTTTTAATAAGTTATACTTTAATACAAGTTGTACATTATACTATTACTGAAATGGACTAACAACAATGAAGTCTATTTTCCAAGACATTTTAAAAATATTTTTATTCCACTGTTTTTTCAATAGAATATAATAAAATATCCAACATCACATGAAAATCCCATGAAATTACATAAAAACTATTCAAAGATATTAGAACAAATCAAGTATAGTTAACAAGAAATCAACTAATGCTTTAGACAAGTAATTCTATGAAAGCTTTCTTGAATGCACTCTGAGATCACATACCTATGCTAATACTATTGTCACTAAAAACTGACCCCAAATTTTATCAAGTCTTTCTCAGCCAGTGACCCATCCCCTCCACAAAATATTAAAATTCATTGAGCACATTGGGGGTTATTGTGTTGGTAAACATGAGTGAAATTACATATATATAAAATCCTAACTTCAAAACACTTTACTCCCGAGTCTGTCTCACTCTCCACAGTTCATATTATATATAAAGGGAAAAATTCTGAATTTTCCCCAAAATTTCATTAATTCTTCCTTATCCCCTGACCTATTCTTTGCTGAAACTCATTGAGAATTTTTGGGAGATACTGTATTGACAGGAGTGATTACATATACTTCTCCCAACTTTGTTGGTTGAGGTAATTATCAATAAATCTTCTTGCAATTAGATGAGCTTTCAAGGAAAATGATCATAATTTAGAGAATTAAGTAGATTTAAACAAGTGTTCTGAATAATTTAATACAAAGGTTTCCTTTAATAAGGATTAAGTAAAACTTAATCCTCAAACTTCAAGTCAATTGAAATATTTGCCTTTAAATTTTTGCTGATAATCATTGAACCATGAAGATTTTAAATAAGAAATCCATCCAATAAGATAAGCCCTGAAAAGTTAACAACTACCATACAATTTCAGTTTATTCAATATAGACTAATAAAATAATACACACACACACGCATTTCATCATATATGAATAAATTGCAACATGTATCCATGAATATTTTTTGTGTTTAACACTTTTTCTATGTAACTGGAAGAGTCCACTACATAGTGGACTCTTCTGATGTAGAAGAAATAGAATTTCATGTTATATTAAACTTGATAAATAAACATCCAGAATTATTCAAATAATTTTACCTTAATTCATTTCAATATTCAGGAAGTATTGAATATGAAAAAAATGCAGAGAAGCATAATGTCTTTGATAATTCTCAAGTACAATATAACTGTAAAATTACTCGAATAATGCCAACATTTTTTGATGGCATGGATAAATTAGTTATGAATAAAATAGTAAATATTATTTCTCACAATTGTTCCAGGCAAACTAGCCCAATTTGGAAAAAAAATTAAGACTTTTCTCTGTTCTCCACCAAGCATTTCTATGAAGAAATCCAAGTTGAAAATCCAAGATGGCCACCAATTTGACCATTCAGTTGTTTGGGGCCAGAGAACCCAATGTTTGTACACTATAGATAATGAATTTTGTCAGCTTTTCAACAGTGCATCTTGTCAGTTTGTACTGATCATGCAAAAGAAATTATAGCCACGAACATGAAGGTAGGTATTCCAGCATACAATGTCTTTAGTCTATTAGAAAAAATGCAAAAATATTTATCAAAAAGAAATACCTGGATCTGTCCCCAAATTTAATTACATCTTCCTTTAGACTTGCCCCACCCTTCCATAATATTTAATTGGAATTCAATGGGAACTTTAAGAGATATTGTGGGACCAAACACTACAAATGAATGGAGAGAAAAAAAAAATCTTTAAAAACAAATCCCAGGATCCACCCTAGAATTGGATAACTTCATCCTTAACCTAGATAAAGGATAAGTTACAGAGTAAGGAAGAATTAAGTGAATTCGGGAGAGAATTGCATAATTCATTTATTATCGAAAGATACTTTTCAGTTTTAATTTATACATCTCTGTATCTGCTCCTGTCACTGGGGGTCTCAAACATGCAGTCAATGGGCCTCATGCGGTCTGTGGGCTAATCATCTATGGTGGAACCATTTTCATAACTGATATTTTCTTAAAACATGGCCATTTCTCCCTCCTATCCCCTTCCCTCCTTATTTTATATTATGCAGGAGCAGAATTTCCATGACCTGCTTGCCAAGTGCAACAGACAGTCAATCACCTTTGAAGAGGGGCAGTGTCTTTGGGGAGGGAAAATACCTCCAAATATCCTTCACCGACCAAATCGTAAGTAGACAGAAGTAAATTTCATATACATTTGACTAACATACTTGGATACATAATATGAAGGTTACAGCAAAGGTCGTCTAAAATGAAATACTATAAGTCAAGACAAAAACCTTTTCTGGTTGCTACCCAACAGATTCAAGCAATAAGGAACTTGAGAAACTGAAATGTATAGAAAATATATATAAATCCTAACACATATCAAAAAACTCAGATTAGCATTTAAAAACCCAGGTAACCTTGGTCAATATCGATTGCCTCTTGCTCCTGCCCAGTCTGGTTTTCTTTTAAACCTTTCATTCCCCTGCTGATCTGACAGACAATATGAACATGCTAAACCTGAAGTTCCAGGCCCCAAAGCAGGTTTTCGTATTTATGACAGTGTGAAGGTCTTCGAAGTATAAACTTTTGTTGTGGGCAATGCAGCTCATAGGCTGTAACCAAACTCACTTCAGTCTTGCAGACATTGAGGTTGATCCATAATACTCAAAAGAATATGCAGATAGAATCTTATATCTGCATGCAGACTTTTGGCCATTTTTTATGCTTTTTGCAACTCCACTGATTGTGAATGTTCATACCATTTCTGAGAAGTTTCAGATAGAGTTAGCGAAGATTAAGTGCAATACCACACTGAAGCACAAATATGCAGAGGTTGATGTTCCACATTTCTACCTGTTCCTTCTCAAACTGTTTGTTTGATCTTTGCCTTTTCCAGCCATGTTTAGAAGCACAGATGTTTGCAAACAGTTTTTCTCTACAAGGAAAATGCATAGATCTGCATTGTGCTCCAGATCTATCTGTGACTGGTTAATTCATGAGATTTAGAGCTAAACATGGAATTTCTGGTTGCTGCAAAACATTGCCAGAAATCATCTTCAACATAAATTGACTGGGAATTGAATGAAGATAGAACACTATTAAACTTTGAAGGAAAAGGAAAAAAAAAAAACAAAAAAAAATCTATCTTATTTTTTTTCACATTGGACATGTACTAGTTTATGTATTCCATTTATTCTCTCCTGTATATTCACTTTGATAAATTTTCTGCCCCAAACTTAAAGAGGTCAAATGAGGGGCCCATCTTGAAAAATGTCCGCCATGTTGGATTTTCAATGAGGATTTCCAGAGAATTTTAGTATGGTGTTCAGGAGACTTCATAGAAATGCATGGTGAAAGGAAAGAAAAAAAAAATTTTTAAATTGCGTTTTAATTTTTTCAAATTTAAACCATAGTTAGTCTGGGCTATGTTGAAATTAATGTAATAATAATTATTCAAAGAAATTAAACAAAGAAAATTGCATTCTGATTAACTTGAAGCATGAATGAGTTTGAAATTCTTACCTGACCGGTAAAACGAGAATTAGGGTGTTGATATTTTCCACTCTCTTGCCTGCTGGGAGGTCTTAATAGGGATGGCTGAGAGCCATACTGCATACTGTATTTCTCATAACCAGTGTTGTAACCATTATAGTAATTATTGTAATGACCATATGGATAAGAATAGTAGTCATCATCTACTGAATGATGGCGGTACTTTGGCTGACTGGTTAGGTAACGCTTGTCTAGAAAAACAAAAACAACAACAAAAAGAATCAGATTAAAAACTGATAGATATTACCATATCAAATAAAATCATATCATGACTCGGCTTAGCAAACTAAGATTTAGAAGGTTTTCCTGGTCAAAACCTCAGGTGCCCAGGAGGCCCATGTGTGGAATAGCCCTGAGAGTTACATGATAAAGTTTTAAGTGAGGTGCAGCATACACATCGCTGACCCTACCCCTTAAACCAAGTGTCTACATACTATGGCCCATCAAAACGGGATGATGGTACCAAGGTCATGTACTGATCAAATAATTTACTTCAGTAAAATTAAATGTTTTGTTTATACGTGAAGCTATAGTAATAGATATTTGAAAGTACCATAGGTAAAAGAGAACAAATGAAAGTTTACGAAGTAAAGATTGAAGTTCCAAAATAGAAATATGGTTTTGTTAGTTAGGTGAGGAATTGTTCAAATGCTGTAATTGTTCAATTACAATGAATATTAACAAAGAAGCCCTCCTTAGAAAGTAAAGGCAAAAATATACTTGACAGGATTCTAAAGCTCTTTCATAAAAAAGTACAATGAAGGTGCAAAAAATGTTAAAACTATCAATAATAAAATAAACCTTATTTATATATATATATATATATATATATATATATATATATATAAGTAAACATGCAGTAAATCAATAAGAAAGGAATTTATGATACAGTCTGTATTCATACTTCATATATCATATGCTCATAAATAAGATGGACATTTAATTGAGAAGAAAAAACCAACTATGCAAATACTGCATTGTGTGCAATGTACTGATTATGAACAAGGATATGTCTATTAAAGCTTCATAGGAACACTTATAGGACTTGGATGAATTACAGTGAGTGGTAGTCCAAATAACCCTGTTAAGCATTTTCCTGTTTTGGTTGTCATAAAAATTGAAAAGAACTTACTTTCTTGATAATTTTCAAATGAATGCTGACGATGAAGTTTAGAGTAATCAGAATTATAACGTGAAGAGGATGGATTATGAGGATGGCTTCCTGTGATATTGCTGGCAGAGTCATCCTTCTTCAGTCGACCAGGTTTCTCATTTGGCCCTGATTGCTTGCAACTGGCAGCTGACTTCTGAAAGGAAATGAAAAAATATTTTCAAATTATATGATTCTGAATGCATTTTAGAATCAGAATTTGCAAACTATAATGGTGAAAAAAAAAAAAAAAATTCAGAGGAAATCTGTCTATTACAAAAGATGGTTAAGATTTTGATTGAGCCGAAACATTAGCTTTACCTTGACATTTATTAGCTAAGAAGCGAGTGAAAAATAGTTTCATGGATACTGCAAATAATGACACACACACACACGTTACTTAAAAATGAATATATGATCCGACAGAATATTTATAATTTGTGTTATATAGAAACTCTTATCTGAAATGATCATCCATTATTACACAGTGAATGTACCATTTGGCCAAGACAATAAAAACATAGAATAAACAATTGAAGTAGATGAGGCTGCCACAGGAATCAAACCTGCGATCGATAGGAAGCCACTTCAACATAGCGTTGCTCTTACCATTGAACTGCTAGTAGTGATTTCAACCAATTTCTGCTCATTGTAAAGATTGGAGGGGAAAAAAAAATCTATGTTATTTGTTTTTCCATTTTCAAATACATTTAAACTCAGCATTATAGCGTTTGCTGTTAGTGCATTATGACGACGTAACACACGAGTCAACATAAGAGTGAAATTCTGCCTGAATTGAAATGTCCCAATAGACTAAGAGAGGTCTATGGGAAATATCCCAGCAGTCATAGAAACCTAAGGATATATATATCTGAGTAGTCTCAAAGGGTGTTAAAGAGAAAACAAAACCTCTAAAACTTGCAAATTGCAAGTCTATCAAATTTTAATTTGCGAAATATTCTTATGTTTAGATCGTTGAATAAAAGCTCTAATTTGTATTTTATTGGTCTATATGATATTAAGATCCAAAAAGTATATAAATTCTCTAATAAAATATATTCAATTTGGCAGTGTAACAGATGCCAGTTAAAATGATAAATTAGAAAAGAGATTGTTTTCCTCTTTAATAATAATACAATTCAGTCAAGAATATGAATTCATGAAAAGTGTTCATAGAAAGTCTAGTTTTTATATTTTGACCGTTTAGGAAATTTCCCAGTATTATAAAGAGAAAAATTTAAATAGAAGGTGCTAACAATGATGAATAAGACAACATATTGGTTCTTTGACTGACAGAAGATCTAGAAGAAGTTCAGATTTTCAGAGGTTAAAAAATAATTTTGTGCTTGTTCCACATTTTTTCCAAACCTTAGTAACATAATAGTTGTTACATTTGCATGTAAAAATTTACATTTAAATGTAACATATATTGGACAGAGGTAATAAGAATTAATGCCGATTATCATAATACTTTTCAGAAATTCATGATACTTTTGAATTGATTAATAATTTCAATTTTATATTTCATTTTAACATAAGATTAAAACTTGTGACAAGCCATTATTATAATTCGTAATTATAATCAAAATTTCAAATAGCACAAGATACATTTTATAAAATATCCATTTTCCCTCTTAAAATGAGTAACCTTTAGGATAATAACCTCAAGCTGTTCGAATATGATGAAGAATGGCTATGATTAATCTTTTTACAAGTTTTCCTTTCATTTGAAATTGTTATTACATCATGACATCAAGTGAGCAACATGGATCAGAGTAACTATATATTGCCTGAAGATGAATCTCCATTGCCTAGTTACTTCATTTCACGATACCCCCACTGTCACCTATCCTACCCCGACTTTTTTGACAGTGAAACAGGGTTACATACATTGGATTGGCAAGATCAATGACACTGCAATGCGACTGATTGGTGTAGTCAATTTCACATGGAAACAGATGATACAGAACCAATAAGATAAAAATTTAATTTCTAAAAATGCAATTTTTATTAAAAAAAATTAAACCATATACTAACTCACTCTCTCCCTATCTCATTCCAACTGAGCTTTGTCCTAATTGCAATGTCATAGCAGTGGCAAAATAAATGTGTTCATTTTACAATGGATTATAACTGTAATTCAAGCAACCCACCTCAGAAAACAAGTGAAAAAAGACAAATTTTAAAAAATGAAAGACATTTTCAAAAGGTGGCTACTGTAATAGAAATGTAAATTTTCAAGGCTCTATACTAGGAGCAGACATAAAGATGACTTAAAACGGAAGAATACCTAGCCACCAGGTTTTCTTTGTTTGGTCAGCTACAATGATTCAATTATATCTACTACATGAACAAATGATATGGTAAAGAGTAAAAACTGATTAATAACTGAATTTGAATGATTTCTACTGGTCAACTTTTGTAGCTTAATTGGTAAGGCACTGTTCAGGTCAGACAGGTTCCTAAGGGGAGGATGCAAGTTCAAATCTTGTTGGGAGATATTTCTTCATTTCCTACCAAGGCTGCCTACTTGCAGGGTTGTCAGTTAAGACATTTCTTTGTGTTTATGAACTCAGTATTGATGATATTAAGATTTAAAAAAAAAAAAATTTTCATGCTTTTTCTTAAAGTCCAGAGTTGCCGATTGTGATTTTTTTTTTTTTTAATTTTTCAAACTTAAGAGTGACTCCAGAATTGAAAAATCATATCTAAATTGGCAACCCTTCCGGAGAGTTATGATGAAATACAAAAATAAAGCAAAATGAAAACTAGTAAAAAATTTACTAATAGAAAAATCTCAGAACAGGGCAGATATTCAGCATGGGGTTGGATTTTCTGCCAACATGTATATCCCTAGCAATCAACACTGACTCTTAATAAAAAAGATCCTTTTTCAACTGGAGATAACAAGCACTAGCCTAATGAACTACTTACCTGGAACTTCTGCCAGAACCCAGGTGATAAGTGGCTGAGGGATAAGAAATATTATATCTAGTTCCAGGGAACAGCTCCACTAGGCTACACCTCCCCCATAGCACTGAGGAAGCATAGGTCAGGGTCAATCCCTGATGACTGAAGCATGTTAAAAGGCAACGAGATAATTTCTATTCCCCATACTAATCTTGACCTCATGCCACCCACATGGGGAGGCGAATAAACACTACTCGCCTATTCGACTCATATCCACTTTATTTCTAATCAAATATCAAAGACATACACACTGAAAAGTGATCTGCCCATAATAATAACAAAACAAACAACAAAGGTTTTATATATCTAGCAGACTAATACATCAAGAGACACTAATCAGCCTATTAAGTAGAGTCACCCCACCCTCTCTCCACTTGAAAAATTTAACCTGCTTATCTAGTTGGGAACTATGTAAGAGGTATATTACTAGACAGAAACATGTCATTAACAAGCTACATTTCTGGTGAGGGATAAGCTGTTGTTAATCTGTTTTCAAGATAGCAGCAACTTACAATGTAAAACACGGGATAAAAAAAAAAGCCTAGCATGTGACTTAGATAAGTACTCAATTATGGTGGGTGAATGTAGAGATGGAAAACAAAATTTTTTTAAAAAATCACCTCAAAAGACGCAGACCCATTCCATGTTACGTAATTTACAGTTCAGAAGAATACTCCTAGGGTAAAATCTATTAGAAATACTCCAGTCATTTACCCTCCATTTCTCTTAGGTTCTGTGGTCCTTTGTCATCACTCTTTTTTGAAGAACTGGAATTATCCCCCTTGCTTCGACCAATTTCTTGTAGGAGCCAAGTTAGTAGCATTATACGCGTTACATTTAGACAAAAAGACTAGACCGTTTTTAGAAACTGAAGAAAATCAGTGAAGTAGGTTTTTAATAACAAAATAATCTGATTTTCTAAGTATTCAATGAGTCTTCTAATCACTACAGTAATTTGGTGAATTAACATTCATTGAACTTTTGCAAATTATGTTATGCATGTTATGAAGAAACGTTATATATGTTACACATCAAAGATTAACTCTTTCAAGAGTTTTTTCAAGGACTTTTTAGTACTTGCTTCTTTATTCAAGATTCTTAGAGAATTTTAAATCAAAATAATGTAAGATAAGGCAAAGTCAACTGTTCTTACATGAATTTGAGGCCATTTTCTTGATTAGATAATTTCAATTGAAGTCAACTTTCTGTCCATTAAGATAGTTTCATAAGCTCAATAGGCTTGTTAGTTTTGCTTATGATAGATAAAGCTTTCCATGCAGTACAAAATTTTCATTGAGAGCTAAACACTTTTTCAGTATTTAATCGATCATAAATAAGATTGGGCTTCGTGAATTTTCCAGTGATTATCCACATTCCAACACAGATTAATCATTGGATCCATAATATATTCCAAAGATTTGAGTCACAAATGCATGAGGGTCATTTCATGTCAAGTGGGACAATTCTGAGAAAGTACCTCACTTGACCATATCTGATTTTGCTCTAACCCAAGTCATACGTTCTATTGGGTCTGAAATGAAGTCGTATAAAATTTTAGCATGACATCTTCATTTAATCAGTTACTATGGATCGAAGAACAACTACTTTTTTTCAGTGCGAGTGCAACCAAATTATTTTTTCCATTTTCAACTAGCCATCATTTCATAACAAGTTCTCCTGAACAGAGAGTTTGTTATGGTCAAGTTTTTAGGGTAGATTCCTAAAATGTTCAGCATAGCTCAAGAAAATATTTTTCAAGAAAGGGATGTCAAAGTCATCACAAAATTTCACCAGCATTTCTGGGAAACCATTTTCATCATAGTAATCATAACTCATGATCTTGTACAATTTGTGAGCTTTGTCTGGCAAAAAAGAAAGTAATATCAAGGCACTACAAAATGTCAAAATCAGGATCTTTCTAGTTTTTCTAGAACCCTTAGATATAAGGTTTCAAAAATGGCCTAAAATTGAAAAAAAAAAAATGACAAAAATGTACCATTTTCAAAGGTAAAAATGGACATGTGGGACAAGTGTATCATTTCCTGACAAAAAACATGGAAAAGAGCATGTTCAAAAATACTTGGGAGTAGATTTTTGAATTGCATTTTTGATTCTTTCATGTTGTAATAACACTTTCTGTAACACACATGACATTACATGTATACATAAATTCAAGGTGTTTTCTTCATACAGAAAAAAAAAAAAAAAAAAAAGACAAATCATTGTCTACCTTAATTTTGTTTATTATCATATACTAGCTTTTGATCAGAAAGGTTAGGTTCCTTAGATCTTATATTGGAGAACTGTACAAAAAAAAAAAAAAAAAAATAGTGTTCAAGTGTTACGTGCATTATACAATGATGGGGCAAACATTTATGCACTTTTTCCCACCATTATGGATCAACAATAGAAATTTGAGAGGTCATTTACCTAGAAATATCCATACGTACCTATCACAAAACAATGTACCCAAGCATTGGTATTTGGTAATAAAAATCAACACCTGTAAAACTGGAGTTTTCTTTTCATTTTTTGATTTCAAAGAATGACCCATGTTTAGGGCATCAGCAGAGAGAACAAACAGAAAACCAGAATAGGAATTCATTGTTATTTTGGAATTTATGTTGATCTCTTACAGAAAAAAAAAAAAAAAATGTAACAAAGCTGAAAAATTGTGGATTTCAAATCCTGATCCAGGACCACTTTCCATGGAATGGCCCAGCACAGTAACAGTAAGAAATACATCATATTGCCCAATACAATGGTTCCGTACAGCAGAGAATCTGCAGTCATTTATAAGCAACTGAGTACCGAGAATGCTTGACACCATTGTAGAACAATCCAGAATGATAACCTAGTCCATCAACTGAACACCATTTAGTGTTGAAATGGTAAAGTTCAACAGCAGGTGGACAGAGTGATTTGTGATGTGCTAGTTAGATGTCGCTTCCTATCATTGTGACCATGTATCAACATATTAAATCACTACTGCCTGAAAAAATAGAATTTTTGAATACCCCAAAGTGCTATAGGAGTTGTCCAGTATGTACCAGACAGCTACAGCAGACACTTTGGGAATCACTGCTATATTATAAATTGAAATTCCTATATTGTACAATACGATAAAAAGAGCAAAGAGGATGATTATGAATATCAAGGAAAGAAGGAAAAAAAAAAAAAAAAAAAAAAAAGCAAAGTTTTGAGAGGCTGACAGAAAGAATAAATTATTGAAAGATATGAGTAAAGAAAGGAAATTGAATTAAACGGTTAAAATCTTCACCTATTCAAAGTGGAAGGGACTACAAAGCTCTCCATTCATAAAGTTCCACACAGTTATAGCAATAGATAACACACCTGTCCAACTGAGTCTGTATACATTAAAGCCACTATTTTCTTCAGGGTTATTTCAATCAAGAAATAACCTAGCAGATATATAATCTACTTACAAGATTATCCTGGGAAGGAATCTTAAGCCATGCTGGAGCAAAGTCATGCCTGGGCACGTTACTTGTTGCCATCAGAGTTCATTCAACATTTTGCACCATCAAATCCTGCAAAAAAGACAATAGAGGAAATGAATTTCTGTAGCATTTCAACACACAAAATGCATCTAGTGTTCTTTAACAAATTCAAATTGAGATTACAAAGGAAAGAAATATCAGAAAAGTTCATAAATAATAAAGAACACTACTTGAAGGGTTCTCAAACTATTTTCTCCCAGAGAACCCATTTATCTTCTCTGGCAGTGATGGTATACTCCTGGTGGAGAATATAGTCTTAAATTTTTTAATACCATTAGAATAAACAACAGACACATGGTATTTGTTAGTAATTTCATTAAATATAATGCAACATTTTCAATAGGAGGAATAAGCCTGTCTTTTTCCAATAAGTACTGAATTCTACGTACAGTTTCAGAGGCACACCCAGATATCATTCTCAATTGACCATCTTGCACAAAATTTGGGTTTATATATACAAGAAAAGTTCATCAAGAGCATGCACAGTATAATCCACAAGTATTATTACAAGCAAACCAACCAAGTCCTCACTTGTTTTATCCACTTGATAACATAAGAAGCACATAATTATTCCAGGATCCACATAGTTTCAAGTATGTATAAGACAGACGCTAGCAAACTGATGAACATTGATTGAAAAGGATAGAAGTTGTCTGGAATTTTATATATATATATATATATATATATAATAAAAACGTTCACAATATCATGCTTTTTCACATGAAAGGGAAAAAAAAAAAAGAGATTTCTCAAGGCTAGCCTTTTTTTTTTTAAAGAAAATATACAAAGAAAAATGCAGGTGTAAGCTAGACTGTTGCCCAAATATAATTAGCAGATGGCACAAGCATTTTGATTGTGTAAGAAAACCGTTCCAAGAAACAAATCCATATACTCAAATTTGGAATTTTGCCAAACCCTTTTGCAATATGCCTTGTTATTCACTAAGCTTTGTTGCAGTACAAAACCAAATGGGGTTACGAAGATTGTGTTGCATCAATTTTCCCCAAGTGGGGAGGGCCAGCCAACCATTAGGAAATCAGTATTCAAAATCCTGGTTTTTACCTGGGCCTGAACAATGACCACTTTTAAAACTGTCAATCAAAACTCAACATATGCCCTCTTAAAAACTGAAACAACCTGTTTGTTTGGCTGGCTGGCTGGCTGGCTGGCTACGTATGTGTCATGTGTACAGGCTGTACCAATGGAACCAGCAAATTTTTGTCCAGTGATCACTACCCAACTAAATGCAGAAGAAGTTACTTATTTATTGATCACCCATTTTTACAATTTGAAAGAAAAATTTTTTTTATTGATCATCTTCAATATGGCATGCTGCCAAAAGATATAGGTTACATGATGGATTGAGTGACTTACCAGACTTGTATAACAGTTCATTTTTATCTATTTTTCAGTGGGCAATATCCTAGTAATTAATAAAACATCTAATTTACCAAGTGCAACCACTTTATTTGAAACTTTCACAAAACAGAAAGTTTGCTTTCCGGAAATCTAACCATAACAGTTATACTGGCCCCTTTGCCAACACATAAAGTCTAATGGTTCAAGATCAGAACAAGGAAAACTCTTGTAGACATACAGATACATTACCAATTTTCTGACAACTGGATGCTCCCACAGTTCTTCCAATGTGGCTAAATTATGAGCGGGGACTTAGATTTTTCATAGTTCTTGCACTAGCTCACTTAGTGCTAGAGTCTTTTTCATGGCACTTGCAGGAGTTCATAATGGCCATAGATGTATGCTGTTGGCTCATCAAATGTACCCAATATTTGTAACTGATTAATATACCTATATCCTTTTCATTTATATCAATGAACTGTATCATTCATATTGATGTATTGCATTTAACCATTCAACACTTGATATTTGTTCAATTTCAGTTCCTAACAGTCCTAATACTTTGAAAATATTAGACTTGTATAATTGGTGGGTCAAAGGTGCATTATTGAATTGATATTACGTGCTCTCTGTTGATTCAGCAAAATGGATAATCCAACAGAGTTCTGGAACCAAGGGTGCTAGAAAAATCTGGTATATCTGTATATAGACTTTGACTGTCTTGATGATTTAGAAATATACTTCACATTTAATGAGGATTGTCTAGATTCAACTTATGATTAAGATGAAAGTCAAGAATCAAAGGAAGTATGGTCAGAGTGGCCACTTCTGCCTGGTAACTCAATTATTAGAAACCATCAATTAAAACTCTGAACATAAGTTTTTTCAGTTTTGAAATGAACCAGCTAACCAGCCTGGTGGGGTACGTATCCACGTGTCACACGTACTGGCGGCACTGATGGAGATAGGAAGATGGAAGTTTAAACATTTACTCATATCTAGAAAAAGATTTTGACCCCCCCATAAGTTTACAATGCAAATTCATGCTAAATACATCCTTAATTTGTATCCATCAGTGTTTGTGTTTTTTTCATTATTTTTTAATTCTTTTTTTTTTTTTACATGGACATTTTAGTGATCAGCAACTTATTTACTGATCATCCATTCTTCCAATTTTTTTTCAATTAATCACCCCAACACAGTATACCACGGGATGTTGATCACATGATGGTTTTTACTGAGTGACCAATTAAAGATTATTCTACTCTGAAAATAAAGATAACTGAATTGAGGACAGTCACAAGTTTATGTAGTAATAGTTTGGTAGTGCAAATTTCATAAGTATAAATCTGATAGCAAAGGGAGTGTTTTTCTTTCAAACATTGATAAAAAAGCCTTTCCTATCAGTAGTAAGTTTTGTAATTGATCTTCAAATATGAAGAACCAGCACTTCAATACTATGATCACAAAGCTATCATTCAAGACAACTCATTGAAAAAAAAAAAAAAAGATTTAAATTATTTAAACTCAAAATGCTGATATCATCACCTGACTTCTGTTTCCCCCGCCTCATAAATTCTACTACTAAAAAAACAATATGCAAAATCATATTTATCCCCCCCTCATCATCCTTTTGGTTATTTCAACAGCAACTTTACGCAGTTCATCAGTTTATATTGAATAAGAAATTGATAACTTAGTCATTTTATTGACTTTTCATTCATTTTTTCCCCTCCAGTAGTTTGAGCAAATGAAGCATTGATGCCAATGGACAGTTGACAACAGATTGAACAAATGTCAATAAAAATCCTTGGAACTAGTAAATCTGTCAATTTTATTGTAATAATCTTTGTGTTATTCATAAAAAATGTTTGTAGAAAATTTCAATCTAAATAATTTTGGAAACAATAACTGAGGTAATTGTGATTGAAAACTTGTGTCTACATCCAAATGAAAAAGAAAAAAAAATGTTAGAACCCAAAGGAACAAATTGGTATAAAATCACATTGGTAATTGAATCCCTACTTGAAACTTATTTAGGGAGGAAATTTTTAAAAAAGCAAAAAGTTTTTTTTAGGCATAAGTAAGTGTTCGAATTTTCAGCCCTCTCTCGCCATTGGTGCAGCCTGTATACATAATCAACCAACCAGATTAGCTTAACCACTGAAGAAACATATGTTGACTGTTCTAGTGACGGTTTCGGATTTCATAGTGGAAATTTTAATGCAAACTAGCAGAAGTCAAAATTATTTTCATTTTTGGGGTTGGCATAAATTCATATCTTACCAGACGTGTCCACCATTTGCTTCCAAAACCTTCATTGAAAGGAATTTTTTAAATTCTTCATAAGTCCGGAATTTCAGCTAGTATTTCTTCAGAGGAAAAAAAAAAAAAAGAATTGTCTCCAGCTTACTTTCTTTAATACCATCAATCCCAACAGTAAAATTTCTAAAATTATTCTGAGAATTAAAATTTCAAAATCTTCCAGTTACTTTCTTTATTATTGATATTCCTCATAAGATCAAAGGCTACAACTTTATTCATCATTGATGATTAACTGTGCGTTGGATATTCAATTTTGCTTTGATAACAGGAGTGAAAAGAAATTTAAAAAAATAAAAAATGGGGGAAGGCATTCAACCCTGAATGGGCAAAGAGGTACTCTTTTTTTAATAACTTCCTAAGACAGTATCAGTTCCGAAGAAATATAATTTGAGGTGGTACACTGGAATTAAGCATCCTATTCTTGTTGAATAGGATTCACATGAGGAGAGCATTAAAGCAGTCAGTCGAGTAACTGTTGAAAATGTTTGATCTATTATCTATAGATTCTTATTGGAGATTAAACTTCTATCTTCTACCATTTGCAAAATGAAGCATAGAGAAAGTAACAAGTCTCTCACCGAATGACACCAAAATATTATCCAACTTGCAATGAAGATGTTCAGTAATTTTGGTAGCACCTACATATGCGAACGAACATTCTCTATCTTGAACAACAGAGAAAGCAAGTTCTTTAACAGACAAACATTTGAAAATATTTCGTAAGTATCATATAAGTCTCCAGAAAATTACAATATTTCAGCCAAAAACGGATGTAAATGATTCTCATTGAATTTGGAGGTGACACAACTTTTAAAAATAAAAGTCAAGATAAATAAAAGATTGCTTTTTGTCCATAACTTTCACTTAGCTTCTTTTTTTTTTCACAATACAGTAAACTTGCGCTACAGGATAAGCACATATTGTAAAGTAGCTATGAAGGGATTTTCAGTGCATAATCGATACCTGAGTAATGAAAATTATATAAAAGATAATCTTATCACTGAAATTTTTGTGCAATTCGTCAAGAGTATGATTGAAGAATAATCTGATATAAGCATTCAAGTAAACCATAGAATAGTGATTTTTGAAAAATTGTTTCTTTGTAAACAAAGAATAATTGTAATAGTTTGTTTTCTTGTAGGAAAAATACACACTTTGAAAATATACCGGAAATCAACTGATTACTAGATTTTAATAATATTTTCAGTACCAATACTTATTTACTGAAGGATGAAATTTGTTCATGGAGTTCCCATTACAAATTTTGGAGAATTTTTTTCTCATGTAATTACACCTCCTTTACCAATTTGATGATTTATTTTACACATGTAATCGTGTGTTCATTGAGTTTTAAACATTTTAAAAGATACATCCCTGGATAAATAAATTCTGTTTGCCTTTCTAAAAAAGGACTTGGATATAGATATCTTTGCGATTTAAACTTAAAAAACAAGTAAAATATTATACTTCTTGGCAACTTGAGATTTATTTGATTCAGTGAAAGGTGAAAAAAAAAAAAAAAAAAAATTTTTTATTGATTTTATATTTTTGGAAATTACTTTTTTAATCTTTCTGTATCTTAGGTTGACTGAAAATGGTGATATAACAATGCTGAATGATAAAATATTCTGATATGATGAAAAAGATCTACAGGTATTTTTATGTATTTTTTCTTTGTTGTTAATAGAAAGTCATGTATGGAAGCTTGTAAGCATTTTAGTTAGTCATTCCCTTATACTGATCTTCATTTGATGATTATTCTATTTTTGGTAGATTTTCAACTGGCAACTTCTGAATCTTTTTTTTTTTCAATTTTTCTGTAGACCTAAGCTGGGTTTATATATAAACCTAGCTCAGAACTACTTGACTTAACAATGTAAATAATTTTTATGCATAAAAAATATTGTCATACACATAATTTCCAAGTTGTTTTCTTTTAAAATTGTAATTAAGCCTGTAAATTTACTCGTGGTCTGCGGCTAATTTCCGGCAATCAATGTGACCACTGTCTCTTTAGAATTAAGAGCCCTGATAAGAAAGGAGATTACGTGGAAAAATGAATATTTGCTGTGTAAGATAAATATTTTTTCATTATTGATGTAACTACATAAAATGTTTTTAAAAAAAGTGTCGAGAGCATCTATTCTTTCTTCATTAATTGTTATTAAACAAACTAACATCAAATCAAGAATTTTTAAATTCCTTTATTAGTCAATGCTATCTATTTAGTCAAAATACTAATGGAGATAGTGTCAATAACCCCAAATTTTGAATAGTCTTTATCCTGAATTTAACTTCCATCCATATGATGAGAGCACATACCTGTATTAGAAAGTGTGGTTCTAAGTAAATTTCAGGTCTTGATTTTGTTACATAATGCTTAGTTTGTAAATATTTCTATCATGTAGTGATACCCCCCAATCCCACCATGACAGTCATGGGCCAGCATGGCAGGGTAAGGCCCACGGGCACTTATGTTTTACAACATGTTAGTCACTCAATAGAAACCATCATCTGATGAGACTAACGAATTTTGGCAGAATCAATAAGTTACTTCTCTGGGCTTTTGTCAGGCAGTGATTTTTTAAGTGTCAGAATTTCCAAAAAAAACAAAGGATAAATGCGGCCGGGTCTAAACTAAGCAATCAATTTAGCACAAATTTGCATAGCAAATCAACCCCCCCCCCCTTAGAAAAAAAAAAAAAAAGAGAAAGGAATATGTTGGAATTTTTAGTATCTAGCTCCATCAGTATGCCCTGACCAACTTGAAAATTAAAGAAGCCTATGTAGACAGTTCTGGTTGATGGTTTTTAATTACATAAACTTGTTCATTTATTTGATCGGCTATCATGAAACTTAACTGTAAATAATAATGTCATGACTAACCTCAATATCACTTACTGCTCATCTACTTATCTAATAAACAGCATGATTTTTCTGTTTCTCCGTCCATAACAAGGGACACTCCCACTTAAAAGTGACAATTTTGCAGAAACAATCACCTACACATTTGAAACAGTGGATTCCACCAAAAAGAGTTTTTTCTAAAAAAATAAACTCATAGAAATTCACATATCTTGAGTCCCCCCCCCCCCAGGGTATCATGTAATTATTTTTTAATTATATTTTTTGTTCCTACAAGAGAATTTATCTTTGTTAATTTGACCAGAAGGTCAAATTTCATGTTGCCAAAGAGTTAGTATCAGATGACATACATTAGAAAGCAAAAACACAGAAGAATATGTTAAAGTAGAGTCAGCCTGTGTGACAGATCTTTTCCCAGGATGTGATTCATATATAGTCATACAAAAATTGCTGTTTCTAACCGAAAAAAATGCTACAATAGAGTAAACATAGTTTGTCAAGTAATTTCAAAACTATCAGTAGTTAATGATATACCAGAATGAAAACAAAAAATTTAAAATTGAATCTAAAAAGGAAAGGAAAAAAAAAAAAATGCTTACTGCATTTTCATTATCTTTAATAAGAGTATTCATATTAGATCTTATTCAAATTAAATAGCTCAATGTAAAATGTGTCTCCAAATATGAAACTATAGCAATAAAGGAGAAAGCTAACTAAAAATGTTTAGGCAGACACATACATAGACTATTAGGTAAAACGATGCTCCTCCCTTTCGAAGGACATAAACAGCAATGATTCAGACAGAAAAAAAAAATCCACTTAAGAATTGTACCATTTCAACTGAAATGAGTCACCTGAATTTAAGCAAAAATGAATCCAAGTTCTCTAACATTATAAAGAGGATTTATTTTCAAGGAACGAAAGTCTTTTGTTGATACAGCAGGATGTTTTCAACTAACCTGGGAAAATGAATCATCATAAATTGCAACGGGTTTTTTTTCCTCATAACATTAACAAACAGAAATACTAATCACTTCAAACAGATATTTTCAAACTCCAGCAAACTGAAAGGCAGTAACTTACAAAAGTGATCATTGATAAAAGCCCTGATTGGAAGAACAAATATATATATCTTGAATAATCCCGAAAAACTGCAAAGCATGCAAACTGGGTGATGATACAAAAGGGTTGTACTCTAGCTATGCAAACTGTACAGAGGGGGAAAATAAGGGCTGTACTCTAGCTATGCAAACTGTACAGAGGAGGAAAATAAGGGCTGTACTCTAGCTATGCAAACTGTACAGAGGAGGAAAATAAGGGCTGTACTCTAGCTATGCAAACTGTACAGAGGGGGAAAATAAGGGCTGTACTCTAGCTATGCAAACTGTACAGAGGGGGAATATAAGGGCTGTACTCTAGCTATGCAAACTGTACAGAGGGGGAATATAAGGGCTGTACTCTAGCTATGCAAACTGTACAGAGGGGGAAAATAAGGGCTGTACTCTAGCTATGCAAACTGTACAGAGGGGGGATATAAGGGCTGTACTCTAGCTATGCAAACTGTACAGAGGGGGAAAATAAGGGCTGTACTCTAGCTATGCAAACTGTACAGAGGGGGAAAATAAGGGCTGTACTCTAGCTATGCAAACTGTACAGAGGGGGAAAATAAGGGCTGTACTCTAGCTATGCAAACTGTACAGAGGGGGAAAATAAGGGCTGTACTCTAGCTATGCAAACTGTACAGAGGGGGAAAATAAGGGCTGTACTCTAGCTATGCAAACTGTACAGAGGGGGAATATAAGGGCTGTACTCTAGCTATGCAAACTGTACAGAGGGGGAAAATAAGGGCTGTACTCTAGCTATGCAAACTGTACAGAGGGGGAAAATAAGGGCTGTACTCTAGCTATGCAAACTGTACAGAGGGGGGAAAAAGGGCTGTACT
The DNA here is from genome assembly GCA_963457665.1 of Thysanoteuthis rhombus. NCBI lineage: Eukaryota > Metazoa > Mollusca > Cephalopoda > Oegopsida > Thysanoteuthidae > Thysanoteuthis > Thysanoteuthis major. Next base: position 67,273,839 of record OY735200.1, read on the forward strand.
CTAGCTATGCAAACTGTACAGAGGGGGAAAATAAGGGCTGTACTCAAGCTATGCAAACTGTACAGAGGGGGAAAATAAGGGCTGTACTCAAGCTATGCAAACTGTACAGAGGGGGAAAATAAGGGCTGTACTCTAGCTATGCAAACTGTACAGAGGGAAACAAAAGGACTGTACTTTATAGGGGATACTGTTTTTCTGAGAGATTATCAAGATGCAATTGAAAATCAACAATCTTAGTAGATTGGTAAAATATAAATTAGAAACATAAATGAAACCAGACATCGTAGAAATTTTTAGAAAATTAAAAACTATTCTTATATCTAAAAAAGCAGACAACTGAAAAGCTTGTCATAGATCAAAATTAATTGGAAATAGTGGGTTTTGTGAATTAATAGTGATAAAACTTGAGCCTTATATTCCCTTCTGTATGTTGATGAAATAATTATTTTGCAAACGTATTTCAAGGATATAATTGTATGTATGTTGGAGAGGTAGAGTTTCATCAATTACCAATTTTCAAGAATGATGTATGAAGGTGGAAAAAACAAAGGCTACAAACTGTTTGAATTGATATTTCTGATAACCCTGGCTTTAAAAGAGCCAAATTCATAGAAAAAGTCTTCCATATGGTGAACAACTTCACTCAAATTAAATGTATTAAATTTCAGAAATAGTTTGAACATTAGGCAAGACTTGAGACACATAACAAAAGAGGAAGAAAATATGTTTTCTTATTAATAGACAACTTGACAAAAACGATTTTCTCAAATGGAAATTTTTAAGAAAAGTAAGATTTTCTATAGCATGGAACAGTAAATAAACAAATTCCAATGCATTCAGTGTTAGGTAACTGAAGTAACATTTCATATTTTAAATATTTCTATGTACTAAAAGTCTTTTCAGAGTCTATCCCAGAAATCTAAACTATCAAGGGTATAATTAGTACTTTGTTCATATTCTCATTTGACTTCCATTCTTCAGAATTCATAAATATCATAAATAGTTAATATTAATATGTACAAGTAGTGACGTTCCTATAAGGAAGAGTGGGCCTTCTTACAAAGCTCGTAGTATTTTTTCCATTTTTGCATCTCTATCGCCAACATGTTAGGGGTAAGGTTAAGTCATACGGGACAAGTCAATGAAGTACAAGACATACAAAAAAAAAAAAAAAAAAAAAGCATATACTATAAGTTCTGTAGCGACCACACTACTTGTACCAATATTCTTGATTATATGATGATCAAATGCAGTAAAATGATTGAAAATATGAGATGGTTTGAGAGTTTTTTGTTTTTTAAATAAAGATATGAATGAAATAGAGTAACAAATTGCAAAAAGGAAAGGATCTGAAATTTCTATCCTTTTATAGTCTTTGTGGAGTCAGCGTGATTCCCCAAGGTTTTTCAGGCAGGTTGCAACTCTTGTTCACACAAAGCAGCTACTAATAATCTCTTGCTTCATGTTACCCTCACACAAATACAAGAATTTGTTTACTATGTAAGAATCATTTTTAATCTGCTTTTACAACTATTTAGATCTTGTTTCTGGTATGTGAAATACTGGAAAGAAAGAATCAAGTTTATAAAATTTCAAACCATCTAAACTCTAAAATAGTTTACTTCTAATAGAAAATAACTTGATAGCTTTTACGATAAAAGAAGATAGAAATTTGCGAGCTATTAAAATGGTTTTATCTTGATTATGTTTGCATGGTTGATTTTCACGTAATCTAAGTATTTTTGAGAATAGTTTGTACATGTTAGATGGTAATGTATTGAGGCAACAGTTACTAAGGTCTTTATGATCTCCTCTCTTGTAAAGTATGATCATTATTCCTCGACAGAAGTTTCAAGGCATTTCACTTTCTTGTATGCCCTGCGTGAATAGTGCTAATCCTTTGTGAAAGACCTCCCCTGATTTTGAAAAGGGTCTGTCATTATGCCATCATTGCATTTCATATTCTTGAATGCAAACATTATTTCATCTCGTAGGTCAGAAGATTGCTACTATATCAAAAACATCAGATGAGTAACAAAATATGCAAAGATCTCAGTAGGGAAAGCCTCAAAATAAGGTTAGATAAGGTTGAAGATGAGCATAGCAGATGAAAGATGAAGATTGGGAAGAGGTTGAGAAATACATGTACCAAGGTCAGTTGATAAAGTGTGTGACAGCTTGAGAAAGATCCCAAAAGCAAAAGATATATTGGTTGGGAGGCATGCAGTAAATAGAGACATATTGAAAAGAATCTTGTCAATCATGCTTAAAACATAAAATGTACATTGAATGTATAACGCCAACTATAATGTACAGATGCGAAACAAACTTGATAACAAACTCAGAACCACAGAGCAATGTTAGGACTAACTATAAGAGATAGAAAAGATCAACATGAACCCAAAAGCAGACCCAAGTAAAAGATATCAAAGTAATCAAACATCAAATATGGAGATGCGCTGGATACATAGCAAGAAGAAATGATAACAGATGGTGCAGAAGTGGATTAGCACCCAAGGGATAGCAAACTTGGGTGACGACCAGACACAAGGTAAACATGTGATTGCTACTGATGATAATATTGAATATAAATTTCTCCTACGTGGAAGGAAGTATTGAAATTAATTTGTGCAAGACAGTCATTTATGAAACATTATTTACAGCTCAGGCAAATGTTTTAAGCTGCCAGCTAGTTGATAAGAAAAACAATTTTCTTAATTGATGAAAGTTGATTAAACATCCAGAAAATAATTTATCCTCCAAGTTATGTGCCGGACTTAATCGTTCTGTTCACATGAGTTTCAAATTAAACATAGGAAAAAAAAAATCTACCAATTAGCAGAGTAATTTGATAAACAAACAGAAACAGGAAATTGTTCATTATTGCATTAATATTATGCAATTGTTTCTGGCAAATTTAAAATGTGATTCAATAAGTAGGCAAATCCTATTTGCACAAAAACAAGACTAATCCTAATTACTGGAAATTGACTTGTAATCAGACATAATCAATCAATATCAAATACTTACGTCAAACCAACTGATTAAAAATTTCAATTCTTAAGCTAGATACAAAAAAAAATCTAAATCATCACACTCAATAAAAATAATCAAGCAATTATGCTTTATAGGTAAAAATTATCAACTGTTTAATTTGTACTGCTGAAAAATGTTACTCCAAACTAATTGGGATAAGTTTGGCATGGAAAAAAAATTATGAAGTGTACAAAAAAAAAAAAGGAAATTGGTAGTTTTTGCAAGTAGAACGACTAATCTAGACAAAGAGTACAGCAATTAGATTTAGGATCAGCAGAACGAGAATCATACTGAACTCATTTTTATGGATTCAGGGATACACTTTGATAATCTGTTTTATTTTGAATTTTTTTAGCAGTCCAAGTCCAAATTTCATAAAAATTGTTTTATTTAAATATTGCACAATAAAGAATTTACAGTTTTTATTTCCTGAAATTTCACAGCTTGAGATTTTACACTATTTTCTGTTAGTCTTTCAATTTTCCAAGTTTTAAAGATATAAACTATTTTCAAATACTTGAAATTGAATGCATCAAAATGAAAAACAATTCAACAAGCATATTTTATTGGTAATTGATATTTAGAGAGAGTTGAATTACTAGAAAAAATATAACTGAGCTTCTATATGTCTAAATAATAAATGAATAAATAAATAAATATCAGGTGAAAAATTTGTTTTCATGTGCCACTTGCTATCTACCACAATGACAACACCTCTTTGTGGAAAGAAGAAAAATGCAAATTTCATGCTCTCTTTCACTATGAATACTACTGTTGGTTATTTACAGATAATTTTTTAAAAAATTGAAATACTTTCTTTTTAGTATAACCAAAAAAGTAATTTTTCACTAAAAATCAACTTATTTCCTCTTTTCTCAAAATGTCCTGACAATTCACTATTTTGGATACTAACATGGGTTTTAAACTAGAAAACACTTAAAAAGCTCATATCTGTCAATAAAAACTGAATGAAAATCAGTTATTATATAGCTACACCAACGAGGTCACTATTATATATTGTCATGAAAAAAAATATCTCTATAGAAAAAAAAAAATTCCTTGATCCAACCTCAAATTCGATCAATTGTTCCTTCACTCATGGTCCACCATTCCACAAAATGTCATTGAAATTCCTTTAGAACTTTGGGAGATATGAGGACAGACTTGAATGAATACATATACCTCTGACTTTGGCAGTGGTAAATTAATATGAATAGAATAGACTGTTAGGAAGACAGAAAATAGAGTTTGTTAGTTTGTTAAAACTGCTACATTAGGAAGGTCTGAATGCTGTCTTTATTATGAAAGAACAGAATAGCAATAAAAAATTGAAAAAAATTGAAAAAAACTTTCATTTTATCTCTATAGGTTTCATTCAAGGTTAGCAGATGGATAACAAAAATTTGCAACACAAAATCTGACAGAGACAAAAATAAATCTTCTATTTAGTTATTTACGTTTGAATGTAACTCCTTTATAAGTATAAACGTAAAGAAAATGGAATATACAGCAATAAGAATTTTAAACCAATTCATCATACATGGTTTATAAAAATAAATCATAATGACCAGGGGGCCCATCTACCAAAGCTTGACATGGACAGTTATAGGGCTTAGATAATTTGAAGTGAGCGGTAGTTATTCAAATCATCTTATAGTTCGATATATACAGTAATCGAAACTACATTCTTGCTCCAGGTTTTTTTCAGCAGATGCAAACTGAAGAAATACAATAGCAGGAAAACCAAGTTAAATTCAAATATTTTATACATGTTTGAATTTACACAGGATAAAATACCTCAGAGACCTGGATGTTTCTGCCATGGAAAACTTGCAAGCTTTCATAATATGATCAAGTGTTATACTTGGAAGACAGTTCAAGTAAAAATAATCACTCTTTTCAAAAGTATAAGTTCTTGGTCCTTTTCAAACTCAATAGCTACCATCATTATATGTCACATCTAATTTAGTCTACTTTTATCTGTCTGCCTCCTCCCATTGTGGGTGATTATTTGAAATCTCAGTTACCTGGTTTAAACAAAAAAGCATATTCATATTTTTCACTTACAAACTGGGTTAATTTGGTATGTCTCAAGTGCTGGTCTACTCATTAAGCCTGAATATAAGGTTATATAGCATAAATAATGAACATTTGTTGCTCCAGAACAAATCATGCCAAAACAAATGTTTTTACTATACAAAGGAAATATCTTATTGTAATCACTTCGGAATAGCATCTTTTAGATAACAATAAAAGGCTGATAACATAAAACAATGGATATAAAAGTTAAAACAATTTGAATTCATGGTTATAGAAAGACTTTACATTTTGAAAGATTGATAGGACCTCAAATATTTTTAGTTTTTCTATTCATTTTGAATGAAGCGTTTCAGACCGACTGATTTTGATAATAATAACCATCATTAAAATAAACAGTTTCCTCTGTGACAGGTAAGTAAATTTTGTCTGGCATCTTCAACTTAGAAATCATTTTTTTACAGTTTTCTCATAGTTTTATACAAGTGAAAAAGAAATGTCAACTCAACTTTATTAGCAGAGCTTTTTAAGCTTTTGGTGATAGGCATTTTGAAAATTTTTTCTAGCTACGCATTAAGTTTTGTTACCAAGCTAAATATATGATGTCATTCTAGTTGTTCAACTGACCCAGGAAAAGTACCTTTTGATATACAAAATTATACTTGATTTTACAACACACCTAGAGATTATCAGTGACACACAAGTGTTTTGACACAGTTTTGAAAAGCTGTGATTAAAACCTTATAAGCTTTTCTTGTCATTGCCAATAAATGAGTTTCTTGTGTAAACACTGAAATATTGAGCTGAAAGAATTCTAATAATACTTCTACCATTGGAATGTAATGCTTTTATACGTTTGGGCGATATGAAAGAAAATTCTTCATATAAACATCAAAATGATTTCAATTTTGAAAACAAAAATACTAATTTTAAAATCAAGTAAAAAAGCCAAATGAAACTCGATGTATTTCTGATGGGTAAAATGTTTAAAAAGCTACAAGTACTATCACTAATTTTGTTAAACTACTATACATTAAGATGATTAAGAAAAAAATCATACATTTTTCATGGTTTAAATTATTGCAGTACTAACCTAGTTTTATTCAACAGCAACAAAGCAATTCAGTCTAACCTCATAATCTAATTTTCTTTTCAATTAGAAAATTCAAATAGCATTATACACATAACAGGCCTACTCAGTCAGTAATGCTTACTTTAATTTCTGACCACTGACAATCTCTTTCTACATGCTCAAAATATAGGTTGAGTGCCATTCCTTGCTCAAATAAATTTGAGATGAAAAAATTGTAAAATTTAGTGGGTAATCAACACGCCCTGCACCCCACCAGAAATAGTTTATTCATGCAGGAAATGGTTTAAAGCGAAGTGGAAGGGTGGTAGAGTAGCATTAAAGTCAGTGGGCATTGATAAAAAAATTTTAAATCTTGGTTACATATATTGAGATTAAATGCAGTCCCAAGTGACACCAAAATGACTCCTCAAGGATTTTTTTATATAGTTCTTTGTTCATTATAAGTATTGGCTGAAGCCTGTATTCTGAGTGCTTTCTACATGTGTGTATCATTTTGATATGATAACTATATTACTGTAAACAACAACCAATGAAAAGATAAATTTCAAGTCAACCAGGAAGAACCTACTGAGAAAGAAGGCCCTAAAAACAAGATCTATACCTGATTAATTTTTGATGATGGTTGACAATGCTTCACCTAACTGGAAATAAAATCAAGATAATATTACAACTTATACCTGAATTGATAAATGTAATTTTTTTCCCATTTCTTAGTTGTATTTTATGTTACAGTTGGAGCTACATATATGTGTAATTTATTTTCATACACATGGCACATCATCCTAAGTGTATAGTATACAATACACTTACTTCTGAGACTCACAATGATGTTCTCTTTCATCACCATTCATTTCAAAAATTTAATATTGTTAAAATTTTTCATTACAAATTCAGCCAAGAGAGTGGTAGAGCAATTCAGCTCTAAATGGGGCAGTGCTAGGCAAAGAGTTACTTTATTTTACAGTTGAAAAAAAGAATTCTGAAAACCATTTGTGAAGGACAACAGTATAAGATTGAGTAAGTATGGCTACCAATAGCAAGGTCCAGACTCTGCCTGGATACCCAGCCTCTACACCCTGCACCAACAAAGCCTTCTCCACTGGCTGAACCAAGTACACCGTATGCCAGACATAGGGGATCCTCAAAGACCTGCAACATGGGAAACTAGCCTCCAGTAACAGAGCATAAAGGTTGCCCCATGTTTGTTTCAAAGATGGCAGCAAGAAAGACCTGAAGTAACTGAACTTTAGGAGGTGAAAGTATGTCACAAGTGATTGTTCTCACTCGAGTCTGGAACAATACTTCATATTGACCTTAGAATATGTTCTACCTGTTCTAGTAATCTCTACTTATATAGCCAAATTTCAGTCGGCTATAAAATGGCTATCCTGATTATTATAAGTAGTGAACTTCCACATACTTACACTACATTCTAAATGGCACACAACTTTTGTGCACCATTTTCAACATTGAGTGAGTGAATGTGTTGAACTTGACTAATTATATGCCATTTTATAGCAGACCAAAATTTGGCCACTTTTAAGTAGGGATTACACCCACTTCATATGGCCTCAAAGGTTCCTGTGATAATTCAACTTTCAAAATTTTCTAGGGGGCTTATGATTTTAGATGTTTGCCCAGGTCGTTTTGCGCTTCCACTCCAACCCTTGTAGTTGTATCTATAACAATATTAAGAGCCCACACAATTTTAACACTTGAATTTATGCCAATCTAATGTTGTAAAGGTATTTTTAACATGAATTATACACGGAAATGTCAATAGACGTTTTTACTTAATAAACATAAATTTGCTATCTGACAGTCAATGATTTCATAAATCCTATGAGATTCTAATGGCACAAGAGCCTTAAGAATAGAGTAAAGTGCACATCGACAAGAGATTAAATCTGATTCAAAATTTCACTATTTGTAAATACATACTTCACACACACACACACACACATTTATGAGTAGAAGACCTATTTATGCAGTGTATTTAAGCTGCACATTTTTAGCTAATTCTCGAGTCACCTACTCTCTATCCAGCCTTCTCACAAGGGCAGGAATGTGACATAAGGGTACTTTAAAGTGGGATCCTTCACACGTACATATGGGCAGTTGAAAAAAAAGAAAAAGAAAAGCAAGCAAAACACATTCCAGTCTTTGCAAATAGTGTTGCAAATGCATCAGGACAAATCCAGCCTTCTCCTTTTAATGCAATCTTGGAACTACTGGAAGGGCAAATTTGGCACTTATAATCAGAAATAAAACTATATCAAATTCACTCACTTATAAATTGAATACCTCAATTTCTATCCAACAGCTTTGTTTACCGAGTGATATAGATCACTCTTTCATGGTAATCACACATTTTAATGAACATGGAAGTGTACTTAATGAACTGACCATTGCATATAATTGAAGTAATGATGCCTTGTCTATTTCAATTAGAGGATGATTAGCAGTTAATACTCAGCAATCCACCACCATCTTTAGTAAAATGCAACATTTTCTCCATTTTTTTTCCTGACTGTTAGATTTGCTCAAGATATTCTTGTATCTACACTTTGCATACAGGATCTGACATGTTTTGGTAATTCTATTTTAAGGTTCTTGCCTACTATCAAGACTCTAGATAACCATTTAACTTCTGGAGGCCTTTCAACTAGTTTTGTTTACTGCAGGTAGAGGCTTACCCATCAACATTCAACAAAATACATTCATCAAGACTTGAAAAAACAAAAGCAAAGACCCAATTTATCATAATCAATATTGTCAGATAATACTAATTTTAAATGATCAAAAATAATATACTACATTGGCTCTGATAAGCAAAAGATAATTTAACCACTTAACCATTAATCTTCTGCATGTTTTCATAATGATTTAGGAGGTGCGGAGTGGCTGAACAGTTAACAGCACAGGGAATGGAATCAGTGAGCAGAGTTCAAACTCTGACAGAGACAGTTTGCATTCACTTTGCACTAATAACCATGGGAAAGGCATGGATCCATCTATTTTCCTAGTTATGGATAAGTAGTAAGGCAATCTGGGCTCTCTAGCTATAGTTGGCAACTAGTCTAGGAGATGGACTCACAAAATTCCAAGACCAACCCGAAGAAGAAGGGCTCAATCATGTTATCGTCCTTGACACATCCATGATGAAATACTCAGTGGTGTCCCAATGGCCCTGTACTGGGTTACGTGATAAAAGATGATATATGGTTTTTGCACTCAAAGATTGATCGCTTTGTAAATGTATACAATTTGCCTTGACACTGCATGACGTCATTCAAACACAAACAAATCACACAAAAGTTGAATAAGGAAAACAAGTTGGTTTTTTTTCAAGTTTAAAAAGTGACCTATTTCCTTGTGGTAAGTATCTTTCAAAACTTGAAAACATTTTTTGGGATTGAAAGCACAAAACATAACTTTATCTAATAATAAAAAATTACTTGTTTTTCTGAGGATAAAATAACTTACAGAAATACGTGATATTTGTTTACATTTGTAAATGATGCCAAACAGTGTCAAGCAAATATGTGTTCTAGTCAATGTCGAGGTGTGAAAAGTATCATTGGTCCCGTGATGATAATTTTCAGAAAATAAATATGAAGTAATACTTATATAACTTCAAATGAATTTCCTTGGGAGACTATAATGATTAATAACATCACGATCACAAATTGAAGTAATGTTTGCTTCAAAGTAAACCAAAATGTATACAGTTCATTTATTCCTACTAAATGATTCTTTTAGACTAGTATCCTCATCTTTGTTGTTTTTGTAATCACAATCTTTCCACTGATGTACTTTGTATCATATTATTCATCCCAAAAACTTCTGAATCTATTGCCTGTATAAAGTTATTCCCCAAAATATGTTTGAAAGCAAACAGATATAAAAGGTATAGCTATTAGATAATGAGACTGGGCTTATATAAGTTAATCCACAATGTACACATGCGACCTACATGGTATACTCTGACAAATGGGCACGCATAAACAGCCCAACATTTTCAATATGCTCACATCTTCAGTTCACTGTTAGATATCACTTGAAGTAAACCTTCTTTTCTTTTTGGACTTGTAAAAATAGTTAGTTCAAAAATTGAATAATGCATCATTTTGAAATTTTGGTTGTAACAGAAAATGAAACTTTTCGTATGCTAACTGAATTTTATGGAGAAGAATACGTGATGTGTATGTGTGTTTAAATGGCATACAACTAGACTGATACATAGCTCATTTTTTGAACTGATGATTACACATCAGAAAAATGTCTTCAAGCTATGTGTAACAATTAACTGAAGACATAAACGAATTGAAACTTTCAAGGGGGGGGTTTACAATTGTCGATTGGTCACCGTATGTAATGTGGTTTTTGAATGCATACTATAGTTTGACTTTCATGAGCCCAGCCTCATTAATTAATTTCAACTTCACTAGAAAAAAAAGAAACAAAAAATACAATACAAGCCAGTAGCTTTAAGACTAATGTTTTGTGAATTTGTTTTAATACTTAAATCTCAAATAAGGTTTCATAAGTTGTTCCAGTAAGAGTTTCATATCAGTTATATTAAGAGTGAATTAATTTATGTTATTCAAGATATATATGTATGTCTAACGAGGACTAAAATTATTCCCAAATTTGAGCAGTACCAACATGGTCACTAAATGGATGAGAAATTGCTGATACTGTATTAGACCTGTTCGGGGGAAAAGAGGAAGTTTTCAAATCAGAGTCACAATATAACAAAGAGATAAAAAATGTGAATGAAAATTTCGATATCCTCATCTCGTTGCAGAGTTAAGTGCACAGGCTGAATGATATTTTACGAACTTCCATGGATTTATAAAAAACTTGGAGGGATAAAAGATTCCAAGGAATATAATTAGCTATATTAATGATATCACATGGTTCTAATAAGACAAAAATCCGAACAGATGAATGCTGAAAATTCCTGCTAATGCCAACCATTTATGCTTATACTAAATTGGGAAGTGCCAATGGCCAATCAGTAAGCCTAATTTCACCAGTTGCAAAAATTTCGAGAAACTTGAGACATTAAAGCCTGGGCAGGGATGGCTATTGCTATGGCCAGCATTAGGGCACTTATACTAAATCAAGTATATTAAAGAATCAACATGTGCCAGCAGACCACAGGGCTCAGAGGAAACAATGCATTAGTAATGTACTTGATGGTTGAATGCAATGACCAAATCTAATGACCACTAGGAACATGTAAGAATCAAAGAAAGGTACAAATGATTTTGCAGTCAGCACAAGGAAAAAAGCCATTCGAATATCAGAGAATTTCCCCCTTTTCAGATGAATTCAGGAATTCACAATACCATAACTTCCCGGTGGCATTCTTTTTCCACGAATCTCTATTGGCCAATGCTGAATTTGCTGCAAATCCATTGGCTGCCTGATCAGTCTGCTTACTCATGTTACAATTTATGAAAAAAAAGCATCTATTAAAAAATTTGAATTATATGTTTTATGTACAATAAGACAAACTATGGAAATAAAACAATTCATTGGTATACAAAAATTAAAAACATTCTTTGACTCGAATTATTTTAGTGAACTATTTCTGTAGTTCGATTTGATGATTCATAATTCACAAGAACAAACTATATGGAGTTGATATGGTCATTACAAAAATTCACACCCTTTCTTTGCAGGTAATTCACAAGGCACTAACAAAGGTAAGTAGAGTGATTGGGAAGTCAATGGAATTGTGGCTAATTCAGCATCAGCCAAAACAGATTCAGGGAAAATAATATAAATCCTATTTCCCCTCATTTTGAAGATCAGAGAATATCAAAGCAAAGCATAGTTCGTTTAATATAGAAATACATGGTTCAAATAAGCAAACTTTATATTTCAGTGTGGCTGATTTTAATCGATTCATTGGTTAGAAAATTAAAAGGCCATGATGCCACATGTCAGATGTTATATTTTTGAACAATGCTATTAGCAGTAGATTAGATGTTACGGAAAATAATCTCTTACAATATTCATGAAATATTTGAAGGCATTTTCTTTGAATGAGGAAGTGGTTTATTTTTGATTTGCATCTTTTTCAATATTCAGCAGAGCAAGAACTTTACATCATGTTTCTCTATCAAAAGTACAAGGGCTTTACGATACAAGATTTAGAGTTGTCTCCAAGAACTAAGATTGATCAACTCTTTTGAAACCAATATCATGTATATTACCAAAGTTACCATTTCAGTCATCTAAAGAGCAAGAACAAAAAAAGAAAAGTATGTAATGACAGATTAGAGAAGTTTTTGTAAATTTTACAGTCTGATGGAAGTGGCACTGCTGTCTTTTGAAGGCGGAGGGGGATCAATCCAGAAAATACAGGCCTAAACTTGAATCACCATCTCAATATTTTAAAGGCTGGTTTATATGCTAGCATATATGGAAATGTCCGAAAGATGCATGAGAATTTGAAACAACCAACAGAAACACAGTTAATACTAAATTATTTCTAAACAGTCACAAATCAACTTGCCAGATGGGAATACCATAACAGTATATAATCTGCTAAAGCAATATCTGTTTGAAACGGAGATTGTTTTTTTTTTCTTTGGAGAACAATAAATTCAAATGTCAATATCAGCTCAGCTTAGGCTCTCCAATGTTGTACAAGACTACAGGGGAATAATTTTTGTCACCATTTCTCAAGTGATCCATAGAGACCTAATCATTGTCAGTAGCAATTGTAAGTTGTTTTTTTGGGGGGGGGGGAGAAGTGCTAGCCAGATACCCAAAATGGACTGCTATAAAGGATTTTAACTGCCTTGCAATTTATCCACAAATGAGATAGAATTGGATACACGCCTCTTCCAAGGGTATAAACGCAAAGTGGATGCAAACAGTCCTAGCTGGGGTTTGCAGATTCCATCCTTCATACCATAAACCATTAGGCCACCCACACCCCCAAATGTCAATATGGTTGTGATCAAATCAAATTACATCAGAATATACATGTACTCTTAGCTTTTGAAGTACTTTCATCACGTACAAATAAAATGAAATGATTCCTAGACTCACACAGATGTCTGCTAGACAAAAACCAATTTTAAAAACACTTCCAATTAATAGATGATATGAAATTATTGAATAAAAGGGTCGAACCATTCATAATGGTACCACAATTAGAATGCAATTGGTTAATATAACAAAATACCTGGTTGCCTGCCAAATTTTGTAAGAGCAATTGTATCTCTTCACATCCTTGTGTTGACAACGACATCAAAGATACAAAGAAGAGATCCAATTGTCTGAACAAAATTTGGAATGTTAGCGACTTCTTAAAAGTTACAGACCAGAGCTTCTATAACTTCTTTTCTTTTGGGAGTATGTATTAGTTTTCAGTCATTATCTTACAAAAACAATTAAAGATGAAAAAAAAAAAAAAAAAAAAAAGAAAAAAGTCACTTTCAAAAAATAAATGACTTGAACACAGCAATCAAAATTATTTTTAAAAATTGGTGAATAGCGCCAAGCCACTTTACAAAAAGCAAGAGTACATAGACTTTTGCTACATATGTATTCTTTAAAAGTATTTTCAAATATTTCTGCAACCTCCAATAATCTTTATGCATTCCAAGAAGGCTCCCAACCCTTACTTTGAGAAGCCCTGTCATAGATAATACCTTGTTTCATTTTCACTCTTCATTTATCATTTGTAAATATTATTGCTCAGCTTTCTCCATGACAGACATGGATAGAAAAAAAAACGAACAGAATAGCCTTCATGTTTGTATTTAGCATGTATGGTTAGCAAAACCCACACAAGATGTTAAAGACATTATCTCCACAATATACAGGAATGTTTTGATTAGCATGGATTTTGATGTAGTACAATTAAGATATCGCTGTATAAATCCATATTACAAAGCGTAAGCGGAACAAAAAAAACAAAAAAAACAATTATAAAAAGTTTTGAACAGTGCGGATAATTTTGGAATGAATTCACCGCATTAATAAAGGTATATCTGTATTTACCATTTCAATGTTCTTACACTACAAAGGATGAAATCCCAAATGAGAAGAAATTTTCAGTGACATGTTAACTACCAAAAGAATTAAGCTGATAATTTAAAAAAAAAAGAAAAAAAAAAAATTAATTATGCATTTCCTATTGCTACAAAAACTAAAATTTATTTTCTGTACACCCTCATCAAATACTTACTGATTGTGATGGAAAAGTGATTCGAGTTTGCTTCCTGAAGTCTGCAACATTTCCAAATTCTGATAACTTAATTGTATTAAAAAAGTTAAACTGGTCAGCAAGGTATACTTCAAGTGACAAATCTTTTCTCATTATAATAGAGCTAAGGTAAGTATAAGTAACCAAATCTGCTGCTTATATGTCAAGTCTGATGCTGATAACAATATGAAGAAACCATGTCTGAACGTTTCATCTACACGAACAGATGTTTCGTTGAAAACCTTTGTCAAATCTTTTCATTTTTTGAAATTTCTAACTAGCCAACAGACATACCGAACTGATATTTGGTTTGGCTTTCACTTATGAATCTGTTTTTTATTGTCACAGAATATCTACACTTTGTATAGCAAAAAATTAAACATATGTTGATTTATTAGAATTATTTAAAAAAAAAAAAATGCTTTTTTTAACACTAGCTGAATAACCCATCTGATTTGTAGGTCTTAATGAGCACTACTTGTCTGTGTAAAGTATTTTGTAATAGTTCAAAGCTTTCTTCAATATTCTCAGAAACTTTATTTTTTTTATTCAATTCATCAGATGGGAAAAGAACATAGTTTTTTTTTAATGAGTACAGCAAAACTGATAATCTGAACACAGAATGGAATATTTGACAGCTCATGTGCCATAAATACTTTAGACAATATTCTGATGTTATTCTTTACATACAATCAAACCCAGAAGCTTACGGTTATGACACATCACAAATAATTATTATTATTTAAACATTATATCTAGCAATACTGATCCAGATCAAAATTTTGAATAACTCTGGAGAATACCTCATTGTAAACAAAGGCTGTCTATATCAAAGAAAGAAAATGAGCAAATTCAAGAAAGAGAGAAAGCAGCATATTTATCAAATATTCCTACTCTGGTCAAAATCTAATCCTCCTTATAGTATATATTAATTTCATAAGCAATTGAAAGAAAAAATCAACACATATTCCATTCATTGCCTTGTTCAAAGAGTACCAATTAGAATTAAAGAATACTGCTGTCATAGATTCTGATTCAATATTACACAAATGCTCCATTGTCTCATAATGCATACAATATGCTGTTATCATATACTGATTATGCAATGCTGTATACAAATACAAGTTGAATACCCCTTATCTCAAACTCCAAGAACCAAAATGTTCTAAAATCTGAAAAGCCAACACGACATCACAATTCGAAAATTCTTTACCTGACCTCACTATGATATAATTCAGAGATGAGAAACAATGCTGATTCTTAAGGCATCCAACTCATTCTGACTACAGAAATATTCCAGGAAAACTAGAGTTAAAATCAGAAAATACTGAATCACTTTTTTTCCCCCACAATGTATTACTATGAAGTCTCCAGAACACCATATTAAAAGCCTTAATAAATCCTAGTTGAACATCCAAGATGGAACTAATTTGATCTAACAAAGTTGTTTGAGGCCAAAAAACCAACAATTGTACAGATGACATGATATCAGAAAAATAATTTTTTCAGCTTTCTAATGCTGTATCTTGTCAATTGAGCAAAAGTTACAAACAAAAATGTGATGATTTTGCTCATTGACTCATCTGTAGTAAGAAATTGTTGAGAAAGTCAAAAAGACTGCAGTTATCCCTATGAGTAACAGATCAGAAAAAGAGAGAATGTTTGTGTTTATCTATGGCACAGAAAGTCCAGCTATTGGAAGAACTGGACAGAGGTGTATTCCAGAATCCAAGAAAACAAAATAACATTTCTGGTCCCAAGCATTTCGGATAAATGGTACTAAACCTGTACTAACAAATCATACTACTTCCCTCACCCATTACCTAATTTCCTTCTGTAAGCAATGCTGATAAGGATAACAATCAAATTGGCATAGATTAGAAAATTTTTGTATTTAATGGTGGACACAGAGAATATTTACAAAAAAATTGGGAGAAAAAAAACAAAAAAAAAAAAAAAAAAAAAAAAACCCATAAATATTAGACATCTCAAGCTTCAGAATAACAGCTCCTTAATCAGACTTTTCTTCTCGAAAAAAAGGGGTAACATAAGGTGACGCCAGCTCACCTGAACTATTTCCAGTTTGCCTCGGAATGGTCTTGAAAAACTTACATAGGTTGAACAAAAGGAATCAAAATTGATGGTGAATACCCAAGTCACACCATTTTTGACAATAACTTACATCTCCTAAACAAAGCTTAATGAGCTTAATGAAAAAAAAGCAAGAAATTTGGTCTTCACATGAAATTCAATAAAACCAATGCCATGAGCAACAAATAGTCGAGGAAAGAGATACTACAATCAAAATTGAAAACAAGAGGTGAAGAATATAAATCATTTCATCTCCCTGGGACATCAAATCTCTATGGAATCCTCAAAGAGAGGAAAAAAAGAAATCTAGTAGAGAATCACCCTAGGTTGGCAAGATTTCAGCAGAGCAAGTTTGATCTTCAAGAACAAGAAGATCTCATCAAAAAAAGCATCTACAAACAGTGCATCTGCCCAATATCCACCTAGGGAGCTAAAACAGAACTTAACCAAGAAATTGACTCTCAAACTAAAAACTATGCAACAAACAAAACAATTAATGCAAAATATCACTGGGAAAAATCACATAACAACACAATACATAAGAAAGATAAGAGTCAGAGAGATCCTAGAAGCCAACTAATATAGGAACGGGCAGGTCATGTTGCAAGAACGTCTGACAACAACTAGACAATGTGGATTCCTCGCAATTATAAACAAAATTGAGGCCAGCAAGAGAATATGATGGTGTAATGATTTGGACAAGTTTAAAATGTTTTGGCACCATGAAACTCAGGGTCAAAAACACTGGCAGATCTTGGGAAAGGCCTGTGTCCAACAATGGATAAATTGATGAAAGGGTGACTTCATAGAAGTTACTTCTACCCACACAGCAAAAAAACAACAAAAAAAAAAAAACGAGCTTCAATACATAACATTTTAGTGTCGACTATAATGTAACATCATTCCAAGCTGTATAACCATAGTCCATAATAAATTGGACCCAAGTCTATTCTTTGATCTCTATCACCATTATAACCCAACTTCAGATTGAGATTTATTTGTTACCTTACGATGGCAGAATGTGACACATTTTTGATGTGGGTGTGTGTATGGGAGGGCAGGGGCATATATTTATCTGATATGGGACCCAACATTCACCCACTTTGGATTGCTACTTGGTAGCATTGGAACTTGAATGCAAATATTCAAAATTTGTTTCATTTCAAATGTTCACCCTCTGAGTCCCACTCTTTGTGCATGACCTATAAATGGCCAAAATCTCCAAGTGGCCAAAACGTTACATTTTAGGCAGAGATATTGAATTAAGCTCCCCCTAAGATATGCTAATTTAAAGAATGCAGAATAAATCAGGGTAATTTGCAACTTAATAATTATAGTGTGGGGTCTGTCTACGCTTATATCATAATGACTGATTTGTCAAGTGAGATAATTATTAAATGGTAGTTGATCTCCCTTATATATATATTTATTTATAAATGCATAACAAACCCAGGTGCATTCCGGTTATATTACATTGCACTAATTTTCTCTTAAAGGGTGACTCAATGGGTCACAGGGGTGTCTAGTTAACAGACTAAATCCATATTTCCCATCAGCAAATACGACACACGACACAATCAACAGAAGTTGATATAATATAATCGTCCACATGACAAGAACTAGAAAACGAGATGACCATTCTAAACACAACCTACACAGAATACGAATGTTGAATGTCCCAACAAATTTTGGTATCCACATTAGTTTCACAGCAGCTATTTTGAGTAAATTTGCTGAAGTAAGACAGTTTTTGCTTTGTGATTTTCTGTGTCACTACTCTCAAGTGTTACTTGTTTACTGTATCCTACTGCATTTGGTTGTCAATCCCTGGTAATGGTACAAAATGAAGCATGGAACTACCTTCTTTACACAGGAACAGTTCTTCTGGCAGCCTTTGACACACCCATACGAGTTCGGACTATTCATCGAAACAAGCCAGGTTGGTTGTGTAAATGGAAGCAGAACTGCATTTCCATCATCCAAAGACCATCCAAACTGATGATATGTGCCTTATCAATAATGGTTGCAAGAGCAGCCTTTTTCAGGTGTAGGAGAAATATATCCTCTGTTCAGGAGAAAATAGCTTCAAGAGAGTTGACCTGTTATTCAGGGACTTGTATGCCCAAATCAGAATCTTCAAAATGATCAGCTGAGGTTGTATACATGCCTATGGTGAGGTCCCCTCGTTGATGAGGTAATCTGTTAGAGCATTAGCAGGGTTCTCACTTAAGTGCAGGTACATCAAGACTTATGCACCTCTTGAATCATGCCTTCATTCCAGTGAAACATAGATAGCTAGTGGTATCTCTACCACTCATACTGTGGAAGAAGGGCATGACACTGAAGGTCCAAATGCCACAACCATTCCATGGCAGGTATACATTCCGCACTGTTCTCACCCACAGCTCTGATAGATCTCTGAAATGCATTGTACTATAGTAAAAGCAAATTGTAATGATGTAGGTGTCATTGGCATAGATGACGACTTTGTCAATGCCTTCATTCTGGTCACTACACAGGTAGAGATGTGCTTGGCCAAGAACCAGCTCTAGATACTTGATTCTCAAACTAATTTCATAAGATGAAACTCAGAAGGTTTGCTTTGTTTGCTGACACTTCAAAAAACTCCTGTCAATCAGGAGCTATCTACTGCCTGCTGACTTCATATACTCTGGCTGGTTTTGATCAAGTTAATCTGGATTCATGCTAAGCTGACTAAAGTAGGGTCCACTGCATCTGTCACAACAGAAGTGTGCGGTGTCAGTGCCGATATACACCTTTATTCAGCAACAACTCCTTCATATTATTAGAGATGGTTCCAAATGCATCACCTTTCTATAAAACATGGTGTACATAGCATCAATGACGACTGCTGTCTTTCCGCGACTTTGAAGCAGGCCAGGAATACTGGTCACTTTGGTTCTCCTTCATGATCTTCAATACCCTATGTCATGTAATTTAAGCACCAATTAAATTGCGCTCACACAGCGAGCAAGATGTGACACAATGTTAAGTTCAACTAGAGATTGAGCACCCTCAAAAATAACTCCAGTCACCGCAACCAAGGTCAGAAAGGCATCGAGATGAGCCCGACCTGTCCCTCTGAGTGCAATGGGACAGTACTACCCTCAGGCAAACTGCTTCCCTGCAGCTAGGCCAAATAATAATGGGGGAACCTGAGAATGAGTCCAAAGGTTCCAAATGCTCAGGCTCAGTGTCCCCTCATTGGACAACGCATTGCATCTGCACACTTGGTCTTGACGCTCACCCACCACACATTCTACAGACCATTCGGCTGGCAATGTCAGTACCGGCACTTTGGGCACTGCCTTGGAACAGATACTACACTTGGATCCTAACCCAAATGACCAGAAAAAACAGGGGGGGGGGCTCGAGATAATATGTACGCAGGTATTAGTTAAATTTGCACTGGTGCAAAAAGCAACATTTCACAACACATGTGGCACAGTATGGACCCACCCTGTAGATTTCCAGTAACTAGTTGACCAGATTGTGATTCTTGAAGGTCTGAGATATCATTTCTGGGTTCGAACTTTTTAAAACATTCAAAGTTTGATTTCCAAACAAAAAGAGGGTCTACCCTCTGGCTCCTATTTTTTTTTCTTGATTGTTGACATTTACGAATAAAAAAAAATCAATTCGACTAGATTAGATTTTCAATACTAATGTCCACAATTATATAATATTATTGCCCTATAGAGATTCGTATCTATTTTTGAATCTTTTGCATTTTTTTTATTCCTCAAATATTATTAGACAAGATGTTTTCAAAGATAACTGGACATAGTTCAAGCTTATAGAAATATCAGTGAACACCGTCTTCATCGATAATTTAGCTGCGGTGAATTTTAGTGTAGTACACTAAAGAAAAGTGGTTTCATTCTCAGTTTTAACAGCAATGTAATTTTATTAATTTCCAACTTGAGATAAGTCTGAATTGATTTCAATAACTAGATTTTTGTGCATTAAAAAAAAAAAAAAAAAAAAAAAAGTTTCAGAAGTTTTGTATGGACTCACTAACAATACTGTACGTACAGAAAGAGAATTAATTGAAAAATTCATTTTCAAAGAAAAAAATAATCATGCGTTTCTATAATAAAGTACAAATTATAAACGAAAAAAATGATAGCAACCTAAAACACCTCCAGATTTTAAAATAATGCACTTTTAATTCTTTTCGACTCAATCTAGCTATGTTATTGACTTTATTTACGCAAGAGGAAGAAAGAATTAAATCGTCTGATCGAATTTAATCTGTTTTAAGAGCGTTAAATCTGACAGGTAAAGGGATGAAGTAGTAAGTCAAGTAGTTCAACAATACATTATTGTTGTTGTTGTTGTTGTTTCATGGTTAGATTAACAAAAACATTGAACATCACGTGGTTTCTTGGTCCACGTTAATTTTATTGCGGTCTATTTCTATTAAAAAAATACAGGTGTCGAAAATACAATCAATCTGACTAAACTAAGCAATGTTTTTTTTTTCAATTTCATTGCCACAGGTATTTTATTTAACGAGAAATAAATCATGACGTAAACATGTACATAATAATAGATCAGGGTTTCCGGTTTCTCAACCTCTCTATCGCTCCATTTTGTTTATTTTTTTTCCGTTTTTAAAAGCAATCACCCCCACAAAAATTCGAAATTGAACTAAATTGACATTTTAGTTATTGCTTATTCGGTATGACCATTGTGCTTTATGCTTTGCTGTTATATTCTCAATATTTGTATTGGTATAGGCGATTCTGTAGTCTTATGTCTCCTATTTCTAGCATGCATCAGTTTATCGGGGACCTATCAGATATTAAACCAATACCTTGCTCTTAACAAAAAAGCGGAGAAGCCACATTTCGAACGGAACCACAGAATCACAATTGTGTCGGGATCACACTTACAGGAATATTTCAGAAAATTTAAATATTTCTAAGAAAAGAAAACCCTGTGCAAAGAATATGATTGCTGTCGTTACTGTCAGGTCAGCCATTTTAACACTCCCACGGCACAAGCTTTCTTTCCTTATCTTGAAAATAAAACATCAAAACAATGAGCAAGTGAATAAGTATTACAGCAGTTTATCCCTAGGAAACATTACTGAAGTTCACTTGAAATACAGAGAGTAATTTAATAAAAAATACTACACTAATGTCTTACAATTTGGGAGGAATAATGGAATTCTTCATATTCTTTCACTTCTCCCCGTAAACACGTTTCGCATACAAGAATGAAATCATATTGTATTGATAGCTTACTAAGTTTATTTTTTCTATTCAACGTGAAATAGATATAAGACGATGAATAGTAAAATACGTTAAGAGTAGCCAATAACTAGGTCATTACTGTTTTTTCTTAGGTTAAAAGTAATAAATCTTTCGTAACAATGTCACAGCACAAGGCATGGTGTAGTTTTCTATTTCAAGATTGTTGTCTCCGCTGAAAAAATAGATAAATACACTGCAGGGATATAGCTTCTTACAATCGAGTGAAGATGACTAAGAAGAAGAAAAAGATAAAAACAGATAGGTATATCAGTTTCTGGTGTTGAACAGTTTTGAAACAATAAACAATTTCTCTGAAAAACAAAATAAACCTCATCCAGCCTGATGGATAGGGTGTGGGAAAAGCTGGCTTTTTAAAAAAAGTTACTGAAACAAAACTAATAATTTACAACAATTTTAACAAACAAACCGTAATAATTCAACTATATCAAACGGTGTTCAAATGTGGAAATACTAAATTTGACTTGGTGCGACCTGTCTGCTTTGAAAATCGGCATTTGAGATATTGGTATTCACCTGAGCTTGAACTCCGACCACAGGCGCCGATGGAAAAAAAAAAAACGCAGCAATTTCAACCTCAGTCATCAAGCCGACCTAGGAAAAGGCATGTATATATACATATATATATAAAGTTGATAAAAAAT
The DNA here is from genome assembly GCA_963457665.1 of Thysanoteuthis rhombus. NCBI lineage: Eukaryota > Metazoa > Mollusca > Cephalopoda > Oegopsida > Thysanoteuthidae > Thysanoteuthis > Thysanoteuthis major. The sequence continues at coordinate 67,296,276 of OY735200.1, forward strand.
AGATAAAGAAAAACTTTAAAACTTACCAAGTTTATGAGGTAATTCAGTTTCTTTTGGTATCCAAATAATCCAAGCCAACGATAGATTAAACAAATTCTTGGAGTAGACCAGACACGCATACAATAATAATGAAATCCAAAATGAAATGAAATTATATAATTTCAAATGAGTAAATATACCTTCTTCATTCTTTGTGTGTGTGTATATATATATATTTATACATATATATATTTATGCGTGTGTTTGAATGTGTACATATGTGTCTCCATTTATCTATTTTTCAGGAAAGCAATTAGTGGATTTTTTTTTAAAGAAAGAAATATAGCCTTAATTATTGTTCGGTTGAATGAAAGCAACCGAAAAAACAAACTTTATATAAAGAAAGAAGTTGACAAACACTTCTTCAAAACTTTTTTCCCTCTTTTTTGAAAGACCGGTTAAATTGTAATGAGATCAATAAGGCACTTATTCAATCATTTCAAAATAGAAAGTTTATTTTTGTTTGTTTCGGTGGCTTATTCAACCACCTTTAGTTCTTGAGAGTTCAACTAAAGAAGTAGAACTTTAGTTTGACCACTGACTGGCCGATGGTCAGCTAGGGGCACCATCAGTTGTTTTGAGATAACAAGATGACCCATGCTTTTTCTTATCATACTGTTTTGTTATTTTATTTATATATATATATATAAATATAAATTTATATATATAAATTTGAGATTTGTTGGTGGTCACATTAAATCATTTAAAAAAGTAAATTTGCAAAATTTAGAAAAAAAAATTTAATGTGTTAAGCATACCTTTTTTTTCTTTTTAGAAAACAAAAAAAATATTCGCGATTTCTTTTTTCCCTCCTTTTTATTTATTTTTGTTTTGATTATTTAAATCCCACGTTGTGTTTAGGAGACTGCTGCTACGTGAGAGGGAGGAGGAGGAATTTGTTGGGGGGGAAAAAAATGTTACCACCTTAGATGTCAACTTGCCATGAGGGAGAATATATTTAAATTTGCTAGACCCGACCTTCTATTTCATTGAAGAATCTTGGTCAGCAAAAACATAATGAGATTGTCTTTTTTGGAGATCTTTCAAGGAAAGAATAGAAGGTCTGTTGTTGTACGAAGAAGCTCATAGTACGGCTACTACAACAACAACAAAAAGCAGAACGAATTAACACAAACATATCATCCTTGTTAATATTCTTATTATTAATTCATTTCAATCCTTCCACGATGTTTTTTGTCTGTGGTTAGGGCTTTCGTTTCTTTTTAGGTAATCCAGTCGCTCGCAGTAGTCATCTAGAGAAACCACAAGAAACTGATGACACTGGTTTATGCTTGGTGGTGGTATACCATTTTGTCTTATATTGAGGAGACATGAAGTGAATGTCCAGTCGTAGACGAACTGTTTAAGCAAAATAATAACAAAACAGCTATTATGTAAAATTCCGGACATTAAATACGAATCATGGGAGAACACAAAAAATAAGAGGCATCCTTGTAATTCCTTTATGACGATGATGATTAATGTTATTGTTAAGGTTTATCTTTTTTCCCCCCTGACAGAAAAAAGAAATTGATGACGAAAGAGTGAATGATACAATAGTTTCATTGCAATGATGGTAGATGTTTTTTTCTTTTGTTGTTTTTTTTTAAGGGGAGGGTTTGTTTTGTTTAAAAGAAGTTGTGGCGCGACATAATCATCCTGCTCAAACAGAACTGAAGACAAACACACTTAACTGATATGATGATAGTTAAGTTTACAGTAATACCACATCAAGAGTTCAAAATTGTCGTAAACTAGATTTGTACAAGATGTGTGCCTGTATATACATTTTGTATATATTTGTTTTGCACTGATGAATGTATCAATTCAGGGGTATTCTGTTTGTTTTGTTTAAAAGAAGGTGGTTCGGCGCGACATAATCATCCAGAACTGAAGAAGACAAACACACTCTTCTTGACTCACACAACCTGCCACCTTTGTTGTCGTAGTCGTCGTCACCTTCAGGCAACAACGGCAGTTCTCCATTCTTCTTTAAAAAAAGATAAACTGGCGGTAAATATCCATTAAAAGACAACGCCCTGGTTAAAGAGACGTCGTCACATCATTACGGCGATGAGGATAAAGAGTTGGATGAGAAGAAATGCCGATTATTGGACATTAACATCGTCATCGCACGACAACGACAACGACGACGAGGAAGGAGAGAGAAAGAGATCAACTTGTTTACAATTTGGTCGTAGTCCATATACACATTTAGTCCAAATGATTTCCCACTTTGTCAAATAGACAAAGATGATGCTTGACAGCTACCTTGGTGTGTTTTCAACGCATTTCTAATAAGTTGGGATTTTCTACGCAGTTTTTTTTTTAATATTCAACGTCGACTTGGTAGTAATCCGACGGAACTTTTAAGTTTTGATCATGGCGGAGAGGCAACCCATAATTATTTTAACTGCTGAACTCTCTTTACTTGTTTGTAAACCGATTATATTAAATTATTCAATTTTAATTGTATAATTGGGAAATAAAATTTTCTTGATTTTTATCCTTGAAATAAAAATATATTTACAGCATATTTTCTTCGTGTTTATTTTTGTTTTGGTTATATTTCCTCATTAATCTCAGATCCATTTCCGGTTTGTTGTTATGACTGAATCTTTATTAGGTATATTCGTCATTGTCGTTTTTATTGTATATTTTTGATTTACCTTATTTTACTTTTTGAAAATATTGCTTCCAGCCTTACCCGGTCTTTTGGATACAATTCGTTGAATGGATTTTATTAGTCTGAAATGTGTTATAGTGTATGGTAATTACTTTGTAATAAATTTATGAATTTAAAAGAGAAGTGTTGGGTTTTCAAATTTTATTTTTTGAATTTTCGTTCAAAGGAATAACACGAAAGACTAATTTAATTATGCATTTCTTAATCTTGACAGATTATTTCAAACTAATGGTTGATAATACACTAGAGTAATCAATGTATAGTGTATCAGTTTGTTATAATTTGACAGCCAATATTTTCAGTTGAATTTATTTCTAAAATAGAAAGAAATGTAGGTAACTAGTCTTGGCCCAAAGTTACTATTTACTTACAACGTAGTAGTAAACAATACATTTAGTCCAAAAGTGTTTAATGTTTGATACTTGGTTTCAACTTTCCGTATGAATTTTGAAAACTGGAAATATACCAAGATGCGCATTAAGAATATTTTGAATTTTTTCAAATATCTTAATTGAATTTGGAAATTTAAAAAAAATACTTCACATATGGTTAAATTTCCGCCATCTTTAAAAAAAAGTATTTTCATGTTTTTTAAGTGAATATGTAAAAAAAATGAAAATAGTCCGAAGATAGTTGCTTATTTTTTAAATCGGAATTGGGTCATGTTTTCGTAATTGAGGTAGGTTTTCCAAACAACGTCAGTAAAAAAAAAACAAAAAAACAACCAGATCTTATTTGAAGTTTTCTTGAATCAATAATAGTAGGTGTATGTGTTTGAGTAACAAGCAGGATAATTTTGTTTAATAAAATATCTATTGTAGATTTAGAATGGAGAAGAATACAAAATCATTCTTCTTTATGGTTTGCGTTTCATATCTTAACTAACCGTTTTAATAACGCACGTGTGATTCTGGTAAACATATCCACGTGTGGATATTCCGTTTGACTGGATAAGTGACTGAAGAATAGAAGATGATTTCTGGTGTGCATTGTAAGTCTCCTCCTATTTTTGTCAATTAAACAACGAGAATTTCGGGATCTAGATTTTAAGAATATTCTTCAAATAAATATATATATTTGTTTTTCCTTTCAGCGAACGTAATACTTCGCTAGTCAACGCCGTTCTAACTGAAATGCAAGGCCGAAATATTACCAATAAAAAGTAGTACGTTAGCTGAAAATGAATAAGTATTCTTATAATTACTGTGCTACTAAGGATGTCATTAAAACAATTAAAGATATTACTGTTCCTTTTTTTATGATTGCTTGCATTTTAATTTCAAATGCTGCCCGTGTGCCGGCATCCGAACGTTTCAGATATACGGTATTCGGTGGCATAAAATCCCTTATTTCAGCTTGGAATTTTGAGGGGGGGGGACACATTTCCCTGAATTCCTCTTATTTATCATCTATTTTTTTTTTCAAATTCTACCCTAAGTCCTGAACAACGAAGGTTACATTTACCTTTTGCATCATTTTCGGAGAACAAAGGAGTCTTATATGACGTCAAATATGATTCTCTCTCATGATAAAATGTAAAATTTTTAGATAGAACACGGTATTTTAATGACTAGCTGTAGTGACAACACTTGTATCTAGAACCTGATCTGCTGTGAGTATTTTTCCAAGTTATGTCCTTACAATTCATATTGAATGCAGCTCTATGTGAAAACCATGAATGAAATATGTAGTAGCAGGAGCTAAACTGGTTGTAAGGAAGTGAAAGTCCTTGGGTCAAAGATCAAGCAATGAATAAACAACACGTGGAAATATTTTTCAATAAAACAATCAAGGGCTTATTCAAATAACTTAGAGCAAGTAGTGTTCATATAGTTTGCATGTGTACGTAAGCTGTTCGTATGAAAGATATTGTGTTTGAATGAGTAAGTCAGTATCTTTGAAAATGTATGTGCGTATTAAAACAAGAGTCCCTCATAGAATGTGTATGTATGTAAGTGATTATCTTGCCCTGGTTGAGGTGGCTTGCTTTGTTATTGATGTTTGTATTTGTGTTGGTGTGGGCCACTGCAGTAATCTGAACTGGTGTGGGTTGAGTAGATCTGTCAGTGACTAATATGATGGTGCAAGTCAAAGCTGTACCACATTGAGGTAGTGAAGACCGAAAACTGCCAGTGATCTGTGGGGGCTGACTTTGGGAGAAACTTTTGCTTGGAATGGTTGTGAATATCACTTATGTTGTCGGAGAATTAGATTAATTAGGATTGAGAAAAACTCAGAATTTTTGGTGGACATTAAATAGGATTTTTTGTGCAGAAAAATTGCTATTCTTATTTACCGATTGGTCGAAAAATTCCATTATTTTAGTCATGGATACATACAATTTTTCAGACAAAAAATGTTCAAGTTTTACAGCGTTATTTTTTTTCCCCCATTGAGATATAAGAAATTGTTTTTAGATATTGAATATCTGTATAGATAATTCATCAATGAGACTCTGATATTTTAAAATCTTTGTAGTAAAATCTCATTTACACATGTGTTATCCAAAATATCAAAATTTTCCCGAATCTCCTTGTCTTTAGATATCAGATATCAGTTACGATAAAAAAAAAATTATTGGGCCTCAGATATGTTTAGATTATTTTGGCTAAATCTTGATATCTTTAAAATTCAGGCCCTGATATCTAGATATCTCTGGATATTTTTTGCTTCAATTTTGGATATTTTTTTAGGCATTTTTCTGGAACAGTTAGGTATTTATGGCAAACTCAGCACACTGGACCTGCTTCTGCATGAGTGAATTTGTAAAATTCTTTATGCAAAATGAAACTCTGAATAAATGTTTACATGTACCAACCCACCTATTTGTGGGTATTATTATCAAAATGTAGGGGATGTGGGTGGCCCTAAAGTTCAGAATCATGAAAATGGTAAACGGAGTTCAAACTCAGGCTGAGACAGTTTGTATTTATTTCACTTAGCACTAATGCCTTTGGGAAAGGTATAAATCTATCTCTTCTCCCCCAGACAGGGCTCTCAAGCCATGAGGGGTAAACCAGTGAAGGAGATGGACAACTCTGATTCCAAACCATGCTGATTTTGACTTCCTTTCGGCAGCTCCTGCAGCCAATCTGATGCTGAACATACTGCTCTGGTTTCCTTTGGATGATGTCCGTAAGGCTGAAAAAGGGATTCTGTCTGCTGATCTCTAAAGACTTCATCCAGGCTTGTGTCTTGGTGTGATCATTTCAGTGTTGTTCCATTGTCTATAAAGACAACAAAATAAGCCTTTCATTAGAATATGTTTATATATTTAATCATGCACGTGTTGAAAATCAATATGTTGCAATTTATGTTTTTTGGACATCCTAAAAATATGTAATAAAAATCTATGAATGACAAAAACAAACACAAAAATGATTGGAATTATCATAGTTTACTTAGTAAACAACAATCTTAGTATTTGGAATCAGATTTTTAGAAATAATGTTTACTCATGCATATTTACCATAAATATACTTATTACATATCAAAAAGTATAAATATTCGAATGAATTGTGTGTGTCATCCTTCTAGTTTCATTCACTCATCAGTTAAAAAAACACTGTGTTACATGAATGTTGTTAAAACAAAAGCTAGATATTTTTAGTCTCAGTATTTAGTTCAGGCAATCTAGGGTTGACATTGGAAAAAATTAAAACATAATTTTCTTTCATCACAATACATTTCTATGAAATGTCTAGAACAACATACTAAAAGTCCTACGAAATCCTTGTTGAAAATCCAAGATGACTACCATTTTTGAGATGGCTACCGATTTGACCTCAGTAGGTGGTTTGACACCAGAAAACCTTATGGTCATACAAATGACATGATATATCACTGTAAAGAAAATTTTGTCAGCTTTCCAACAGTGTATCTTGTAAGTTTGTAGAAGTTGTACAAAATAAGATATAACCAAAAATGTGCAGGTAGGTATTCTAGCATAAACTTATTAGTTAATTGTTGCTAGTTTTTCTATAAACTAAGGGTGGTCATTTTGAAATTCAAAATCAACAACTGTGAATGCATATTTCTTCCAATTATGACTATCATTTTGCAAGAATCCATCCCAAAATTTAATCATTTTTTTCCATAGCCTATTACCCATCCTTCAAAAAAATTGGTCCAAACTCTTTGAAAACATTTAAAGATATCACTGGAATAGACATAAGCGAGTAGAGAAATTTATGGAGAAGAAAAATGCAAAAATATCTCTCTTATATACGTGCTACAATTTAACATCTAACTATTGGAATGCTGACAAATTCCTCTTTCCAATGATATATCATGTCATCAGTACAAATTTTGGGTTTCCAAGACCTAAACTACAGAGAGAGGTCAAATTGGCAACCATCTTGAAAAAAACATAAAGCACATGGATGATTTTCCAATTGGTTAAAACAAATGAATGATTTTAAACTTATCCTCTATTTTCCCCCAAATTGCTTGGAACCATATTTGTTATTGTTTTTACTTACATTAGTTTTATTACTAGTTATCTTGATATATTCTTATTAGATGAAGTATCATCAACCATTATGGATGGTTGACAATTAGAGTATTTCTTTCATCTTGATTTTAGTTGCTTTTTGTCACAATTATTCTAAGTGTCAGTCGAAGGTAGTCTTGTATAAAGCACTGTCAGTTTTTATTAAATTCTTATTTTCATCTCAATTTCAGTGGCTTTCTTCTAGATCATCATTCCATAATCTTCAGTAAGAAGCTTATTCTTTATTTCCAATCGATGCTGCATACTAAGGATCTGGGAGTTTCAATAAAAAGCAACAGAAATCAAGATAAAAGAAATACTATTCACTTTGATATTTATACACTGAAAGTATGTTGAAGGGAAGGGGTTTTTTGCCCATTTTTAACAAGAGTATGCAGAGATCGTGTAAGTTAAGTCTGCCTCCAAACTTGCAGTAATTTCAACCATCTGATTGTCAAACATGTTCAAACATATCAGGTCTGTTTGTAAAGTATCCAGACATTTTTGATATCTTGAGAACCAGTTGGGTGACTGTGATGTAACTTGGCAACCGATCAGAGGAGACACCATTGAGTGTTCTGTGTGATTGTCGCATTCACAATGATCGAGTGAGTCATTTTCACATCATGCGTAGGGTTATTCAGCAAGACATTGCATCACCCAGGTCTGTTATCCATCCCCATCCCTATATGGTTCCCTGCAACTAAAGAGATTTTAAACTGGATCAGATTAAGACAAATGCAATGAAACAACAGATGATGGCATTCCTGAAAGGGGATTTTGCAATTTAAAAAAAAAAAGTGAAAGGGATGCTGTGAAAAGTATGTGAGGTCTCAAGGGGGTTACTTTGAGGAGGAATAGGGTACCATTGCCCTAGGTAGGCTATTTCTTTCTTTTTTTTAATAATAATCTATGGCTGGATACATTTCAGACAGACCTTGTTATAGCCCTTTGAGTGTCAATTTTCAGAAAGTGTCACAGAGGACATTTAATATGGATTAACCAAACTGTTTTTGCCAAAGTTTGCTTTAAAGAACCTGGCATCAAAGAAGGACCCCACAGAATGTCTCTCAGGGACATTTAGTAAGTGGATAAGCTACGTGGGTAAAACTTGATATTTACATTAGTAACGGATAATGTATTTTTAAACAGTAACAAAACTTTCTTATTTCTCACCATTCAATGTTTCTAGTTATTAGGTTGTCACACATGTTGCTTTTTTTACACTATAAAAAATCAAAATTGCATTTTTTTGGCAGATTTAATATAAATTGAGATATAATTCATTATTATTTGAGGTTTCTCAGCACTTGCCAGTAACTCAAGAAGTTAGATTAATTTTCAAGTATGATCTAAAATTAGGACATAATGCTACTCAAGCTGTTGACATCTTCAACAAAGCATTTGTAGTGGAAACTGTTCAGCATCGGTCCAATAGGTTTAGCTCTGGAAAAATAGATACTTATGATTAACCTCAAAGGAGGCTTAAAAATGTTTTTAGTGATGAAGATTTATCAATAGCAATGGTTAATGATCCATGAACAATGGATCAAGCACCTTGTGGAGATTTTGGGACTTCAACAATAACCACGTCATCCCCAGGCAATTGAAAAGGTTAAAAAGTTTGGAAAATGGGTTCCACATGAAGTGAATGAAATACACCGTGACTGTTATTGATCCCACATCTTGCAGCTGACTGTGTTTAAGCTTAGATAATTAGGATATGGAGTCTTGCAGCATTCTCCATATTCACCTGATGTTTTGCCTGGAGATTATCATCTTTTCAAGCATTTTGAACTTCATATCTGTAATAAAAGATTTAATAACAGGGAAACCATAATTTTATTGTATTTGTAACCATCAAGCCTCAAGAATTTTCATAGGGATTGCATATTTCCATTAAAGGACTGTTGGGAAAAGTTATTCCTTAAAAATGTCATATCAAACGTTTTTTTGTTGTTTGCACAATCCATCATTGTTCTATTGAAGAAACCACATTTTATATGCAGTGACCTGATACAATACCAATAAGTTTTCATGAATCGTCAAAAAGCTGATTTTTCTTTGTTATAGAAATCACTATAGTTACTGTTGCATTCAACAGAATTGGCTATACACGTACAATAAGAGCAAAATAAGTCACTATTGCAAGCAGTTGCCTGAAGGTTTTAGTTGCAATTGATCAACACAGCAATCATGAAAAAAAAAAGAATGTTGCTTAAAAGTATCTTCATTCAATGATTAATTAAATTGTGTATAACTTTATTTAATAATTCCTCAAGACATATAAAGGTTGAATGAGTGATTGCATTGCAAAAAAGGCCTAATAATGTCCCAACTTGTTACAATAGTTTATTATAGATATTTACTAAGCTCAATTTAATATGGCAATGATACCTTATAGATATTCAATAAACTTAACATAGTATGGCAATTTTACCTTCTGGGTATTTACTAAGTTTGTCTTAGTATGGTTCTTGGCCAAATAGATAGAAATGGGTCAAGAGAATCTCTATTACTCCAAAGTTTGAAGAGCATTCTTGCCTGCCGGGAAAATCAAATGAAGTCTTGGCTTTTACCTCGACTCAAACATAAACTTTTGGTACTGATTAGAAACACTTGCTGTTTCAGTCAACAGGGGGGTGCTTTAATAAATTCAAATGTGAATGATAAGCAGCGATTATACAGGATCATTAATTGATTTGAACCTCAAACCAAAAATGATTTGTTTTGAAAGGAAATGTGTTAACCGCAGCAACAAGCCAAAACACGAAACCCTGACCGGATGTAGATAAACTTCTTTTTGATTTAAGTAAATAAACTTGATGCATATTTACTGGAAAGTAATTAAGATCCATTCAAGATTATTAACTGAAAATCCAAGTGGCTTTCCCTGTTTTTGTTTTTCCTCTAAGAATTTAAGATCCCCACATGGTAGTTGGTATCCATACCAAGTTTGTTTTAGATAGCTTCTAACTTATAATTTTTGGGACTTATATTTAAACTGCCCCTTCCAAAAAAAAAAGACTATTTTTGAAGAATACACAGTCTTTATACTGGTTACCTTAAAACAGAGTTTCTCAAACTTTTTTGGCTGCCACCCTGAATACTGACCACCTCCAGAATGGAAAAAATGATTTCAGTGTTTCTTTATTTAGTTTAGTCCAATAATTTCTACTGAATTTTACTTTAACTTATAAATCAAGTTCAAGTATGAACAAGAACTGACAAGAATATATAAGTTCTCATACATATATCAATGCATTGTTACTCACAACTATATCCGTATTTCTACTGAATTTTACTTTAATTTATTAATCAAGAACAAGTATTAACATGAACAGACTGGAATATATTACTTATCATACATTTATCAATGTGTTGTTATTCACAACTATATCTATATCCCACACTCTCAATTATGCTTTACTTTCCAAAATTATGATATAAGTACATTTGTACTATCTTTTTCTCTTAACTTTAAAAAAAAAGTTTTCATTCTTTTTTCTTTTTACATTTTTTCATTTTCTTATTTTTTGTATTTTTTCAAACCATCCTACGAGCCTCAGGAACAGCCCTATGACCCTCATTTGGGTCATGACCATGGGTTTTCGAAACCACTGCCTCAAAATGTATTTTTCACTACTGACAAGGAGACCTGGTTTGTCAAACAATACAGAATAAATAATACCTGACAGTTGCTGCCCCAAAGTTCAACTTGCATCTTTTATTATTATGTCAGTTAATGTTTTGACTGAACTCAGATATTACCCTGTCAACTGACAATGTGATCAACGCATCAAAATCTCCATAGGAGCAGCCATGCTTGTAACCACCTCTGTTTATATCAGGTGACTGAAAAAAAAAAAGCAGAATAATGTCAATGTATTCCCTACATCAAGCTTTAACAATCAAACATTGTACTATATTTATACATACTTATTCTTCTTACGAAGCTTCCCTTCCATGTCACAAATATACCAGTTGTAAGACATGGAATTACTTGGAGTAGTGTCCTCATCTTGATTGTTAGAGTCACAACGTTTCACCTGTTGTATCCTCCAACCTTCTTCAGGTGTTTGTTGTAATTGTTTATTTTCCAGAAATTTCAAACCAAACCTTTTATTCAATCAACAGGGGTAGATTGTTTGCACTCTGCTGTGTCAGAAGATATCTCATACAACTTCTTTGTATGAGACACACGGCCGAAGGGATAAAAATAACGATAGAGCATATCTAGTAACCTTTCTAGCAATCATGAGTTCAATCCCAGACGTGGATAGTGCAAAAAAAGAAGAAAAAACAAATACTCTGGTTCAGTGGTAGAGGCATAAAAATGATATTGCAAGGATACATTACTTGGGAAGTTTTTTCATGCTTGTACTTGTGCTTGTATACTAGCAGGGATACCTGGCATTGCCTGGGAAGAAAATTTATGTGAGAACACAGGTAAGCAAATGATATGGAGATTTTGTGAAATAAATCAGGGTGAATGCATGCATGCAAGCCACTTCCTATTCCCTATCGGGCCTGCACACTCTCTCAGGCATGCCTGCACAGGCCCAAATAGAAACTTTGAAAATTAATTTTTCTCCAAACTATGCTCACTCTTGGCATAAGTAGTTAGCACATCAAAGTGGACAATAAGATTTAAATAGAGCCAATGTTTTATTGTTGTGTTTTGAAAATAGAATCAGATGATAGCATATCGGTCGTTTGACCGATATGCTATCATCTGATTCTATTTTCAAAATCCAGATGAGAAGAAAAATTATGGCTGATTTTTCTATGAAGTTTAAAGGCTGCCATTTTGGAATTCAAAATGGATGACCGTGAATGTATATTTCTTCCAATTATGATTGAGTCATTCTGCATGGATTTGTTTACAAAATCTATCACTTCTTCTGGTGCCTATTGCCCACTCTTAAACAAAATTTCATTGAAGTTCAATAAGAACTTTTGGAGATACTGTGTGGATAGACAGGAGAAAATACAGAAATCTAAAAAAAAAGTACAAAGTTATCTCTCAATCAAAAATAAATTCCTGAATCCACCACAAAATTCAACCACTTCTAACTTACAAGGTGGCATACTCTTACAAAATTTCATTGAAATTCATTGAGAACTCTTAGTGATATTGTTGAACAGACAGGAGCAAATACAGAAATTTATGAAAAAAAAGGAAAGAGATATTTTTCTACTCTTTATCTTCATATTTGCTCCAGTCTATCTACATGATATCTGCAAAATTTCTCATTGAATTTCTTGAAAATTTTGTGAAAAGATAAGTCATGGTGTGAGAAAGAAGTGATTAAATTTTTGAGTGTATCTAGGAATTCATTTTTGACTGAGATATATTTCTCTGTTTTGATATTTTATACATTTCTTTATTTACACATGTCTGTCCACTTGGTATCTCCAAAAAATTAGATTGAATTTTATTTGAGAAAGAATAGATTAAAGTTGGGGACAGATTTAGGAATTTTTTATTGATTTGGAGATATTTTTGCATTTTTTGAAAATGCATTTCTGTATTTATCCTGTCTGTCTGTATGATATCTCCAAAAGTTCTGAACAAATTTCAATGGAATTCAGTGGAATTGTAAGGCATAAGGTAAGGAAGAAGTAACTGGATTTTGGAGCAGATTCAGGGATTCATTTTTGATTGAGAAATATTTTTCTGTTTTAATATTTTTTACACTTCTGTATTCGCTCCTGTCTGTCTACACAATATCTCCAAATGTTCTCAATGAACTTCAATGAAATTCTGTTGAATGGAAAGTTGTATATTACATAAGATGTGATTAAAGTTTGTGGCAGATCCCTAAAGCTACTAAGGAAGTAGTGGTCAAATTTTGGGGTAGATTCAAGAAGTTGTTTTTGGTTGAGAGATATTTTTGTATTTTTTCTATACATTTCTGTATTTGCTCCTGTCTGTCCACACAATATCTCTGAAAGTTTTCAATGAATTTGATAAAATTTTGTGGAAAAGTAAGTGGCAATGTGATTAAAGTTTGAGGCAGATCCCAAAATTTGTTCTTGATCAATAGATATTTTTTTTTTCCTTATGAATACCTGTATTCGTCCTTGTCTGTCCCCATGATATCTCAAAAAAATCTCTGCAAATTTCAATGGAATTTTGTGGAAGGGTAAGACACATATTATGTAAGTTTTGGTTACTTTTTGGAACAAATCTGGGGATTCTTTCTTGATCGAGAGTAATTTTTATTCTTCCTACATTTCAATATTTGTTCCTGTCTATTCATATGATATCTTCAAGGTTCTCAATGTATGTCAATGAAATTTTGTTGCAAGATGGAACATGAGGTAAAGAAGTGGTCAAATTTAGAGTCGGATCCAGGAATTTGTTTTGTGGTTGAGAGATATTTTTGTGTTTATTTTGGTACATTTCTGTATTTACTCCTGTCTGTTCACAAAATATCTCTGGAAGTTTTCAGTGAATTTAATTAAATTTTTTGGGGGGGAAAGAAACGATTAAATTTTCAGATGGATCCATGCAAAATAACTCACTCATAATTGGAAGAAATATACATTTTCAGTCATCCATTTTGAATTTCACAATGTCTGCCCTTGAACTTCATAGGTTAACTATGAATTTTTTTTCTTAATGAATTTTTTTTCTTAATCAGGATGATTAAGAAAAAAAAACGATAACTTCCACTTTCCAATAGACTATCAGGGGTATCTTGCGATTAGTTTTAGCAATTTATTACATTCATTTGTGATATTTCATATTTTTTCTAATAATTTGTTACATAATAACAAGTATCACAGCATTGTAAGTATTAGGAAAAGGCTACTAATGAACATCAAACCAACTGGGAAAACTGATCAACAATTATATGCAGAAAAGTTTAGGACGGGTTCAGATAAAAATTATCCAAGTGGAACAAAATCCATTTGGCCAAGAGGAATCATCATTGACTATTATATTTTTCATCCTAATTTCAGTTATTCTTATTGCAGCTCCTAAGTCATAATTTCACCGTTATTAGTAAACTGCTATTCTTTATTTTCCCCCCAACAACTGATACCTTGGCATCTTTATTTACATATACTGATGGTATTAGTAGTAACATCATTTTGAATTTCTTCAATGAAGCATTGTAAATTTCTAATTTTTGACCATTATTTCTTTCATGTCAATTTCAAGATTAAGAAATAAGTGCACCTGGGATCTTCATAGCCCAAGTGCTATTGTGTTGAAACACACGCCTGATAATACGAGATGCGAGTTTGAGTTTCACCAGAGGTTTATTCTTTGGTTTTAGTTCCTAACAAAGGAGGAATTGTAACAAAAAGCAATTGAAATTAAGATGAAATGAAAACTTGTAAGAAAGAAATTCATGATTTAACAGTGGCAAGTATTTTCATTCTCCAAATCCAAAATCAACAACTGAAAGTTAATGATTTTAGACCACCTTCACTTTCATACTTGAAGATCAAGACTTTTTCTTTTTGTATTCCAAGTGAAATCATTGACAAAGTGGGCCTGTTTCTTGGGTAGGGTAGTTTGGTAAAGGCAAGTCCAGTTGGGCAAATCAAAAATCTTTATTGATAACTGAATTCATTCTTTTTCATATTTTTGTTGTTCCCTAGATATTTTGGCCGATCCAGTCTATAGTTTTCTCCTAATATACTATTCAGACATGAAGAGAGGGATTATTTTTCCTACCGTTTTAAATTGGCATTACTAGGAAAACAGTCCCTCCCTTTATGAATGGATACTTCAACTGAAGAAGGCCGTAGAATGGATTGGCCAAAATGTTGTGGGGACAACAAAAATAACAAAATAATGAGATCAACTGCCCCCAAAACCTTTGGAATCTCAATGATTCTTCACAAAATTATAGTCAATGTTCAGTCAGTGTTTAAGTACATTTGAAAGCCAAGATCACAAATGCAGATTTTCAAGGCAAGCAAGTATTCCCCACTCTCTGTATTAGAATCGACAAAAGAGTGATGTAAAAGGATTGATAAAAGAAATTTACCGCAGAACCAATGAATAAAAAAGTTATAAAGAGATGATAAATTTTTGTTTAAAGTTAATTTATGATTACTTAGCAATATTTGTTTGTTTGTTTTTCATTCATAAAATTTCTTTATCTTAATATTTAAATTTGAAAAAAAAATTGTGCTATACCTAAGCAGGGGTTCTGGACCCCTTGCCCCGACCCATCTGCATCTATGCACACCCCAAAAAGATTTGGGAACAGGTCTAAGCAGCTAAGAACGTAATAGTATAACAAAAATGAAGTGATATGGCTATTTGTGATTACTTGCATGTCAGCAGTTGTCAACTGGGTGAAAATCCTTGGTAGAAACCGGGACTACGCAATGAAATCTTATTCTCATAAGTGACACACATAAATATGTAAATGGCTACTTATACAGTATTTCATGTTGATCATAAATCCCATCCAAGTTATAAAATGGATGTATATACACGGTGCCCCAAAAGTGAACATGTATTCTGAGAAATAATAGGAATAAAAAAAAAAATATAAGTTCAAGATATAAATATACAGGATAACCATCTTTTTTTGAGAAATAGTGAGATAAACAGCTGTTATATTTGCCCTACGGTATGCATACATAATTTTATACAAAATGAATGTTTTCTTTACATTCAAATTGCTGTAAACCCAGATGATAAACCCGATAGGGGTAATTTTTTAGATTTCTAATATTTTTCTTTTTCAGACTTATTATTGATCTTCTTTGAAATTATATTACTGAAGCATTTTGAAAAATCACACCTGATATGCTTGGAAGTGTGTTCTATGAGAGAGTCGATAACTTTGGGATTTATAGAGATATTAATGGTTGCCATGTAGAATCTAATAATGAAAACTGTACTTCCTTATTTAAAAATATTTTGTTCCGGTATACATGCAAGTATGAATATATATATATATATATATATATATATATATGTATATATATAATGTGGTAAGGATTCACTACACAAGCACTTTCATGTTTCTGCCCTGTTTGGGCCTCTTCAGGTGAATCTGATTTGCCTGAAGAAGCCCAAACAGAGGCAGAGACATAAACATTTTTGTGTGGTGAATCCTTATGTCATTATATTTCAAGCTCTACTCTAAATCAACTTGATGCTTAATGTTGAATGTATCGAGCACTTTATGAAATAAACCCATCACACATCAGATATGTGCAATGCTCTTCCATAGGAATAGAGCACTCTGGTGGATGGGGAATATATGCTAAATAAATATATCGTTTATATTCAACTTTACTGACCGCCAAGTTCCATGGCGCAGAGGTAGGATGAAGCAATGGTTTCAATCCTACCTCGTGGTACTGGATGGGAGAATGGATAGTTTATAGCCACACTGAAGAGTTGTAATACAACGAAACAGCTGTCTGTGGATTACACAATAATATATATATATATATATATATATATATATATATATATATATATATATGTAAAATACAAATCAGGAATGAAATATCATATATATATAAATATATAAATATATAAAATACAAATCAGGAATGAAAAATTAAATACATATATATATATATATATATATATATATATATATATATATATATATATATATATATATATATATATATATATATATATATGCTCATGTTGGAACACCCTGTATTTAAGGGTGATGTTGTTAAACACTATCAAAAACTTGTGTAGATGATCTAATGAAACTGTCAAAAACAGCTGCTCACGTGAGAATCGTCTTGGTCAATTTGCATAGAATGATGGCCATAGTCAAAGTGAATACGTGAGTGTCTCTAGAGAAAGAAGAAAGATTATTGCATAACAGGTTTGATTAGTCACTCAATAGAAACCGTCACATGACCAACATCTTTTGGTAGCATGCCCCGTTGGGTGTGATCAATTAAAAATTGGAAAAAAAATGATGATGAATGATGAATGAGTTACTTCTCTTGTTTTTTTCTTGTTTTCCAAATACAAGCATGAATTCTGCTGGGCATGAACTAAGGGGACCAATTTGGCATGAACTTACTTTGCAAATTGAACCTCTCACTAGAACCTACTTAGAGGGTGATTTTTCAAAAAACAAAAAAAAAGGTTTTTACTAGACATAATAAGGAGTCAATGTTTGAATTTTCAGCTTTGTAGCTGTATTAATGCAGCTGGTATACACAATACATACATTCAGCCAGCCAGACTATCTTGAAAGCTGAAGAAACTTACGTTGACAGTTTAGTTGACAGTTTCTTACATGAGATGGCCTATTATTGCTAATGGGATGTTTGGCCAGCACCCCCGCCCCATAAAAACCCATAATTGCTTCAGGAAACAATGGCTAAAAATTTCCAATATAGATCCTGCCACGAATTGTTCCAATGGAGACAAAGCCATTGCCCAATAAATCTTGTTGCATGTGAGGACCTATTATCATACATCATTTTATTATTAGCATAATACCCGTGAAAAAATGGCAAGATTATTTACGTATTGATTGGCACTTCTGTCTAGGATCAAGATATCTGTGTGCTCTGCCTGAAATGTCACTCCTCTGCACCTCTGTCTGGGATTAGAGTGTAGTATCTGTGTGCTTGTTGAGAAGAGTTAGACCGACACACAAAAATATATATTTACTAGTTTACTGTAATATTTGATTAATTTTGAAATTGCTTTATACTTAAAGAAATAACAAAAACGTTGGGTTACGCTGTATTTTTTTTGTTTATGTTCAACCAGACTGACAGCAGAATATTTACGCAGTTGCAATAAAAAAAAATAATAAGTGAGAGAGACCGCTCTATGATTAACATTTAATAGATATAGCACTTGTCATATGTTACAGACAAAAAATATAGACGTACACATGGCATATTGTATAAGTAGATTGATGTACATAGTATTTTTATGTGTGCAGATGACTAAAAATGCTTGAGCTAAATTCGAAAAGCAACTGGGGGATTTTCAGAGATTAAAAAGCAGACAAAACACAGTCAGAGATAATTAGAAATCAGAAGGAAGTCACCCAGGAAATTCATGGTCTTATGTTTCCAATTAGACCAATTGACCAGACTTCTTTGTTCCCTTTTATTTTATGCATGAAAAAATTATTGTCCTCTACTCGCAAACAGAAGAGAAACAGGTATAGTTAGTCACTCAATAGTAACCGTCATGTGACCAACATCTTTTGACAGCTTACCATGTTGAGGGTGATCAATTCAAAAATTCGAAAAAGGGGTGATCAATGAATAAGTTACTTCCCTTTTGTTGGGCAGTGATCACTGGAAGAATCTGGATCTTTTCAAAAAAACAAGCACAAACTAAGAGACCAACTTAGCATACATTCATATTGTAAATTGACCCCCCTCTTCTAAAAACCTATTTCTGGGGGCGTTTTGAATCTTGACTCAATAAGGAGTAGATGTTTAAATTCTCAGTCCTTTGACTCCATTAGGGTGGCCAGTACAAAAAACATATATATAATCTGGCTGACTGGTTGGCTGACTGGCTGGCTGACTTAAAAATTGAAGAAACCTATGTTTTTTTAATATGTCTCAAACATGAGAAATGATGTGTATGTGTGTGGATACATGTATATATGAGTATATGAGGATGGATCAAAAAGTCCATAGCCAAACATGTAAATATTAGTTGAATTTTGATCTTGAATTTCCATTGTATAATGTTCAATCTACGTTATTAATATTCACAACTGAATTAAAGTCATTGACAAAGACGATTATGTTAAAAAAATGGAGGTTGTGTAAAATGAATGCTCTTTTCATCATGACACAATGGACTTATTCATGTACCTTACAGGGATGGAAAAGGGAGTGGAATACGTGTGGGTATACCTGGCGTATACCTACTTTTCAATTCCCAGGTTTTCATGTGTTCAATGTTTACTAATGGTGACATTACAGTATACCTCATTCTCGAAACCCAGCCTTACCATTTACTTAGTTTCCAAAACCTATTTCCATCACTTTCATTTATATATGATCCAACTTAATGTGCTTACTGCCAGTAAGTTTCTATATGAATGATATTGAATTTTTGCCTTTAATGTACATATATATATATATATATATATGAATAATATTGAATTTTTGCCTTTACTATATATATATATATATATATATATTAAAGACAAAAATTCAATTCTATTCATATTGAATTTTTGCCTTTACTATATATATATATATATATATATATATATATGTTAAAGGCAAAAATTCAATATTATTCATGTAGAAACTTACTGGCAGTAAGCACATCAAGTTGGATCATATATTGGATCATATATATATGTTCTGCCTTATAATGAAAATAAAATAGTTTGCTATTTCGAATTCCCCTTCATTACTAAAAATTTTGGTAAACTTGATTTCAGATGGGTGGTGACTGTAGAAAATTTTGGAACCACCCCAAAATGTAAACACTTCTTCCTTAGTCCACTGCCCGACCTTCCTCAAGAATCCACTGAAATTCATTTCGAACTTTTGGAGATATTATGTTGTGTACATATAGCTATGATACAGGAGAGGTGACTGAGGTAGATTTCTAGATCTGCCCTTAAATGCAAACACTACTTTCTTAGCCCAAGGCCAATCATTCTACAAAATTGTGTTGAAATCCATCAAGAAATTTTAGAGATATCGTGAAGGGTTTGGTTTAACACTACAGTTACATTGATAATAAAACCCAACCCCTTCTAACCTCCACGCTATCAATTAATCTTTTTTAAACCCTATATGAGTGCAATACTCAGAATTAAGACATGCTATCTATCATGGAATGGCATTGATAAACTGAAAACTGTAAGAGGAGAAGTGATACTAAAATCAGAATGAGAGTAAAGAGATAATTAAAAATAACTAGAATAGCAGTAGTTTGATTCATTAACATCCAGTCAAACTATCTTACTCTTAACTTTCCACTCATCTCTCTTTCACAGTTGAACATAGGCTCTTAATAACATGGCTGACTTTAAGCGAATTGACCACTTGTTCCCAATGGGTCCCACACCTAAGGGAGCCCTAGACTAAGGTGACCTATTCTGGTCTTATCATATACGCGTAATATAGTGCAAAATGCACTTAACATAACATTATAAGTTTGATATAGAGGAGAGCAATGTTGTTGATTTTCTTCTGAATTCTTGAAAATTTTTGTCTATTCACTTGTAGTCTTACATATATGCATTTTTATATCAAAATGTGTTCAGATCCCTTTGCCCTAATAACATATGATTTTTTCAATTGCACCTTTTCATTGCTTTCAAATGGAGATATATTTCTAAGATTCTACAAACTTTGGCCATGAACCTGACACCCCACAAAATTATTTCTGATTGGACCCTGAAGCTCTTAAGACCCACCCTGGTTCATATACAAGTTACTGGCCAATCAATCAGATTATGACACAATGCACTGAATATTCTATTCAATCTTGGTTAATTAAGCGTTGTTTTTAGATGCACAAGCACTTTTAGTACCGATGACTGTCACTGACTGACTGGCTGGCTGACCTACTGAAACACTCCCGCTACCTTCCGTTTCCCCATATCCTTCTATATATTTCTGAAAATGCAAGTTTGAAAACTTGTATTAATTGTATATTCAAGAGAAATGTCCTTGCTTGATTTTTACACATTGTGGCTTGAATTATAGGTTTGTTTTCCAAAGAAACAGCATCCGTTTTTAGGATTTGTTTCTCCCTGAGGGGATCTAAGTTAAACACAAAGAACACTATGCACAACAGTAAAGAAATGTTGTTGTTTTGTAAACAATCAAGCAGTGCCACAATAGAGCAGCACTCACTGAGAATCAAACTCACTAACAATAGTAATGGTCTATGAGACCAGCTTGCTGATGGTAAAATACCAATGATAAGGTTATTTACTAAGTTTAGTTCAGCCTGATGCAAGGTCAGAATAATGAGGCAAGAATGGCAGACAACCAACAGACATCACAACTCACAACATGGATCCCCAGAGATCACATGAGAAACCGAGGCTGGCAGAGTATTAGATGGAGAGACAAACAAGACAAATTTAGAAAGTATTGGTTCCGCAATGCCCATGATAGAGAAGTGTAGTGAATCCTGGGGAAGGACTATGTCCGACGACGGATGTTAAAAGACTGATGATGATGATGAAATGGCCTGCTTGACCAACCAGCCAAGTGGATAACAGATTCATCTCTCCTTTCTCATCTCTGTACTTGTGGGTGTATGTCTCCGAATGTTCCTGGTCACATTTTTGGAGCTACAACCTTGAGAATTCACATGAGTACACCCCTAGGTACCATCGAAAAATATTGCCTTTCGTTTTTTTCAAAAACCAATTTTTGGGGTCTCTATGGTCATTTTGGACCAACACTGCCCAGATCTTGTGCCAATATTTTTTTTAAAGATAATTTCAGATAAAAGATCTATAATTTTCTATGATTTTTTAGATAATTAGTTTTGGCACACCTGCGGGCTATGGTGATTCATTTATGCAAGGTAGAGATACTATTATTCATTTTTGATAAGTATTTTTTCTTCTATCTTATTTTTAGTTGTTTTTTATCACAATTTACTCAGGCCATCAATCTATGGCGGTGAGTAAACAGTGCAGATAGGAAATGAAGTTTGTTATTATAAGAGGCATCATACAGAATTTCTCTTAATATTCTGCCTTTTACATTGGTTCAAAAAATATATATAAATGAATCATAGAATCATTCAAATGATGAAAAATGCATTTTTACATGGATGATACATATTCATAGGAATTAGATAAAGAGAAATGAATTTAGTTATGTTATTGGTCTATCATTTACTTTTCTGCAAATGAACATTGTCCTTTTTAAAGGAAAGGAAATTTCAAGAAATGAGTTGATGCAGATGCTAATAGTTTTATCCCCCAGCAGCTTTCCCTCAAAATTATTTGATAAGGAAGTCTATGAATATTATCAAATCGAACCAGTTTGGGGATGCATCATGTCTGAACATGAATTTGTATTATGATAAGCAACATTTCTGAACATTTCCATCTGTCACGATTCAGTCTGGCATACTCTGAAAATAGAAATTTCATGTTGAAAAAGGCGGGGGGTAGAGGAAGATTCTCAGAATGGAGTTACAACACAAAGTTGTTTGTGAGAGAGAAGCAGTGTAGGAGTCCACAAAAGGTTAGGGGTGAAACGTAAAGATATTCGCTAAAAGAGAACAGCTGAACTCAGGCTACCGAGAAAAGAAGAAGGGCAACAAAGCTAAAATGAGGAGGAATTGAACTATTTTTTGAGTGTCTATGAATAGATTTAGTGAAGAGCCATGGATGTTTATAACAGGCTACTCCCATTAATTTTTCCAGGCACTACTGTGCTTTAGCAATGGGTATTTTACTTGCATGAATAGATTGAATAGATCTTTTGGTGAAAATCTTCAATTCTCTAAGAGAAGAAGAATCAGGGCTTTTTACAAATATTGCAGCTTTGAACAATGAAAAAAAATTTTTTTGTCAGGATGACGATATTTCTCTTCAGGAAATTTAATTTGAAGTGAAAAACATGACTTCAGAAAAAAACATTCATAAACACTTACTTCTAAGCTGAGCAAATTGAAATGTACTTTCAATATTTTTTAGGAATTATTACATATGCATCAATCATATTTCGAGCAATAACCTAACCTCAAGTGCACTTCAAAAGTATAAGAATATGATGTTTTCAAGTTTTCTTTCTTAATTGAATTTGGAATTGGACATCTTAGGTCCATTTTTATTAGGAGACCAAAACAGACCTGGAGAGAATGAGTCTTGAATGGGGTAAAGATGGCTGGACTGACATAGATCTATCTGAGGGTAGTTACCCAGAACCAAGTCCACTGACATGGTATGGTTATAGGTTACACCCTGAAAGAAGTGGCCACAAAGGAGCTGTTTACAAAAGAGCCACCAGAAAAGAGCTCAGGAATAGAAATGCTAGCATAGTAAGGATAAAGCAAGAAAGAATTGAGAACACAAAAAAGCTATTCAAAAAAAGAGCCTGAAGTTATGTATATATGCATACATATCATATTCATGTAGGCTATGTTGAATAAAATTATTAAGAATAAAAAGAACTCAAACTGAAAGATACTATATAAAATGATAATGCAGCTGGGTTTGGCCTTGTTTGCAAGAAATTGGAATAAAAATTTACTTAGACGTAAGTTTTTTACTCAGCCTGATGCCATTAGAAAAAACGTATTTCATACTTAGTCAAAGAATGTGTCACCCAGTATTCCATCACATCCCATAAATGCAGGGATAACAATGTTATTTTGAGACAGAAAAATTTAGGTCTAGTCTTCTGAACATATTGAAGTAGATGAAACCAGTATCCTATTTTGCATAAGAAACTTAATACACAACTGAAGACCGTATGAGGATGAGTCAGAAGACATACTTAGTCAACTAAAAAATAAGTTTATGAATAATAATAAACATGAATTAGAACACGCTTTAGATGATTATCTAATGAGAGTGAGTTATAACATAAATTTAAATCTTTAGCCGTTTAGAGCAATACCATTTTCAAATAAAGTATTATCAATTGTCACTTAGCTCTTTGGTTCAACGATATTTGATTTATTTTGAACTTAGATTTATCCTTATTACTTGATAATGTATTTGATGGGAAACTTTAAATGAGGTAATAAAAAACTAAAATGATCGTGCGTTCCCGTTTTGGGGCCTGCACTTGATGAGTGCACCACTGCTTGTAAACCAATGCTCCATAGGGAGTCGACAGAAATAACTAACCTAACTGGAATTATGTGTATGTTATCTTTCTTTTTAAGATTTATAGACTTTTGGTTCCTCCTACTGAGATGTTTTAAATTTCCCGTGTACATAGAGATATATCAATGAGTTTGGAGGCTAACTGATGAAAAAAAGTATTTGTTTTGCATTAAAAAACATTTATTTTTTGACATAGTCTCCTTCCTTGTCAATGCACACAACCCAAAGCATTTTCATTAATCATGCAAATCAAACTTTATACAGTGAAAACTTCAGATCAAATATCAGCTAATAACTGTGTCAGGTTACAAGCTTATTGATCCAACCTTGTAGATAGAGCTCCATCTGCATTTTTATAACTAAGTCACCCAGTAGAAACAGTCACATGACCATTGTCTTTTGGCAGCATGTCGTGTTTGGGGTGATCAATTGAAAAATTCAAAAAAGGAGTGATCATTGTATGAGTTTCTTCACCTGCCTTTTGTTGGTTGGTGATCTCTGAAAAAATCCGAATTTTAAAAAAAAACAGCTTGAACACTGCCAGACATAAACTAAAGAATCAATTTAGAATAAACTTACATTGCAAATTGATCCCCTCTCCTCTTTTTTAGAGGGGGAGATTTTGAAAAAAAAGTTTTTTTTCTAGATATGACAAGGAGTAAATTTTTTAATTTTCAACCCTCTAGCTCCATTGATGTGGCCTATACACAAGACACACTCATAGTCAGCCAGCCAGCCAGCCAGCCAGCCAGATCCACTTAAAAACTGAATAAACCTATATTGACAGTTTTGATGACTGCTTCTAATTAGCAACTCCTGAAACAGGATATTTGTATTATGAGAGTCTGCTCTTATAGGGAAATCAAAGATAGAATCCTTTGTATGAGACCAAAAAAGAAAAAAAGAAGCATGTCTGTCTGTTTTCAAATCATTATTTGCTAACCATGACCATGAGTTTTTCAGCATGGAAAAGAATGATGCTTAGTGTTGTATGATTACTAAGTGGAAATCAATGAAAAAGAAAGGTTCAAACTAAAAAATAGGAAAACGTTTTATGCAGGGACAAAGGCACTGCTTCAAAAACTACCTTTATATAAAGTAAAATATTTTCATCATCATCAGCTGTCATTAGACATAGTCTTTACCCAAAATTCACCAGCCAGTATTTTCTGAATTTGTTTTGTTTGTCATGCCGTCTGACTCTTGTAATCACCCTGCATTCTACATGGTAAAGATCAGGTTTGGGATCCATCAATCACCCTAGTTTGATGATCCATGCAACTTTAGAACAAATATATATTTGGTATCTTTCATATATATATTTCATGCTAAGTTTAAGGTGTGATTTATATGCCAGAGTGTCTTATATGTGTGCAAAATGTAGTAATTGTTTTATTGATATGAAAATAATTTCTCTTAAATTAGCAGAAATTCGTGGTCTTCCATATTAAGCATGAGGATAGATATATATTTTAGACTATTAGACAAATGGTTTAAAAGGGTATTTGTAGAACTACTGCTCACTGCAAATCATCCAACCCTATAACTGTCCCTATCAAGCTTCAATTAATGGCCCCCCCTTATTATAATACCAATGCATTGGATGCAGTGTAACAATTTAATTTTTTCTAATGTACTGGCATATACAATAAGTCATTTCAAAACAGGAATACCTTGAATAGAGTGATTTTTGATGTAGTGCAGTTAAGATATTGCTATTCAAATTAATGGAATCTATATTAAACTGAAAAAAAAAAAGACATTAGATTATAACAAGACTTGAACTAAGCAGTTTTGAACAGTATTGAAAGTTTTCAGATTTAATTAACCGCACTAATCAAGATATACCTGTATTCAGGATTATGGGGATTTTTTTTGGGAACACAATTTTGACTGATACATTTTTGTGGTTTTGTATCAAGATCGTTCCATAATTATTTATGAGAAGAATTTCTAGCATTCTGCCTGTTCATTCCGAGTAATGTACATTGCCATGTGGGATTTTTTTTTCCATCAAAAGTAATTGGTTCTCTTCCTACAACAGCTGCAGACTTCATTGCACTGCCAATTCAGAGCAACATTGTGCGGTTCAGATGGGAAAAATCAACCAAATGTGCAAATGAAATTTAAATCAAATTCATACACTTTAAACAAGATGGCCACTGAATGATTTGCTCTAGAAAGTGAGTAGGAAAAAAATAATTCTGTCCAGAAAATGATCCAGGCATTCAATACTAGTAAAAAAAATAGCCAACTTAAATCAATAGTATCTCAACTTTCTTCAAAGAACTCCTCTTGGGACCTAACACACTTATATCAGTGACCTTTCAACTTTTTAAAACAGTCTGTAAAGTCCTCAATCAGGATTGCCTTCAGCTGCCTCGTCACATTCTCCTCAATCTCGTCCATGGTCTGAAATCTCTTTTGGAAAGGCAAGGAGTCGCAGGAAACCAAATTTAGACTGTTGAAGAGGCTGACAGGCCTATATGATGCTATGTTTTACTAAGAAAAACTCTGCATGAGACATGAAAAATAAGTCACTTGGTCATTATGAATACGATGATCACACAGTACACTCACTCAAGGACCTCTCACTGTCAACTGAGTAAACCCACTGGAGAGTTCATGTTCATGCATGCTCAGAATGGTCCCCTCCGATTGGTTGCCTAGTCGCATCATACCTCTGCTAGTGTATCTGAAGATACTCAAAATGACTGGATACTTTCCAGACAGACCTTGCACTGTCAGTGAGCTTTCAATGTTGGGCAATTCCCAAATATTTGGAAAAAGATCTCAAATGATTGTTTTCTCTGTTCTGCACTTGACATCTCAAAACAACCAAGTTATTGATGCTGAACCTTGTGAGACTACTTTAGAAAATTTTGACACGACATCAGGAAATGTAAGCTTCACTTCATTGGTCATCATCGCCCAAGCAAAAATGAACTTTTAAAATAATCCTTCATTCATCTTTGAACTGAAGCTGCTGAGCTGACTCTTTTTCAAAGTCATACGAGAGGCAACACAGAAACATTACATTGTTATCTTCAATTTTTGAGTACTATTTTCTCAGTCTGCTCAGATGGTGCAATCATGTCTCACTCACAGAAAAACCTGGGTTTGATTCCCAGTAAAAGCAAAGACCATGTAAAACTCTCCATTAGGACAAATTTCCCACTGCACTCATCAGCTAACTGAGTACACCCTAAACTGTATGATTAGAGAGAAAAAAATGGGAATTCAAAAGGATAGTAACAAATGAAAGAGGAGCCTTTGGGTCACCTCTAACTGCCAGTACAGTTCACGTCTTAGACTGTAGTACATTGACTTGTATGTGTGCATTTTCTTCCATCTTTATATTCAGTGGCTTTTTATTGCCACTCATTCAGGCCATCATCTGTTTAGGTAGTGTTATGGTTAGCATGTCTACCTCATACACAGAAAGACCTGGGTTCCCGGTAGAGTGTGCAAAGAGTGTGGAAAACTCTTCATTAGTATACATTTGTCTGTGCACTCAGCAGCTAAATGAATACACTCTGAGCTGTGTGATTAGGGTGGAGGAGTCCTTTCAGAGGACTTGCATCCTTTCAAGGGGGTGCTTATAAAAACTTGTAGGTATGAAGTTCTAGAATTGACCAGACTTGAAACTTGCAAAGATCACTAACCTGACACATACAACTGAAACCGAGACTTCGTCACAGGCTGTTATACCCCACTGGGGGGGTTGTGTCTTATGAGATGTGATGCTTGACCTCACCTACTCAAGCCATCACTATGATCGTGAATGAACAGCATGGATTTTGAATAAAGGGTGACGCTTCAGTGAGATTTGAACTCACTTCTCTTTTGCCTCATTGAACATACCAGCTGCTCTACCCAACTGAGTCACGAGAACCCAATGGCAGAATATCAAATCTAACCATTTCACCCATCCTTCATTTTTCTCCAATTTCTCTCATCACCATATTGTTATTACGTTACTAGTATTAGTAACAGCAATATTATCTGTTTCATTTTTTATTGTCAAACTCTAATCCAAGTCAGAGGCTGGTATTGACTTTTGTTTTTTTACCATAAAACAACAATAAGAACATCATCATCATCATCATCATCATCATCATCAGTCTTTTAACGTCTGTCATTGGACATAGACCTTCCCCAGGATCCGCCACGTTTCTCTATCATAGGCATTGCGGAGCCAGTATTTTCTGAATTTGTCTTGTTCATCTCTCCATCTTGTATTTTGTCAGCCTCAGTTTCGCATATGATCTCTAGGGATCCATATTGTGAGTTCTGATGTCCATTGGTTGTCTGTCATTCTCGCATGACCAGCCCATTGCCATTTGAATTTTCTAATAGATTCTATGATGTCTTGGACCCTATTTTCTTCCTGATATATTGTACTGTCTTGTGATCACTCCATGTAAAGTTGAGCATGATTCTCTCATGCGCGCATTGCATGCTTCTCAGTTTGTGGGTCTGTTCTTTGGTTAGTTTCTATTTTTCAGCTCTATAAGAGACTATCAAGAGAATGCATTGGTTGTATATTCTTCTTTTTAAGATTATTGGGATCATCTTGTTTTTGAAGCTTGAGCTTACTCTGCCGATGACTTGCAATCCTAGGGTGATCCTTTGCTTGATTTCTTCTTCTTTTGTGGGCTTCATAGAGATTCATTGTCCTATGTATATATATTGATCTACTTTCCCCAGTTTTGCATCTTCTATTTTGATTTCTCTATTCTCCCAGTTCAGGTTACAGGAGATCATCTTGAGGCAGGCTGTGAAGAGTTTGGATGAGCTGGTTTTTGTCTTATCCCTTTTTGGAGCTGGAAGGGTTCAGAGTCTTTATGTAGCCCAATAAAAGAGTTGCTGTGACTGTATATATGTTGGAGCATTCTGATATATGCAGGATCTACATCTTGTAGAGTGATAGCCTTCGTGACCATGGGAATTTCCTGAGTCAAATGCCTTCTTAGTCTATAAATGCTACAGTGATCTGCTGCTTTCTCTTTCAGCTGATTTATTGAATGGAGATGGTCCATGGTTGAATAGCTCCTTTCAAGTCCAGCCTGTTCCTGTGGTTGGTTTTCAACTTGTGATTTGGTTGGTGACGATTTTGTGGAAAGTTTATTGATGCAGTTGAGTAGGCTAATAGGCCTGTAGTTGTTGAGGTCTTTAGGGTTTCTTTTTTTATATAGAAGCATTATGATTGCCGTGTTCCAGTCTTTTAGGACTTTACTCTGTTTGAGACACAAATTGAATAGAATAACTAGTTTGTTGACAATCTTACCAGTTTTTTTAAGTAGATCAATGGTGATGTTATCTGGTTCAGAGGCTTTTCCTTTTTTGTTTGTTTGATGGCGTGTTTTATCTTTCATGGCGTAACTTCAGGGAAGTCTTTGAACTGATTGTCAGCAACTTGCATATCCTGTTTATTGTTTTGTTGCCCGTGTCTTGAAGAGTAGAGTTCTTGATAGAATTCTTGGGCGTGTTTGACAATTTTATCTTTGTCTGTTGTTTTCCGTTCTCCGTTTTCTTTGAGTATGCTAGTTATCTGTTTCTGTCCTGTGCTGTTGTTTATTGCTTTAAAGCCCGGACGTTTTTCGAATGGTTTTGATGATTGCTGTCATGTACCTTCTTTTGTCTTCTCTTGGTTTCTTTTTGATTGTTTTGTTTAGTTTAGTCTCCTCTATTTTTTCCCTTGTTGTTATTGGTGGTTTAAGGTTTCTGCTCTTTTCAATGAGTTCCCTGGTTTCATCTGAGATTTTGCTAATGGTCTGTGCTTTTCTTTGTTTAAGCATAGTGGCAGCTTCTATTAGAGAGGGTGTTATTTTGCTGTGGAGTTTGTTGATGCTGGTGTCTTTTTCATTTTCTATACTTTTAAAACAAAATTAATCATAAAAAAACACTCACTATCATTTGAAAATCTCTTTATGAGCAGATTTTGGGAAAAATGATTTTTATAGTCTTATCATTTTCTCCTTGTGACTTGATTCCATACACCATTATCAGATTGGCCTTGTAAAAATTGGCACTGAAACTGAATGTAACAAAATGAAAATATTAAAAAACTATTATCAATGAGCCAATTCATTCATCTACTCTATAACAGTTACTTGTTCTCAAAAAGGGAAAAAGTCTCTAAGAAACTAAAGTCACATTAGGTTAAACTAGTTCATACTGCACAGGAAAAATGTTTTTTATAACAATTTCATTAGTTTCAATTTAATGAACCTTGCCTTCCCCCACCTAATTAGATTTTTTCCCTACCCCCTGCTTATTCCTTTCCTTCCCATTATTCAGTATGCAAGAGTTTGTAGCAAGGCAGTTAGAACCTTTTGGCTCTGTACGGCAGAATAGACTTACAGCTTGGTAGTCACCATAGCTAGTCCCGAAAGCTCAGTTAAAGGAGGAGAGTTTGGCATGGGGTTAGTAACTCCAACCCATAAAAATCTACTTGATCCTGAAGCTAGAGCTGAGTGGCTGCTGCCCTATGCTTCAGAAACAATTTTATAGTCGTGGCTCTAGATCCAAATTTCTGTTCCACTGTCTCTTATTTCATGACGTTGGGAAGATAATTATGCATGGATCCAACCTAGAATTCACTCACTCCTCCTGTAATAGACTATTGCAGGACAAACAGTTGATATCTGGTTTATAAATGAAAACAGACAACCAGTTTTCTCAACATCTTTTCAGTTTTATTGCTGTTTTTGTCCTGAAATAGTGTCGGCATGTGTTTGTTTTTTAGTAATAATCATGATTTTGAATTCTTCGGGTCAAAATTATATAGAAAAATGTGTTCATTTGTCTCTGTTTATTGTTTACTTCAAAAGTTATGTGATTTTCTATTTTTTGTGTCCCTGTTCTGAGTTGCACTAAGTGTAATTAAGGTTGATTTGGACCCTATTGGATATTATTTCTGTCTGTTAACAAGCAGAATCATAAAATACACCCTCCAAGAAAAAACAGATTACAGGACAAATAGTCATTATCTAGTTTATATATAATTGGACTTCTCAATATCTTTTCACTTTTTGCTGTTTTTTATCGTGGAATAGAGTCAAGATGTGTTTGGCTTTCAATGATAACCATTTTTCTGAATTCCTGGACCAAGATTGTATTGGAAAATATCTTTATTTGTCTCTGTATGTTGTTTACTCCAGAAGTTATGCGATTTTCTATCTTCTCAATGTCCAAGTAATTGATCTTGTCATACAGAGAAAGGTCTCCATTTTTTAGCACTAACACATTGATATATTTTAATCAATATGTATGTAGAAATTTAAAAAAAGAATATATCAGACCAAATAACAGAATTTTGGACATGAGTTATGAGCTAGAGCCAGGACTGTAGCTATTTTTATGAAATAACTAGTCCATGACTCATTGCTTTGCTAAATGTGCAATAACATGCCTGACTGATGGCTGGTACTGATACTATAAGTGTGACAAACACTGTAGGAAGAGAGAGGGGAGAAAAGAAAGTGAAGTACTTTAATTAAATGACAGAAAGTGATAGAGTGGGACAGCTACGACTGATACTAAGTGTTACATATATAATTTTTCTGAGAGAAATTGAGTTAAAATCCCAGCTGTGACTTTTACATTATTACTCCTGGGAAAGGTATGAATTTCATTATCTCTATTCTCCTGCCAATAACCAGATATCTTGACAAATTGTTCCATCACTGGTATGCCACAATGGTTGAAAATAGGTGAACAAGTATCTGGACTAATCACTCTCCTATAACAAGCTTATCTGTCCAGACAGGAGCTGCAAAAAGCTGTCATCCCCCCCCCCCACCAGGTCAATCCAGACAAGGTTTAATCACAAACGTTCATGTGTTTCTCCGTGTATATTTCTGTGAGTGTTGCAAATAAAGGGAAGGTACATAGTATGTTACTAATTAAAACTAATTTCAATATGATATTTTTTAGAATCTCAAAGCATATTGTTATGGCTCTCATGTATTTCACTTGTTTAATTTGATAAATCTTACATCTTGCAACAATATGAAAAGGAAGTCAATAAGTATGATAACTTTTCTATAAGATGTATAACAGTGAAGAAAAATTCTGACACGCACACACGCATGCACGCACTCACACACACACACACACATACACACACACACACACACACACACACACACACACACACACACACACACACACACACACCTATAAATATGGGGAATTTGAATTGATTGTATTCAGGACTTTTGTCACTATCCCTTATGAGCCTGTTTTCTGTCTCCCAAGAGACAAGGAGAAGGACGAAAACCATTTATTAGGGTAGATATTTTTTTTATGGAAATATTACAAAAAAAAACTGGCTCTAGTTGTGCGTAAAATTTGTTGAATGTCAATGAGTCTTCTTGAAATATCTTGCGTCATGTATATTTTTAGAATTAAATTCATCTCTTCAAAAATAACAAAAAAATCTTATTTTTTTTCAAATCTTTCATTTTCCCTCAAATCTTAAAGATTTAAGAGTGACTCTAAATTATTTTTCTGTAAATTAATATCCTGAATTTATTATTACCTGTAAGGATTGTCAACTGTTATTAATTTTCAACTTTTATTTCTGTCATCTTATTTCTTTCATTTTTTTATTGCAAGTAGAAATAATATGAAAGGAATATTAGCCAAAAATTGATAAGACTGAATTGTTACATATATTCTAATCGTCATACTAGATTGGTAAGGCTCATTAACAATAAGCTACATCAAAATTATTTGGCTATAAAATTAGGATAGGTAGAATTGTAATGATAAAGATTGCCTAAGAAGAAAACTCAAAATATTTTGTAAGTTTATTAAACACTTTGAAAAGAAGGAAATTTCACCAAGGGATATAGAGTTTTTTTTCAGACCCCCCCCCATCTCTATACGTCACTTGGCTCAGTGGGGGTGGGGGACACTTGCAGAGATCAGGGTACGATGTTCTTCCTCCACCAACCTCTCATAGTCTTTGATTATAATCATCTAAGAAAATCTTAAAGTGTTCCACGAGAAATTAAAAAAAAACATATACATATATATGTATATATTGTCATTGAAAGAGTTCGTAGTGACACAGCTTATTCCAGACCCTTTATTCCTTTGAACTACAACTTAAAAAAAGACAAGGGCATGTTTGAAGGTAGGTAGTAATTACCTAGATTGCTTACCTGTCTCTGAAAAGGGGGGGGGGCGGTTTAGAACAGCAGCTGTCACTACCTGTAAACCTCCCATCTCCAAACCACTTCTTAAGGGCTAACATCACATTTCCCTAACCTCAACGCACTTTTCAGCTACTTCGAAAATCAGGTGAGTATACGTGTATATCCTAGAAACCTCCTATTTTCCATTGGTTGAACAAATCAAATGATTTCAGTTGGCTGAGTACATAGAGACCCTTAAGATCTCCCAGCAGCATTTCCAGTTGCTGATTGTTATGTTTACCCTTTGAGAGAATTACAAATCTTACAAGTGAAGACTTACTGCTGAGAAAGAAGGTCTCTTTGCTAGGTTTTGAATGTTTTTTGTTTCTTCTTCATTTTATTTATACCTGAAATAATGTTTCTCATTGATCTGGTACCAGAGCTAGAGTTGAGGATCTTGTGACATGAGGATCTAACCTTTTTTTTTCCTTCACCGAGCCAACAGAAACAGACACCTGCTGATATAGATACATGAAAAAGAGATGTCCCCCTGAAAGATAAATTTGAGGGTAAGCAGATGCTACTGACCTAGAAAGAGTAACTGATAAAGCGAAGGAGTTGGAGGACCCTTTCTTCGCTTTTGTCCTTCGCATAAGCAATTGAGGGATTCACTACTAAGTCCTCTCAAAGTATACAGAAGAATCCGTTTATTATGATCATAGATAATGTCATCCAATGGTCTTTGTTGTCAAAATCAGCTGGTCTGAAACTTTCTATCCAAGATGGATTAAGAATTGATAGAAATTATTTGCTTAATGTAATCAAATACTTTTATGGTGTTAACAAGAATGGATTTTATGAAATTAAAACAATAGATGTAAATTGTTCTGATTTTTATAACCTTTGCATAATGTTATCACTCCTTTATTAATTATATAAGGGACCCTATCCTAAAATTGTTTCCTCTTCATTTTTAAAATCTCTTCATCATCATCATCATCATCATCATCATCAGTCCACTGCTGGACAGAGGTCTTTCCCAGCTACTTCCATGACGAACACGACTGTGGTAACCTCTATCATGTCTTACCAGCATCTCTCCATCTCTCCATCTTTTGTCTGTTTTTCTCCTACTGATTTTGCCTTCTCTACTGCACCATATTGTTAACTTCTTGCACCATCAGTTATCCTGTCTTCTTGCTACATGTCCAGTCAATCTTTCTTAATCATTCCTGTATCAACTTTCACTTTGGTCTGTTCTCTGATCCTTGTAGATCTTTTTCTGTCTCTTCCATTCAGTGATCGGGGAAGAATGAAGGGTAATTTTGAGGGTTATTTATCTGACACTCAACATGGGTGAAATTTTAGGTTTGGAAGGAAGTCAGATTTGACCTCTGGTGATTGTGAGAGGTCAAGTTTAAGAAGATTGCCAACCGCGTCAAATGTTGAAACGCATTTGATTCTGGAATCAAATTGGGTAGAAAAATATTTATGGTGATATTTTTTACTAAGTTGGGGATGCTCATCCATTTGGTGATACTTTTTAGGTTACCAGAACCCAAGAAAAGGCATTTAGGTCAAGGTCAAAGTAAAAAAAAAACATTAAAATGACTTTTTACTAATATATTTAGTGCTGGGTAGAATGTTGATCAAATTAAAAGCAATATCTTGCTTGAATATCTAAGTATGTGCACAGTAGTTGTGAAAAAACATTTTGCTTATTTTTTCAACAATGCGATAGGTAATTTACTTACCAGAACTTATGCATCTTCATTTGTGGTAATTTCTCACATTTATCGTATAGTCTGGTGCTTTTATAAAAAAAAAACACCTTACCTTTCAAACATTTGTTTTTTGTATCAGATTGTTCAATGCTGTACAAAAAGTTTACCACTGTCTGACCACTGGAAAGGTATAATTTCAAGATGGTGCCCAAGATGGCCACTAGATCTTGAAGATACTCATTACTTGTTCATTATTCACTCCAAGCAAGTTTCCCAATGGTTTCTTGTAGTGACAAGTGTACTTGATAACGTTCAATGCTGTCTAATCACTGGAAAGGTATGATTTTCAAGACAGCGTTCTAGATTGCCACCAAATCTTGGAAATGCCCATTATTGGTCGTTTATTCAGCTTAGGCAAGTTTTTTTCTGGTAGCGTCAAGAATGCTTGATAATATGTAAAGATTCTATGCTGTATAACCACTAGAAAGCTATGGATTTTAAGATACAAATAATGATGTAATCAACTCTAATCTTTAAATTACGCATCGCCTTGTTGAAAAAATTGGCAATGATTTTCAGCCCTTCTTGACACCCAAATGCATTTGAACATTAAACCCAGTTGACTGGCGGCCATCTTGAATTTGACCTTTAAAGATCAAATCTGACTTCAGCAATATCTGAAAATTAATGGTGCAGTTATCTTACTATCTTGAAAATTTCATGCTTTTTCTCAAAAAGTGCACAATTGATCAATATTTGAGAGCTTGACCAGTGTACTCGTCAGTTTGTAATCAGAAGTGGGCCGTATATTGGGTGGTGGGACTGAAAAATATAATATCCAATCTAAAAAAATTGCAGGGGGCACAATCAGATCTAATGCCCCCACTGATGTAAGGGAATAAAAAATTGAGCCTCTTAGAAATAGAAAACATTTTTGCAAGTATCTTTCTGCTTTCAATCCATAAGACCTTCATTTCCGAAGAGAGAATTTATCAGTTTTGAAGAAAGTTGACTTAGTAATGTTTTAGAGTGGATATTCTTTTATAATGTAACTATAATGCTCACTTGGACCCTTACATTCTGCCATTTATGCAGAAATACACCTTACATGAATTATTTCCCCCACATTAGGAATTTATTTATTTCATGAGTTTTCTTATTTCTTTTTATTTTTGTATCAGCATTTTGAAAGAGAATCGGACTTGATTTTTAAAGCATTAGTTTTAATTCCAGAAAAATGATCTTGTTTTAACCATAAAGAAAGCACAAAAGAATACTTGCGGAAAAAAACATTCACAACTTTCACAAGCAAAGTAACCGAATATTTTGAAGACATAAATTTTTTTTAAGTAGTTTTTTGTGCTCTCAATCCATAAGACCTTTTTTTCCTCAGAAAATTTATCAGTTTGGAGAATTGTTAATTTTTCAAGGTTTAACTGGGGAGAGGGTCCTTAGTTGAATCTTGAGAAATTAACTTTTTTCAAAACTGATAAATTTCCTCCGGTAATAAAGGTTTTATGGAGTGAAAGCACAAAAAATTACTTACAAAAAAATATTTTTCCATTTTTAAACTGTGTTTGTTGAGTAGAGCCAAAAATTGAATTATATTAGAATTTCAGAACATCAGATTTGATTACACTCTACATTTCTCAAATAATACATCAGTTTTATTCAATATCAATGTTTCATAGGTATTTGGGAAGAGTAAATATTTTTTAAAATCTAAAAACATTAATCTATAGAATAAAATTTTTGTAAAAAATCTTGAAATTTTTCTGAGCAAATTAGAAAATTTTGCACTGTCTCAAAGATCATAATACATCTTGCTCAAAAAAAGCAACTTCAATTATTGAAACAAAAAATATTTATTGTATCTATGAAGAAAAATTCAATCTTTGAGATTTTTCTTTTTACCAAAAATAGTCCTGATATGTTGGTGAAAAAAAAAATAAAAAGTTGCTGAAAAGACCTATATTTTACTTTATTTTCAATTTTTTCAAGTGAGAAGTTTTGACTGTCCCCAAACTTTCCTTTTTCACAGAAGTAAACAGAATTCATATTTAAATGGTAAACAGAACCTTGTATTTATATCTTATATTTATATATCTTGTATTAATGAATCACTGTAGTTTGTGGATGCACCAGAACTAATAATCTAAAATTCTTTGATATGTGTTAGAATCACGAGGACACAAAAATAAAAAATTGAGTAAAATCAATCATCTAACTATGAACTAACTAACTCATGAACTAAAAGGGGTTATATTTACTGGGAAAATTTATTTTTCCCCAGACAGTCAGCTGGATCAACCTCTGTAAGGGGTATAGGAGCTGGTATGGTCTGTGTAACTAAAATTAAGATGAAGTCAAAAATCAGTAATGGTAAAATATATTTCTTTGGAAAACAAAAGGAAAAGAGATAAAGTACTACATTATATGCATTTATTCTGGGCTGTTTTGTTCATGATTCAAAGCATGGTTCATATTGAAACACCGGAGTCAATGAAAGTAAACAAAGGGGTCGATAAACACCTACTTATCAAACGCTTGGGGGATGGGTTGATTGAACACTTGGGGTCAAATACTGACATTCACATAAGAAATAAAAATAAATAGATTATTGTACCTTGTATAAAGGAATCACCATAGCCCATACATTTACCAGAAATATTTATCTAAAGAAATCATCTAAAAAAATCGATCTTTTATCTAAAATTATCAAAAAATACCAGCATAAGATTTGGCCTTTGTTGATTAAAAATGACCATAGAGACCAAAAACAGCATTTTTTTGCGAAAACAAAATATAAGTTTTCAGATGATGCCTATTGGTGTACTCATGCAAATTTTCAAGGTTGTAGCCCCAGAAATGTGACCAGAAGCACCTGGAGACACATTCACATACACATAAGCAAAGAGAGAAGAATATGTTGTCCCCTTGTCTGGTTGGTCAGACAGACCATTTGTTGGGCTACAGTGATTCAAAACAACTTGCTGATGCACATTTCTGATTTATATACAATAATTTTTTTTGTCTGTTTATTTCATATTCTGTTTACTAAAACATAATGATGATAAAATAATGCTCAACATCACAGTCAATAATTGTACAACATTAGCTTTAGAATTTGTCAAGTAAAAATATTCCTTTGAAGAATAAAATTGGTCAGAACAAATTCTCTGTATGACATTGCTGGTATTTTCCACTGGATATCATGTAGAATATAGTAAATAATGTCTAGAAACATCTAGATTGTGAGGAAGATTAATGCTATTGATAAACCCATCAGAATAAGGCCCCCAAAAGATCAAAAGAGCTTTTTCTTCAAAAAATAAAATAATTGTCTTCATAAGAGGTCTGACGGAGTACTGATACCAATTTTCAAGTCTGTGGATAAGATGGTATGGCCAGGAGCACTGGATTTCACTCAGAAACAAACACATGCACATGTAAAAAAATAGAACCCTTTGCCATCTTAGTTTTTTGATAATTATCAGATGTGGTGTTTTTCCATTGAGTTTCATCCAAAGATTTTCGCATATTTTCATTTCATTCAGCTGCAAGATAATATATATTTTGTTCAATTTTCCCTTATTTATAAAAACGAAATTGAAATGAACCAAAATAAAATGAAACTATTTCTGAAGCTGCATGTTATCATGATCCATTTATTTTTTTGATCAGGCCTGGGGGGTTGGGCGAATGAGAGATGAAGGATTCCATTAAGGAGACTATAGTCTAGAAAGTTTGCGTGGCCCTGATTTAAAAATTTTATTTTTCTCTCTATCATTTTATCAAAGTGTGTGGATACCAATCTCTGTTGGCTGATGTTGGCTTTTTGTTTTCTTTGATGAAAATAAAAAATTCACCAGAGAAGCAGATCATAGAATCATGTAGATCCCAGACCAAATACATTACAGAATGTCAGGACACAGAATTCTTTCTACAATTGAAATTTATAAGTAGTTTTTTTCCTCTTGGGAAAGAAAACCTTATAATCTAACCATCCATTTTAAAGCTGCCACGGCATGAGAGAATTATGATGCTATCTTCATTTTCTATTTGCTGTTAGATATTCAAATAGAATTCCCTGTCTGGCCAATTTCAGGTATTAATAATGTTGGCCAAGTTCCATTTCTAGGCAGGGTATTCTATTCATTGTCAACACCAAATAATTGCCATGTTTAAAAAAATAGTTTCGGTTTGATTTTCAAACATTATCTAACTAATATCATAATACATCATATTATCTATTAACGCAGTGAATTAGGTGGTTGCTTGGTTTGTCTGTCTGTCATGCGAGGTAAATAACTCCCATTTGTTCATGAAAGAGTCACCTCCTTTGAACTTATTTAATACCTTCCCTGAATATTCTAAGCCCTTCTGCAATTGGAAAATTATGTATCATATTATTTGTGAACACAGTGCTTATTGGGTAGCTGTTTGGTTTGTCTGTCTGTCACGCAAGGGAAATAACTCTCATATGTTTATGAATGAGTTTCTTGAATTTATTGTACACCTACCCTGTATATTCTAAGCTATTCTGCTCCTGGAAAATTATTATGTATTATATTATCTATTCATGCAGTGTGTATTGGGTAGTTATATGGTTTGTCTGTCTGTCACACAGGGGAAATAACTCACATATGTTTACGCAAAAGTTACTTCCCTTGAATTTATTTTACACCTTTTCACATCTTCCCTTTATATTCTAAGGTCTTCTGCTATTGCAGAATTATTTGAATATTGCCACCATTTGTTAAAGGATGGGATAGATTAGTATGAAATAATTCGGAGTATGTCTGAGCCAATTTTGAATATTGTACAGTTAAACCCAGCTGGGTCTTTATTTTTTCTTCTCTTGTTTCTTTGTTCATCTGTTTATTCAGGTATGCTCTTTTGATTTTGTCACCATTGGTTTTTATTTCCATATTTCTGCTCTTCTTGATTAGTTCTAATGCTGCCTTCATAGATTTCTATATGTTGTTATTTTCATTTGTTCTGTCCGCCATCTTCTTCCGCTGCTGGTGCCGCTTTAATTATATTCGTCAGATTTTTACTCTTTGCATCCATTTTGCATTTGCTATCTGTTCCCTACCACTTCCTGCAGCAATCTTTGGAAGCACCTCTTCAGAAAACTGACAGCGAGAAAATGGGAGTAAACATCGACAGAGATGATTTGAACGATTTACGATTCGCTGCTGATGTTGCAATATTTACAGAAACATCAGATTAGTTACAAAACCTATCAAGTTATTAAAGTAATCAAAACAGGGTTAAAGATGAACTTAACAAAGACAACACTAATATTCCACAAGAATATCCCCACCCACCCCCCAAAAACCCAAACACACGAAACAAAACCAAAAAACCATAAAAATCGAGGAGGAAGACCTAGAACAGGTTAAGGAATACATTTATCTCAGTCGGATGATAATCTTAGAAAGGAATGAAAGCAAAATGAAATGATGTATAATGATTGGTTGGAAAGCATTTAATGAATATAGAGACATACTGAAAAGTGTTTTGCCAGTATGCTTGCAATGTATGGTGTACAATGAATGTTCTGTACCAACTATCACCTACGCATGAAAAACATGGAAACTGATTAAATATCTTGGAAACAAAACTCAGAATAATGAAAAGAGCAATGGAAAAATCTACATGGATCACAGAATAGACTAAAGTAAAAGATATCATAGGAATAATTCAGAGACAAAAAGATGGGCTGGACACCTGGCAAGAAGGATAACAGATGTTGTGACAGATCAATCGATTGATGCGCAAAGGATAGCAAAGTGAATAGAAAAGGCCAGAAGTGAAACGGAGGGATGAGATGAACAGGTATTCTGGTAAGTCACAAGAGAGGTTAGCACAATCATGGCCATCATGAAAGAAACTCAGTAAAGTCCTTGTCCAGCAGTGGAGTGCCATTTATCTGGTGAGCTTGAATTTTTTCTGATTTCTTAACTGATGTCTGATTAAAAATTGCCATCACAGTTAATAATTGAACAACCATACCATGAAAATTTGAAGTTGATTAAGAAAATCTAATTTAAAGGATAAATATGGTCTGAACTAATTCTATTTCCACTGGAAAACATCTGAAATAGAGTGAACCAAAAAATTCAGAAATTTTCAGATTGTGGAGAATCTAGAAGTTGTTAATAAACCCATCAAAATAAGGCCTCAAAAAGGTCTAAAAAGCTTTTCTTCCAAAAGTAAAATTTTTTTTCAAAAGGTCTTGTGGAGTACTGATGCCAGTTTTCA
The DNA here is from genome assembly GCA_963457665.1 of Thysanoteuthis rhombus. Taxonomy (NCBI): domain Eukaryota; kingdom Metazoa; phylum Mollusca; class Cephalopoda; order Oegopsida; family Thysanoteuthidae; genus Thysanoteuthis; species Thysanoteuthis major. The sequence continues at coordinate 67,337,408 of OY735200.1, forward strand.
AGTCTATTAACAAAATAGCGTGGCCAGGAGCACTGGAATACACAAACACACACACATATAAAAAAGAATAAAACCCTCCCTCCGACAGCTCTGGTGGCTGTGGTTGTTCAGTATACAATGAAAAGTAATGAATGAAGTTTCATCTAATGGATGCAAAGTAGCACACTACTAAAGCCGAAATCTATTTGAGATCTTCATTAATCCACTTATAATTCTTGAAGTACAGAATATGAAATATAAAATATACAATAAAAAGTAGACAAAGAAAAGTAAAGAACAAAACTACTTATAACGTACAAATTAATCCATTTCAAAAACAGGGTGTGTTTAATAAATATCAATCCACTAATCTTCATCTGGAGACAATTCAACCATGCCTCGAAATTAAAACAAAGAGTAGTTGAGTAGCGAACTACTATTCCAAAATTTTTTTCCAGTGATGCGCATTTCCTTGAAGCTGGATGAATAGTCCAGAATTATAGTTAGTTCTACTGGGAACAACTTTGCAACCACACATCTTAGACTCAATGTCTCTACTCATTTGTCTATATCTGCTATCTGGGCTCTCACTAACCTGTAGTGCTGATCCAAGTCAATTATACATGTATAAGAACGGTCTTAAATTAACCAATTTATCAATTATTTTTTGAAATCTTTTATCAAAACTGTCAACATAATAGACATAGCATCTTCAGTTTTCCAGTGTTTCTGGCAGGCTGGCAAAAATTATGGAATCATCACTCTAAGAGAATATTCATAGTTTTAGTACTTCATCATCGCCCTTCAACATCCGTCGTTGGGCATAGACTTTCCCCAAGATTCGCTTGACCACTCTATTGTGGGCTTCACAGAGCCAGTACTTTTTGAACTTATTTGGTTTGTCAAGCCATCTTATATTTTGTCAGCCCTGGTTTCACATGTGATCTCTGGGGATCCATGTTGCAAGTTGTGATGTCCAGCAAGTTGTGATGTCACAACGTAACTAGCCCATTGCCATTTGAGTTTTCTGGTGGATTCTATGATTTTTCGGACTCCTATTTTTCCTCTAATATATTGCACTTTTGTGATCTTTCCATGTTTTGTTGAGCATGATTCTCTCTTGTGCACATTGCATGGTTCTCAGTTTTTTGGTTAGGTTTCATATTTTAGCTCCATAGGTGACTATTGGAAGATGCATTGATTGTATACCCTTCTTTTCAGCACTAGCAGAATTTTATTGTTCTTAAAGGTTGAGCCCTCCCTGCTGAAAGCTTGCCAATCCAAAGTTATTGCTTGATTTCTTCTTCTTTTAAGGATTTCAAAGAGACTTGTTGTAGTAGATAGATATAGCAGTCTACTTTCTCCAGTTCTGTATCTCTGATTTTGATTGTTGTGTTTTTTCTACTCAACAAATTCATTGTACATGACATTTGTTTCACTGAAGTTCATGTGGAGACTAACTTTCTTGCTTTCTTCATTCAGTCTGTCGAGCATCATCTGGAGGTCATAAAGATTCTCAGCAGAAAGGACGATGTTGTCTTTAAATCTGAGGTTGCTTAGGTATTCGTAATGCCTTTATTTTCCCAGTCTAGGTTCTGGAAGATTATCTCAAGGCAGGCTGTAAAGTGTTTGGATGAGCTGGTATCTCCTTGTCTTACCCCTTTTGGGGCTGAACGGAATCTGTGTCTTTATGTAGCCTGATGAAGGAACTGCTGCGTTGGTAGATATGTTGCAATACTCTGACATATACAGGGTCTATGCTTTGTTGAATGATAGCATCAATAACCTTGAAAATTTCCACTGAATCAAAGGCCTTCTTGAAGTCAACAAATGCTGGAGCGAGTGGCATTTTGATGGGCAATAAAACAACACATAGTGTATATATGTGATCAAGATGGCACCTTCCCTTAACCTTTTATTTAGGATGAGGCTCTAACATCATTCTAGAGATGTTACACAATATAGTTACAGATAACAATAAAATAACACGACATATCCCATTTTAAGTTATTTGAATAAGCAAATATCTAGAGATTTTTAAAAAATACAGAATCACTCATAGATAAGTGTTCATGATAATGTCCACATCTTAATGGAAAACTATGTGTATTCCTTTAATGGTCCAATTTAGTAGGTGGTCTTGATAATCATTCAGACCTGAGAAGTAGAAGGTGTATATACTGTTTTCTCAGCCTCAGCCATTGGTAATTGGATGTGTTCTGGGATATCTGATTCATTCACTTCATTGTTTTTATTAGATGGTTTTCGCATAATATTTTGACAATTACATTAGATGATTCCTTTATTACCATCAGTCTCTAAGATATAGGATCATGATGTAGAGGCAGTTCTGATAACAGTTCTGGTACCTTCTTGGCTTACAAGGTTTGGACTCCTAATCCACACTGGAGTTCTAGACTCAAGTGTCATTAGCTCTCTTGCTCTTGGTCTCAAATGATAGGTGTGTTGTTGTTAAGCTTTTTGATGCTCTTCTCTCTCTCTCTCAGAGAGCATCAAAATCAATAATGGAAGTAAGTAGACTTGGATGATTTTGATGATGGAAGTAAGTAGATTCGGATGAATTGGAATGTTTGTCCTTAAACATTAGTAGTTCACTCGGGCTAGAATCACAGGTGTTTGCTCTGTAGGCAATGAAGTTAAGATATGGCTCTTTTGCTTTCTCTAGCATAGTTTTTACTGCCCTCTGTTGCTTTGAAGAAACGTGGACTAATATTCTAATATTGTTTACAAAATTAAAGTCTTTCGCTGTAAAATGGCTGCTTGAATCAGTTCTCAGGATGACTGGTACCCTGTGTCCCGCAAATATAGGTTTCAGGCTTTTGACTTTCACTAAGGAAGTGACTGACGATAACTTTCATTGGTCTAGAGAAGTAATCAACTATGTTGTAGGTATGACCATTCAGCTGAAACGGGTTGGAGGTTAGGGTGTGCCATGGTCTTATTGGAAGCTCTGTTCTCAGGAGTGGTTCTGCTGTTTGATGTCTCAGCCTGGCATGGGTTATACAGTTCTCAACAGAGATTTTGATCTGATTAGATGGTCTTGGCATCCATATTGATCAACAGGGGACATAGCGGATTGTAAAGCTGTACCTTATTAGGGACACACTATACCTCATTATTTTGGCTGGTGGCTTATCAATGTCTTTGCTGTTTTGCAATGACACAAGAAGCTTATGGTCAGTTTCAATTGTGATATCTAATCCTATAAGGTTGTCTGAGAATCACTCACATGCCCATCTCGTGACTAGGGTCTCTTTTTCAATCTGCACATTGCAAGTGTCAGTTTCTGACATGTGAAGCATAGACAACAGGATGCATTTTCATGTCTTCCTGGAGTTGAAGTAACACTACTCCAAGGCCAAAGGATGAAGCATCTGCAAAAACCAGATTCTTCTTTGATGGACTGAACAGTGATACTATTTGAGGGAAACACAATGCTGTTTTGTTAGAACTGAATGCTCTCTTTTGTGCACTGTCCCAGATGAAGGCACTCTTCTGGCTCATCAGGTCTTGTTATGGTTTCGTCATGTCTGCTTAGTTTGGAATAAAAATTCCCATTTATTCAACCACTCCCTGGTATTGGTGAGTTTTGGTTATGGCTGATGGTTTTGGGAAGTTTGAAAAACCTGCAACTCTGGTTTTGGTCTGAGTCTGTCCCAAAAGTGATGTTTTGGATATCTTGCACTTTCATGGGTCCAGCATAATGCTGGTTGCATGAATATTTTCAATGTGACTTCCAGTCAAGTGTTGAGCTCTTGATGGTCCTTGACATTGATTAATATATCGTCTTGGTTTCCTACCATCAGTGACATGCATTTCTGGTTGAAATCACTGGCTGATGCAATCTCAAAAGGAGAGTGATTAAACTGGTATCTTCCAAACTGACTGATGATGGTCATAAGTGCACGTGATGTTGGCAAAAGTGGAATTTGCCAGTATCTCCCATTGGCATCTACCCTGCTCAAAATTCTTAGTTTCCCCAGCCAAACTTATTGGTGGTCAATGCACTTGTTCAGTCTTGTGAGATCCACTCTATCCTGACCTATCTGTTAGCTTTTGGTACCACTACTATGGGGCAGCACCATTCAGTTGGTTCCTCAACTTTACTTATGACCCCAATGTCTTCCATCCTGTGTCTTTTTCATTAATGGTGAGGGTATAATAGTCTGTAATCATCTCTAGGTCCTCTGACAGATTAGTGTTTCTATTCTATCACGAATAAGTTCATCTCAGGGATTGCCATAACTTTGCTAACACATGGAGATTGATGATAAATGAATCAAGTTCTGACATCAGCAGTTGAATCTGGCTTTTTTGTAGATTATATTGGGGTTGACAAAAAAAAAAATGTTTGTCAAACTTTGATTTGACTATGTCAAATATTTTTTGTTTCCCCTGGTCAGAGTTTAAACATAGTGAGAATATTATCTGATTTATCACCCATACGGTACATCAAAGTATTTACTCGGCTTCTCTCCAACTTTTACTCTAGTCTAGGTGCTGTTTTGTAGCGTGTGATTCTACGTATCTATTTATCCGATTGCTAGGGCTGATCAAACGTAAAAGGTCTTAGTGATGAAACAAGCCTCACCATGAATATTCACCAAGTTTCAGCTTGTAACTCAAAATCTTGTACACTGACAATATCTGTAGATGCTCAAGCTTGTTATTCCTATTTTGCTGCTCATGGTTACGCATAGATTTGCTTCTGACACAATTCTTTAGTACATAATTGGCAATAGAAGAAACAACACATGAAGTGTAAACGTGATCAAGATGGCGTCTGCCCATCGACCTTTTATCTAGGGGTGAGACAATGATGTCATTCAAGTGACGTCACTCAACATGGTTACAAAATACAAAGAAACGGCATGACATTTACAAGGCTTTCTTACTTTGCGGAAAATAAACAAATCATTGAAATGACGCATAACAATTTTTGTTTAATAGCTGAATATTCTGGCTCCATTAGGTATACTTCAAACAAACTATATTGAATTATTTAAATTTATGATATATTTTATTCCGGATCAAACAGAGGAAAAAATTATGGAACTGCCTAACGTTGAGGGAAAAATTATGGAAGCTCCTTGCAATTTGCATTTCTGAAACAAATACCTGCAGAAATCTAAACATGCAAATTAATCTGCTGTTAAAAGTGCGCTTGTTGACTATGACAAACTGTTGGTGTTTATTAATTGAAAGGAAACGTGGCTTGAACAAAGCTGTCAATTGGAACAATAGAATGGATTATAAAACTCCTTCTAGAAGGAAATCCATCATCGATTGTTGCAAAAGATGTTGATTGTTCCCAGTCAGCTATGTTTGAATTTTGGTGCTTGTATAAACAAAATGGGAAGGTTATGAAAAGAAAGCATATGGGTTGACCACAATAGACGTCAAAGACTTGACAGAGACAACTCAAAACAATATACCTTTAAAATAGAAAGGCACTACAGAACAAATGAAAAACAAAAAAATTCCCCTCCAATTATGACAATTATGAAAAAAGTGAACCCCATCTTTTGACCCTTTAAAAGCAAGGAATGAATTCCCCAAAGTTGAAAAGAAAAAATAAAGAAAAAATATCTTCCCCCTTGATTTCGACCCCTAAAAGTAAAGAAAAAAAAAAATATTCAGGAGTCAGTGTTTGTTACAAAACTGTGAGAAATCTGCTGATTGAAATGGAATTTACATAGAGAAAAGCCAAATAAAAGCCAGTACAAACACCTAAACAGAAGAAAACAAGATTACAGTGGGCTAAAGAGAAGCAATCATGGTGTGTGGATGATTAGATGAAAGTGATATTCAGGGATGAATCACGAATCTGCATTGGCCACTACATTGATACTGGAACTTCAGTCTGATGCTATTCCAATGAAACAAATGAAAGAAAATGAGTAAAGTCCCCACTCATTTATGATATGGGATTGCATATCAGATCAAAGATTAAAGGAGATGGCAATCATTACCTCCCCAATCAATGCACTGGTGCACATTGAAATTTTGAACACTTTTCTCATTCCATCCATAGAAAAAACATATGCTGATGATGGAATCCTCCTCCCGGATGATAATGTATCTTGCCTCAAAGCGAAGAGTGCAAAAGTTTTTCTTCAGGAAAGGTATATCAACTCACTGTCATGGCCAGCAAACAGTCCATATCTTTATCCAATTGAAAATTATTGTGTAAATTAAAAAAATGATACATGGACAAGGCTCTATCCAGCAAAACTGATCTGTCAACTGCTATTCGAGAAAGTTGGAACCAGCTTAATAAAGAGTATTATTTTTCATTAGTGAGGTCATCGAAAAAGCCTGAAGGGGAGCAACAAAGTTCTGATTGAGATTTATTTCCATGATTTTTCTCTCAACATCAAATGATTCCAAAATTTTCCTCCACTTGATCTGGAGAAAAATTTGCCATTAGTTTCAATAATTTTATCTTGTTTGATTGGGGTTTATTTTATGAAATTAGAAGGTTCAGAAATTGAACAGAAATTGTTTTGTGTCATATCTATGATTTGTTTATTTCCTGCTAAGTAAAAAAGCTGAGTGAACATCCTCCAAGTGAGATGATCGCATAACTTTTTCCAGGGTTAGCATCTATCTATTGTATGCACAAGTTGCACTAATGGAGCTAGAGGACTTAAAATTTAAACATTAACTCTTTATTAAGTGTAGAAAAATATGTTGCTTTTTAAAAAAAATTCCAACAATTAAGTTCATGGTGGAATTTCAGTTTACAATGTAATTTTTTATGCAGAATTGGTCCTTTTTTGTGCCCAACAATATTTATATTTGGTTTTTGAAAATTCAGACTTCCTAGTGATCACTGCAAAAGGCAAAAAAAGTAACTTATTTATTAATCACCCCTCTTTCCAATTTTTGAATTGATCATCCCTACAAAGCAGGCTGCCAAAAGACATGGCAGTTTTTAGGGAGTGATTAACCAGACCTAGTGAACAGAATATTCATTCATTATCGAAAAAATCATAATCAAAGGAGAGATAGAAAGATCTGGGATGGCTGACCATTTGGAGAGGAAAAGGCAAACACTCTCCTTTCTGGGAAGATGTTCACACTATAGACAGGGAACACCGTTGGAAACTGAGAAAAATCAAGGAGGCTGCCCATATCAACACGTCATCTGAATATATGTCGGAGAAGTGCAGAGTTTAACCTGATGTGGTTTCCACAACTCAACAAGGACAAGGCATGTAAATCCAGGCCTAACAAAGAAAAAATCCTACATTGTGGCTCGGGTATGATTGAAATATTCTGTTAACTATCATCACATTTAGAAAGTAAACCTGAAGGTGGCTGTAGGATGTATCGGCCAAACGTTGTGTTAATAACACAAACAACAAGAAAGAGTTCAATCATCTGAAAAAAACTCTTTGAACTTGAATAGTCTACTAACAAATCAGTTAACTATCATCTCTGGCCAAACAATTTATGGTGTTTACCACGAAGAAGTAAACAGTTGTTTAAATCAAAGGGATGGATCAATAACTTTGTAGATAGACTCAGATATTAGCCGTGTCTTGATCTGAAATTTTCACTGAATAACGTTTGATCTATAAGATTAATGGAGAATGGGTTAGATGCACTGACGAAGAAGGAGATTATTTTGAAAAATAATTATTGGTTGTGTAAAATAAGTGCTTTCATCATTAGTCTACTGACTTATTGATATACCTACATTGTTTTTATTTGTGATATATGTGTGTATATCAATAGTGTATGGTGGTTTGTCTCAAAGGTGTGCTGTAAGCCACAGATGTACCAAAACACAAACATATTTTAGCGTCTGTAGACAGTAGACAGTAGACAGTAAAAGCCTTTCTGACAGGTCATCCTCTGAAGAGTGTGTCAGTTTAAAGAACCTTTTAAGGATTTATTTTAAGAAACAAATTCAAGACTTTTTTTCTCCTCTTCTATGTTCTATTATGCATCCACTAATTACAGGACTTTTCAAATTTTGTACCACTGAAAGACTTTTCATCAAGTCTCTTATTCCTTCTAATTTATTTGCCTTTTGTAATATCAAATATGTGAGGGTGTGAAAGTTTACAACTTACAATCATGATCACATTTCCTAACAAGGCTTTTGTTTTCAATTGCTTTATACAGATACAAAAATATTTTAGTGTTTTTGTGCATCCATTGCTAAGTGCACGACTGTGATACAAACCATAATGTGCTACTGATATATATATATATATATATATATATATATATATATATATATATATATATATCTTCCAACTTAGGAATAGTGCACTCTAGTGGATGGGGAATTATGCGTGATTAAATATATCACTTAAATTCAATCTTACTGACCATCCATTTCTGCTTAGGGCAGGGGTAAGATACCAGCTTCTAGATCTGAAGTAAAGGTTTCGATCCTACCATGTGGTACTGGATGGGATAATGGATAGTCTATAGCCACACTGAAGAGTTGTAACACAACGAAACAGCTGTCTGTGGATGACACAATTATTTGATTTTATATATATATATATATATATATATATAATGAAGTAAGGCTTCCCTAAACAAACATGTTTATGTTTCTGCCCTGTTGGGGCTCTTTCAGGTGAATCTTATGTTTTAAGCTCTACTCTAAATCAACTTAACATTTAATGTTGAATGTCTTGCACTTTATGAAATCAGATATTGTATCATATTATATTGTATTTCTGATTTGTATTGTGTATATTTTATATATATATATATATATATATATAGTTTATATATACTAGAGATGTGAGGTAGTGTAACAGAAATAAAAGTTGAACCTGCTTGTATTTACTTGCCTTCAGAAGTTCAAACTTGACTTGCCAATTCCATTTTCCGTGTTGATAACCTACTCTTTATTACTAAAGCCATTTTGAATAAATGAGATTTATAAGCTTGTAAAAATATAATATGAAATTATGATATGCAGGAATTACCTATCTCCGTCCCTTGTGAATCATTGTGATAAACTAAATCCAAATCATAAATATTCCCCTTATATTCAAGGGATTTCAAGATCAACCATTTGTCAGTAACAGCAGCAAAATAAATATAGCAGCATAAAAATAAATATTACAGCAGCAAAATAAATATAATTCCTTTTTTTTTCCTATTGAAAAAGGCATTTCCAAAATTCTTCCATTACCTGCATCAGTGACTCAGCCCCTTTCCTGAAGTATAAGCATTTATATCTCCATAATATGAAGAGTTCTCTGCATATCTGAATCTCTCTCCTTTCATGGAGTCCCAATGATTTCGTAAGTCCTGTTGGCACTTTTAAAAACTCATTTTCTACATTCACATATTTCCAGCATGACAAGCCATTATCTTATGCATTATTATATCAGTCCGATGGCTGCCTTTAGGGTATTCAGTGATAAATGAACAAACGAATGAATGATAACGAAAAATCAAAATTCTGAAATAAAGAAAATAGTAGGCTTATTCTTCTTCAACTTTTTCGGTGCGAATCTTTTATGAAAAGATGCATTTTGTATTCATTTAAAACCCCAGCCATCAGTTTTTGGCTGGCTTTATTGCATTTGTAGCTTGAGTTTTTTATCCATTTTGATAAAAGAATCTAATACTCTGTGCCATTAAGTATGTCAAATCAGTCTCCTCTTCATCACTTGATATAGATATTATCAATAAGGATGAGAATCTTGTGGATTAATAGATATTTTCAAATTTTCCACTCTTTTTATTAATTTCTTGTGGGAGGCCTGATTCATACTGATATCTTTTTTTCTTTCCAGTTGCAAAGTAGAAGTGAACATGTCAGAGTAAGATTGTGAAAATAATGATTACAGCCATAATGAGTTTGATCCTCATTGGGTGGCTCACTACTGTGGCCTTGTATCAGACTAAGCTACAATTAGAAAAAGTTTCTTTGAAATTCATCCAGTACTTTCGAGATATCATGTGGACAGATGACCAAACAAAGCAGATGCGACTGAATACGCATACCTTTTACCAACTTGTTGACCGAGGTAAAATATCAAGTATATTCTACTTCAGTATATATTTACAAACATGAGTTCATCACATGAATTTCTTATGATTACCTAAATTATAGATAGGATTCTTTGAGTACGTGTCCGAACTATCAAGTTACTTCTATTTCACAAATAGAGTACAGATTACTGTCTGTAATTTTGCAATGAAGAATTATCATAATCAAATAGATTTATTAGGATTATTGTCTTCGTCTTGATTGTCTGTTTAATCAGAACATTTTGGCTGTTGTACTGCCCAGCCTTCTCCAGGTGCATGTCATATTTGGTAAAGCTCTTGGAATCTTGAATTGAGCTCTCATCTTCAATCTACAATGGACTCTACTCATTTCACTATCAATGGTATCTTGTATTAGACTATCCTGTTTCAATGCTCCTTTTTCAAAGTCTCTCTTCTCTCATCATCTGCCTGTATCTTCTCATTCTCTCCTTTATCCCTGCCAATATTCATTGCCCATTCATTTCTTTATCGAAATAGTTTCATATGCAAAAAATGAAAAAAGAAAGCATGAATATTCTCTACTGTTGAGATTATTTTGAATAATACCCGTGTATCAATGATACCTCGACCCAAAACAAATGAATGAATCAAAAGACATTAGGACCTCAGTTTTTTCTTTATATCCTGATCTTTCATTCAACTGAAAGAAGTAAAGAACAGAGAAATAGTAGATGACGAGAAAAGGGTTGCCAAATTAAATGCCTCCGCAGGGAAAAACAAAGTGTGTTTCCAGTTAACAATCTTCTTGAAAGAGAAGTTGAAGTGTCTTTGTGTTTGAGTGTTTTAATGGTGACTCCAGATGGTAGCTATCACTTTTAGTTAGTGAAAATCCGGTTCATTAACAACCGGTCAGCGTCTGCAGCTGCTACACACCCCCTACGACTTCGAACACTTTCAGAAAGAACCGACGCAATGATATACATATACCTCTTCTCCGTTTGTAGATAGTCGTAAAAAATAGTAAACATTGAGTTTAAGATCGTAATGCTAAATACCAAATAAAAACTGAGAAACAAATAACACCCATAGTTATGTCGGAAAGTACACAATCACAAAAGTATTGACCCTCATTGGATCCGCACATATGTTCCCTTGTACATAAACTAGTAAAAAATATCTGAAAATTAAAAAAAAATATTTCTTTTTTGTGTATGATCTTCAATTTCTTATCATCATCAGTCTTTTAACATCCGTCGTTGGACATAGACCTTCCCAAGAATTTGCTACAATTCTCTATCATTGCGGAGCCAGTATTTCCTGAATCTGTCTAGTTCATCTCTCCATCTTATGTTCTGTTGGTCTCAGTTTCTTATGTGATCCCTGGGTATCCATGTTGTGAGATGTGATGTCTATCGGTTGACTTTCATTCTTGAAACATGGCCTGCCCATTGCCATTTGAGTTTTTTAATAGTTTCTATGATGACACGGACTCCCGTTGTCTTCCTTATATACTGTATAATTTAACATTTGCTCCTTTTTTTTTTCCCCCCACAAAAAATTCTTAGTGGGGTATTCAATGTAAGTTTATGCTAAATTGGTTCCTTAGTTTGTGTCTGACAGTGTTCATGCCTGTTTTTTAATAATCACGGCCCAACAATAGGCAAGAGAAGTAATTCATTCATTGATCATCCCTTTTTCCAATTTTTCATTTGTTCATTCCAGCTCTGCATGCTACCAAAAGACAGCGGTCATATGATAGTTTCTATTGACTGACTAACCAGACCTGTTTAAAATTATATATTCTTTTCCTTAAACAATGATCATGATATTTTGGTGTTCTACCTACCTTGAAAAGTCATTATTTTTGAAAAATGAATATGGAATGATTTACAGTCAAGCCAATTTTCGGCATGAAAAGCAGCGTTTTTGAAGAATTGTTATTCATTTGTTATTGTTATGTTTCTGTTTTGGCTCTGAGCTGACAAACAGGAAAAGATGATATGCCTTTTACTAACATTTCTGGAGTAATATATAAAGAATATTGGAGTTTTTTTTTTTTTCGCTGTAATTCTGGTCTGGTCTATAGAATACTCTTCCCATTAGTGTAAAAATTGAAGACATTATTTTCAATCATCCTCATGATATTGATCATAAATACTTCACTTTATGCTTGTAACGCAAAAATCTGATAGGATTCTCTAAGGCTACATTTCAGCCCACACTAATTTGAATATCTTATTTTGTGATGGACTGAAGGGCAAATATTCCAATCAAGTTAAATTTACAGTCTTGAGGCTTTTTGAAGTTTCACCTTGGAATGATGATGAATGAATCAACATGTTTTTCCCTAACGCCAAAATGTCAGTCGCCAAATGGGCTTACGCCAAAATAAGGTTTGACACGTAAATGTTCACGCCAGAACACCCATGCCAAATAAGCTTTGCCAAATAGTACCCCACCCTCTCCGAGGAACAACTCCTCAAAGTTTTATTTTCTGTTCAAATTCTGAATCAATTTAATAAAACATTTAGTATTTACTCCTTCATTACTGAATTTATTCGTGAAAAAGTTACTTTGTAAAATAAAAATGTGGAAACATTTTTTTTTATTCCATTCAAGAACACGCGAATCCCACCATTTAATTTTATGACATATCAATTAATATCAAACTGAACAATTAACTCTAGTCTATATGATGCAAGAAAATATTTTTTTTATATCAGATTTTTTCCTGTTTTGGATTATAACCCAAACCCACTATATACAATCTAATGAAAATGGAGCCCATGGCCAACCAGTATATGTCTAAACTTTTTAATCATTTCAAATTTAATACAAAATGAATACCAGAATTTTAGTTGACAATACCTTGCATTAACCTTTAAAATCGCTGTGTGAACAAGCTGACAAAGACCACAGCTGTTGGTATACTGTTAGAAAAGTAACGGTTATTTACTAGTATCTTTTTGTTCTTTTCTTTTTATCTTCTTCCTTATGATTTATTGCAGTATAATTACCTTATGGTATAATATTAGTTTCCACTATTTTCCAATAAGAAAAACCTATTCAAATATTATTTTTACTACAATTTAACAAGTAAAACTCATGGAACATGGAGTTTCAAGTTGACCTTTGAGAGACCCATATTACAAACTGTCAACATTAACATATGTTTCATCAATCTTGAAGTGGGTCTGACTGGTGATCTATTTCATGTGTATGTCACATGTACAAGCATTACCAGTGGAGTTAGAGGGCTGAATTAAAGCATTTACTCTGAATTATGTCTGGAAAAAATGTTTTTAGAAGATCCCCCTTCCGCTTTTTTTTCAAGGGTGGGGGCATAATTTACATTGTAGATCTATGGTGTCCAGCAAAGTTCCCTTCTGTTTTTTTTTTCTAAATAAAAGACTTTCTTAGTGATCACCAACGGACAAAAGGTGTGAGAAGTAACCTAGTCATTGATCACCCCATCGTGGCATGGTTACATTACAAAAAACATTGGTCACATAATGGTTCCTCTTGAGTGACCAACCAGACTGGTCTTCTTCAAGTTAATTCTCATGTAGTAAATTGTGAAATGAACAACTGTTGCCAGCAAAGATGGCAAAGGGTTCTATCCTTTTTCCATATGTGCATGTGTTTATGTGTTTGTTTGCATGTTCCAATGCTCCTGGCCATAATGTTCTATCTACTGACTCAAAAATTGGCATCCAATAGACCTCACCTAAAAATAATTTTTCTATTTTTTGAAAAATGCTCTTTTGACCTTTTGGGAGCCTCGTTTTGACGGTTTATCAATAACATCTTGATTCTTCGGATGATTATTTTTACTCTGTTTCAGATGTTTTCCTATAGAAAATGTCAGTGATGTCATAAATAGAATTTGTTCTGACCATATTCATTCTTTGATGGAATGTTTTTTCATGACTTCAAATTTTTACGCTACAGTTGTTCAATTATTGACTGCGATGTCAAGTGAATAAGTTTTTTGCTCATTGAAATGATGTTATCCACATTTCTTTAATCCATGATCATCGTTGAGAAATTCTGTATACCTCATGCAAATACTCTTTTAGGCAATCCATTTTCCATTGCAAAACTACTGAAGCATGTCATTTTGAATGCATTGTCCCCAGTAGTTGATTAACCATTTGGCTTTGTTGTGTTCATTTCCACCACTAGAGAGGATTGAAACTTGTTTGAGCTCAGCAATGAGTGATCAGAAAGTTAGTCATTTGACACTCACGCACATCAAATGAGATTTGCTTCGATCTGTCAATTACTTTAGTAAAACAAAAGCATATGAGTTTTTTTTCCAATCTTCAAATATAAAATAAAGAAAAAAATGAATATTTGATTTTATGAAATCTTGGTAAAATATCATTTAGACAATAGGAATATTTATATTTCTGTAAAAAGAAGTCCTTGGAAAAATTGAATCAGTTTTATTTGAAATGAGAAATAAAAATATGCCCTGAATTGGAAAATAAAATCTGCAATAAAACTAGAATATTGTTTTGTTTCGAGCATTTTCAGTTGCTTTAAAATATATATATATATATATATATATATATATATATATATATATATATATATATATATATATATATATATATATATATATATATATATATATATATATATATATATATATATTTTTTTTTTCTTTATACTTGAAGGGTGTGAAAAAAATCTGCTGAAAAATCATTTTTTAAAAGATTAATTTTCAAAAAATTTAATTAAAATGATGAATGCTTTTTAGTTTTTTAAAATTCTTCATTTATTATTCATTTAAATCTGACATCAACCCTCATTCAACTATTACCACTACAGACAATAATTTATGTATGGTATTTACCTCAATACATGTTTCACTGATATTATACTGACAATCAAATAATTAACTGGCAATACATTGAGGTATTATCACTTGTAATACATCAAAAATGCTTATTACAAGGTATTGAATTTATTGTATATCACTATCTTAAATCTGGGACAACGAATCTCCATGAAATTCTTACAAGAAGAAATCAAGTGAAGAACCACTCTACGATGGAAAGCTCTTGGTTCTAGAATGAGAAAATCCTATCAGTCCTTAAAGGAAGGGTCTGCAATCAATGCATCCACCCGCTAGTCACCTATTGAGCTGAAACATATAACCTTACAAGAAAGGTTGACCTTTAATTTAAGAACCATGCAACATGAACATGAGGGAATCTTGCTCGACATAACATGGAGAGATCACAAGACAGAGCAGTCTGTTAGAGAAAAAACAGGAGTCCGGGATATCATTGAATCAATTTGGAAACTCAAATGGCAAAGGGCTGGTCATGTTATGAGAATGACAGACAATTGCTGGGCATCACGACTCACAACATGGATCCCCAGAGATCACATTCAAAACTGGGGCTGACAAAATATAAGATAGCATAATGAATTGGAGAAGTTCGGAAAGCCCATGATAGAGAGGTCTGATGAATCTTGGGAAGATCATTGTCCAATGAAGGATGCTAAATGGTTGCTGCTGCTGCTGATATCACTGTATTGATTGTTCGGTATGATTTGTTCATTTGAAAGTTGTTTTAGACCACAGATATAAGCTAAAACCATGGAATTCACTTTGAAATTTGGGTTCTATCTTATCTGAAAGTCACCTTATCCACCCAAATACATGGAGTATTCCTCAACTTTTGTGAAATTAAACTGGAAGATAACTATTTAACAAAAAACTGTCATTGAATGTTTACGTGCAGAATCTTATGGAAATGAAAAGCAGACAACATTCTTTGAATGCTTTTAAACAAACTTTCAAAACTTGTAAAAAGATCTGCCTAAGACTGAAATTTAGCAAAGGAATCAAATAAAAGCAACGGTTTTAAGTAAGCATATAAATTGCTTCATTTCTTGGATATTTCACTTATTAATGTTGAATAATATGGATACTAGACTGATTAAAATTTTAATTGTGAAACAAACAATCTGAGTATTTTATGAAGCACAATACTCCTCATCAGAAAATAAGTTTAGATTCAATAATCGTATAATGACAATGAACAATCATAGGGAAACAGGGATTGTTAAAAAATGATAAAACATACTTCAGTAAGCAAGAAAAATTGCAAAATAAATCTTTTTTCAAATGAACATATCTAACAATAAATACTTTACTATCAAAGAGGGGCTCAGCTTAATGGAGCAAACCGGGAGATTTGCCTGTATCTCTGTAGACCAAATCCCCCACTGCATCCTATCACTAATCAATAAGCGCCATAGGCCACAAGATGTTTTGTGCCCTTTTCCTCCTGCATGTGGGGGCAACTACCCCCCCCTTGCACCTCTCCTTCTACACCTCTGCTGCAAGATGAAAATTGAAGTTTGGTTTTAATTTTTAGATCAACTATTTGATCATTGCTTCTTGCTTTTAAACAGTTAGAATTAATTTAACCAAATTTTCAAGAAACCATTCCAATCAGTCTATGTATAAAATTTATGAAAAAATGAGTAAATCAGCTTTTAGTGTAAAATGGGTACCGAAAAATTAAATATACCATTGTAATGATATATTGCATCTGTATGGGCATTTACTAAGCTTAATTTAGTCTGATACAAGGCCACAAGTGCAAAGCACTCATTGAGGATTGAACTTACTGCTTATTAGTAATGGTCTACTACATTAGCTTGCTAACCAATACCCCATGACAAAGAATAGATATATCTATAAACAGGCGGCAAAAATCAAAATCCCGACTCTCAGATTCCTGACATTGATATAACCCACACACTGATTGGCCAACTTATCACTTCACCAACTCTTCATTTTCCCTACTTTCAGGCTTTCCTTTCATACTTTATTATTTACAAAAATACTGGTTGATTTTTTTTCTTGAAATTAGTGCAGCGGAGGTATGTTTACAATTTATGGAAAAAAAAGAATCTATTGTAAAATTTGTAAATGTACTATTTATTGACCATAAGATTCAGTATTTCAAATATATATATTGTGTATATCATTTAGGAAGAAAGATGAAAGGATGTACCGATTGTACGTATCATCATAAATTCTCAATTAACAATAATCATAAATCCTCCTTTTCTCATAAATCGTGAAGACACATACAATACACATATATAAAAGCCTTTTGCAAAATTTCAATTTTAAGATTTCTCCCAGAACAATTCTCTACAATCAGGCAGATCACTTGAGGTTTATTACAATCAAATCAAAACATTACTTGGCAAAAATCAATGTTGTAGGATGTTGGGAAACTGCTGATATACTGAAAATATCCAGAACAAGTGCTGAAAATCATTTGTATCTGTTGGGTTGTGTTAGGTGCTTTGATGTGTAACTTCCACATAAGTTGAACAAAAAAATCCTACTGGTCTATATTTCCATGTACAATTTTCTAATCAAATTACAATGATTGATGAAAAATAAATAATTTACATCAATGTGGAATCCAAGATATCACAAGGCAAATGAAATGAACTACCATTAACCATACCAAAGGCTTATCTTCAAGAAGGTAATCTTGTGTGTATGATGAGTTTGGAATGGAGTCTTCTACAATGAGCTCTTTCTGGAGAAGCAAATGATTGATACAAACAAGTACTGTTCCCAATTAAAGCCATAGAAGGCAGCAATCAATGAAAAGTGTCCAGAATCAGTTAAGAGAAGAGGCATAATATTCCATCAGGATAACTGTAGACTGAATGTTTTCTTGATGACCCAGCAAAAATTGTTACAGCTTGGCTGGTAAGTTTTCACGCATCCACTGCATTTAGCAGATATCATATTTTATTTTCAGACACTTTGCATTACCATTTATTCTCTTCTTTACAAAATTCTATTAATGAGAAAGGAATTCAGAGGCCTGGAAGACTGCAAAAGGCACCGAGAGCAGTTCTTGGAATTCTGGAGTTACCTGAAAGATGGCAGAAAATATTGGTACAAAATGGTAAAAACGTT
This sequence comes from Thysanoteuthis rhombus, assembly GCA_963457665.1. Lineage (NCBI taxonomy): Eukaryota > Metazoa > Mollusca > Cephalopoda > Oegopsida > Thysanoteuthidae > Thysanoteuthis > Thysanoteuthis major. Next base: position 67,355,361 of record OY735200.1, read on the forward strand.
GTTCAATAAGGTTAATGTCAAAAATAAAAATATGTCCTTTTTTTTCTAAAATCAATCTGATACAACTTTTTATTTTACCCAATAAAAAAGCATATTTCGGTTCAAAGGTTTTTTTGGTTTTATCTCTCAATCTGAAATCCAAAAATTTTGATCCAAATCTTCGTGTATTTAGAAATCAGAGCCATAATGACTGACCCAAAACTTGTTGAAATTCTTGAAAGTCTATTCAAGTGAGCATTGACTTTTTCACTTTATTTTTTCAGAAAGGTTTTGGAGAAAAAAACAAATTTCATTGATCCAATTAAATATACATCAGATTTATTCAATTCAAGTTTTAAGAACTGAAAATAAACAGTTTTGTAGGTATATAAAATATATACATAGACATTCACAAAAACTATTCATACATTTTTATAAATGGTTCTACCTCTCTAATCCGGCATCTTTAAGATGTGGCCAATGCTCAACAACAAAAAATACTGGAAAATAGAAATTATTCTATCCATACTATTACACAATAAATTTCAGCTGTTCATCAATTTTTAACAATTATTTCAATTGTGTGGAAAATATTACGTATTTTTTCAATACAATTTATATAATATGAAATATATTATGTTGAATGAAAATTATTTGTGGTTGCTTATGTTTGATAATTATTTGGATTAGAAATAATTCATACAATTCAGAAAAATTGATAAATATGTATCTGAACTAAAAAAGTTGTCAAATTTCAAGTTCTTCAATTCAGTTTCAAACCATGGTAAGGTTTTTATACATATCAGAGAATTCTAGTGGCAGCTTCATAAACTAATGGTGGCTGATTCAAAGAGTGCCGGCCTATGAGAGTTGCCGGACCACAGAGAATCAGATTAAAGAGGTACAACCTAAATATGCATTTAAAGTAGGAAATAATGCATATAAGTATTCATGTGTATATCGAAGAACGATTGAGCCACAAAATAAGCTACTTTAATTCATTTCAAACTCTAGATTCATTTTTCTTATTTTGTGGTTTTGAGCTCTTCATTTTATTTCTGTCATTCGAATAAATTTTCCTTATTTCCCAAGAACTTTTTTTCTTTTTTTTATCATGCGCAATATAAAAAAAAAAATGTTTATTTTCTTATTATGTACGCTCAACGTTTAACGTTTTTCATCCTTCCATCTTGCGTTTGGAACTGGTACATATGGAGCCACCTCTAAGCGGGATATTGTCTATCATTGCTATGATTAAACATCAATTATTCAATTTATCTTACTCAGTATGTGCATTGGGTGGATATAATTGGGTATTTCTGTTTCTCTACATACATACTGTAGGTGTGTGTTTGTCAGTACGAACACATAATTCTGGATTTGCAGACAATTACATTCAATTTAGGAATCTCATTATTTCCAAAATGTTAGATTCCGTCTTGGTCTACTCTTATTTTGATATGATTCCCGTCAAGTGTAAATAGCAATTTATTCTGTCTCCTGCAGTGCAATTGAGTTATCTGTGAAATAGAAAGGATTTCCATTAAGGACTATCTCCCTTTAACTCGCGAAAAATCACTGAGGGCAGCCAATGTAATTCTGCAGTCATCACCCAAGTTTATCATTCATCAATTCAAGGAAAATTGTAAATACTAATATGATTTTTCCTCTTGCTTTCCATATTGTCAGCTCAATATGCAAAATGCATTTCGTAAATCCTGGCTAGGGAATATTAGAGGGGAAATATGGTATTATTTATTCATTTATCACGAATAGGGAAAAAGTTATAGAAGAGTTATCTCCCTTAGAACGTGAAAATTTTGTCAAATTACAGAATTTTCCCGTAAGAGAATTTGAATACTTTGAATTGATATTAAATTTTTTTTTAGGATTTTTTTTCTCGCGAACAATCCAGCAAGGAAAAAAAAAATCAGGATTCTGACATTGTATTTATTTAGAAATTTATTAGTATTTAAAAAAAATTTAATGACTCTAACTTTTGGAATAGAAGTAATTGTATTTATTAATGTAATTAATGTATCATTAAAAACCAGGTAATTTAATAATATTGATTTCTTAAAGCAATGGAAAATATAAATCATGCTTTGAAAAAAAAAAAAGAAGCTAAATCCATGACGTTAATTCATTCAAAAACTTTTCAAATGGTGATAGATTTGGTGTGAGAATCGTATTTTCTCTGCAAGATTTTATTCACGTGAGTACATCAATAAGTCTGTAGCATAATTATGAAAAAGCCCTTATTTCACACAACAAATATCCATTTTTTAATTTCAATCTCCTTCCTTGGGGATACATTCAACCCAATGCTTTTTCATTAATTACCTAGATTGAACATTACAGTGTGAACATTTCGGATCAAAATTCAACTGATATCTGTGTCAGTCTGTGGACTTATTGATCCGTCCTTGTATATTGGTCATAGAATACTAAAATATCTTTTGTGACTTTTCTGGGTAATAGAATTTATAGAACTACTGGTTTACTGATGCAGTCAAAAAATGACAGCAATATTCAAATAATTTTGCCACTGCCCTATACTTGAAAAAAACATGTTCCTCTGCAGTATCTTGTTCATGTTCAACCAGATTTTTTGAACATGTGCAAATAAAAGGGAGACTACTCCATAATTAGCATTTAATAGTTATCTCACTTGAAAAGTATTACAGACAAAAAATGTAGACATACATATGACATATTATAGAAGTAGATCATTAACATATGGCAACTTGTAGATTTGTTGGCTTTTGAGTAAGGCTGTTCACCAGAAAACTCATACGGAAGAAAGAAAGTACTCATTTTAGTTCGGAAATATCTTATCCTAAACTATTTGTCATTGTTAGTCTAGCCCAATGAATTCTTGAATATTCATTCTATACAGATGAAAAATCTTTCATCTGAAATTTTAAAAACTGTAAAGCTCCAAAAATCTGAACATTTTTTTGTGCTTCTTCTACTTTGAAAAAAAAGTTCTTGAACAAGTCAGGTCACTCAGTGGAAAACCATCACATGAACAACTCCTTTTGGCAGCGTGCCGTTTTGGTGATAATTAATTGAAAAATTTGAAAAAAAAGGGTGATCAATAAATAAGTTACTTCTCTTACCTTTTGCTGGATTAGTAAAGAGTCTGAATTTCTAAAAAAACAAGTGTGAACATAGCCAGGCACTAACTAAAGACCAATTTAACATGAACTTACATTTGAAATTGAATACCCCACTAAAAAAATAATTAGGTGCGAGGGATTTTGAAATAACAAAAACTCGTTTTTTTAGATAATAGTAAAGAGTTAAAAATTGAAGTTTTCACCTTGCTAGCTCCATTGGCGTGGCCTGTATGCATCATACATACATAGCCAGCTAGACCAACTTGAAAACTGAAGAAACCTATGTAGACAGTTTTTGATGATAGTTTCTGATATTTTCTTTTAGTGTTTAAAAATAAAAAAAAGTATGCCATTCATTTACAACAGTACAAATAAACTTTAACATTATTTATAGTCCTGCTCTACCCCACTGAGTGAATATTTACCAGGTTCACAGCAGGGACGTTGCCATTCTCTGACAATCGACTAAAATTAACCACTCTCCATACATATACATAGGATACATATACTATAGTACTTGGATTACCTTGCCGAAAACTGAAAAAATTCTGAATTCCGAGAAGTGTCTGGCCCCGAGGGCTTCAGTTGAGAAATTGAGTATCTATACTGGGTCCACCATGTTCGGAAAAACTGCTTCAGACTTTTTTTCAGTATTCTCTAAGGCTATTTTCTTTTCCTGTTAATCCAAATAAATCTTATTCACAAATAGAGCCTCAAAACTGGCATCCGTGTATAAGTGTAGCTCCGTAGTTAGATTTCCAACTAGGAGGTTTGATGATCTCAATATTCTCAAAGAAGGATAACTGATTAGCACTGAAGTAATTAGCTCTTCTCCCCAGAGGTTAATGTAGTATTCACAATCTTGATGTTACTAACAAAATATTACTATTGATTCTGAATTAAAAATTACACTAGCTATGGTTTTACATTTCCAATTATTGCTAATAGCTGGATCCATGGAAATTCCATGGGTGTTGATAATTAAGACATGATCATTACTCTCATATATATATATATATACATATATATACATATATATACATATATACATATATATATGTATATATGTATATATATACACACACACACACACACATATATACATATATATATATATATATATATATATATATAAATATACATACATATATATATATATATATATATATATATAAATATACATGCATATATATATATATATATATATATATATATATATATATATATATATACATATTTTTTTCTTGCAATTAAAGTACAGTCATCCCTCAATATTTGCTGGAGTTGGGGCATCAGTGGGCGGTGAATATGAAAATCCATGAGTAATTTTTGCTGCCCCCAGCCCCTAACTCCCAAACTCTTTCAGTTCCCAAAACCCATAAATGTCATACCATAAACAATAAGCAAACATTTTACCATTCTGAAATTGTAAATGTAGAAAAAATAATTGGATACAGTAAAATGATGCAGTGAGAATTTTCAATTCTAAAACTTGACTTCATTTTTCCTAGGGATAGATCTGTCAATTATATTTTTTTTTCAGTCGAAAATGTAAAAAATAGCCTAAATCAGCTGAGAAATTCACTGCATTTCGTCTTTTTCTTAGGATTAACTTAATGCTGTTTTCTTGCAGTTATAACCCAAATTAAACTTCCGAATCAGCGGTGGAGAGGTTCGTATAAACTAAGGGTCATTACGTTAAAGGATGGTACGGGAGGGACATTCGGTCCTGTTTTATTTAGGATTGTTTTTTTTCTTTTTTCTTTTTGGCATTTTGAAAAAAATAGATATCTGCAAGTCATTTCGGAATGAGTTGACAGAGTACTGAACTAAAAATATAAGTTGACTAAGAACAGCAATTTCTACATAACTCCATTAACTTTCCTGGTCTTCTCTGCTTGCGTTTTAGAGTTAAAGACAAATGCAGTATCTCATCAGCTCTTTGGCGCGAATATATAGCTAGAAAGATCGGAATTCAATCAGAGGTGGAGGGCTGTGTATAAACTAACAGTCACTACCTTCGAGAACAAGAAAATTCCACTAGTTCTAAAAAGAAGGGTATGCAACCTATGTATCCCGATAGTCACCTATGGAGCAGAGACATGGAACTTGAACAAAAGACTGACCTTTAAACTGAGAACCATGCAATGCGCACAAGAGAGAATCATGCTCAGCATAACATGGAGAGATCATAAGACAGTACAGTATATTAGAGGAAAGACAGGAATCCAAGATAGCATAGAATCCACATGAAAACTCAAATGGCAATGGGCTGGTCATGTTGCAAGAATGGCAGACAACCAGTGGATATATGATTCACAATGTGGATATCCAGAGATCATATGTGAAACCGGGGCTGACAAAATTTAAGATGGCTTGATAAATTAGATTAGTTCAAAAAGTACTGGCTCGGTGATGTCCATGACAGAGAGGTCAGGCGAATCTTGGGTAAGATCTATGTCTAATGACGGATGCTAAAAGGTGGTGGTGGTGGTGTTGTTGTCGTTGTTGTTGTTGTTGTTGTTGTTGTTGATGATGATAATGATGATGATGATGGTGGTGGTGGTGGTGGTGGTGGAAATTTCAAAGTAGATTTTTAATTATTGCTGTGTGTATTTTAAGAGTGTTAAAAAGTAGATGCTAGTAGAAATAAATATACAGGTAATTACCAAAAATATAAATTTTAGAAAACTATCGTACAGTGATTATTTTCTTCTCCTTTTTTTATGTTACTATTAACATTCATTTTATTATTTTTGTTGCCTCAAAAAAAATTATCCAGTCTGAGAAAAGCAACGATAAAAAGCAGCCAAAATATTAAGCTGAAAGTAAATAGAACCATAAAATGGAAAAAAAAAATTGTTAATAATGATTTGCAATACTTCATCTACTAAAAAATGAATAAATCTGTTTACTGCACAGTGAAATGGAAAAAAATATTATGTCTAAAATGTCTGCTTGACTAACCGATTCACGAGTGTTTAATCTGACTATAAACTTGGTTTTTATTGTTCACATAAATAAATTGATAACACAAATATTACTGCAATGCATTTATGATTTCCTAAACATTCCAAGTTTTGTTCATACTGCACAACATATTTTCTATGAGTCGGTTCTTCATGGTACACTGAAAACTCCCACAAAATTCTCATTGAATTGTTCAAGATTGAACCATGAATTATCGGAACCATGAAGAGAAAACTTATGAATTTCAAGGAACAACTGTACATGATTTTGCTAAAGTAATTACCTTTGGAAAGTATCTATATTAACTAATAACAAACTAAGACAAATAAAACTAATATATCTGTAGTTATTATCATTATTGAAACTTTTTTTTATAGATGAACTAAGTGAAGAGAGCAAGAAAGTTGGCCTACACATGAAATTCAGCAAGATGAAGATCATGTACAACAACCACATCGGAGATGAAAACACTAAGATCAATCAAAATCGAGGACCCAGAACTGGAGAAAGTGGATCACTACATCTACCTAGGACAACGAATCTCTATGAGACCCACAAAAGAAGAAGAAATCAGGCAAAGAATCACCCTAGGATGGCAAGCCTTTTGCAGAGCAAGCTCAACCTTCAAAAATAAGAAGATCCCATTTATCTAAAAAAGGAAGGGTGTATAACCAATGCATCCTTCCAATAGTCACTTATGGAGCTGAAACATGGAACCTAACCAAGAGACAGATCCGCAAATTGAGAACCCTGCTACATACACATGAATGAATCATGGTGGGCCTCACATGGAGAGACCACAAGACAGCACAGTACATCTGAGAAAAGACAAGAGTCAGGGACATCATAGAATCCATTAAAAATCTCAAATGGCGGTGGGCTGGCCATGTTGCAAGAATGGCGGACAACCGATGGACATCACGACTCACAACATGGATCTCTCGAGAACACATGCGCAACTGAGGCCAGCAGAATAGCAGATGGAGAGACAAGCTAGACAAATTCAGAAAGTACTGGCTCCGTGATGCCCATGATAGAGAAGTGTGGCAAATCCTGGGGAAGGTTTCTATCCAACAACGGACATTGAAAGACTGATGATGATGAATATTTAAGGTTCAAACATGTGAGAAAGGAATAATGAATGAATGATACTCATAGAGAAGATCAAGTCCCTTTTGCTCCCAAACAGGCATAAGTGCCCTCTTCCATTTACATTTTGTTGCAATGAGATATCATTCTTGTATTTAGTAGCTTTTTATCAACAGTGTACAGCAGTGATTAAACAGTGTAGATTGGAAATGAAGAATAACCTTCAAGCGAGATTCAAACTTGCATTCCGTTTACCTGGGAAAGGTTACCTATGTATGGAAATTGCTTTACTGATTAACAGCTCGATTTAATCTCCTACCAGCTGTGAAAGCTCAAGTAGCTCAATCAGTAGTGCAGTCATTATATATAGGTAGGCTTCCTGCGGTAAAAGAAGTGATGCCAGTTTGAATCTTTACGAGAACTAATTCTTCATTTCATTACTTATGTTTACTCAATGTCATAGTCAGGTGGCCTGAATAGGGAAGAGCAGGGTTTGTTGGACCTGTGGGTATGTTTGACCACTGATAATTCCTTTGGTACCTCAGCAGCAGTTGTTCCCAGCTCCCATCCAAAGAAACCTCTCTAGACGAGCTCTCTGACCAAATTTTTTCATCAGCTTTGAAGAAGATATAAGGTCTCAATGATAAGTTTTGCAATTTTAAGTGTCAAATGTAAATTCTTCAATTTTCACTTATAGTGTAATTTCTCTCAAAGTACTGAGAAGCTAAACTATCCGCTAATAATATCTTAATCTTTATTGTGTTTATACTTTGGGTTCCACGTGTATTTTGCATGGAATGCTGGAATATGGCTGTGGTGCATGTGAACTATAGGGTTTGGGGTAAGTTGGACTACTTTGGTTGGTTGGTCCAAACTGCCCTGTGGAATTTTCTCTGTAATGCTAATCTACATTCAGTCATATAATTGAGGCTACTGTAGTTGTAATTAGGAGCATTTGACACACAGGAACTATATGTTAATTTAGTCTTTAGAAAGGTGAAAACCTTTTCTTCAGGTAAAAACGGTTCAAAAATATCAACACAAGACCAATCGTACAACGTATGATGGTGCTTTGGCATAACGTGCATTGAGAGAGATCGAGCAAGGAAAATCTCGGAGAGATGTTTCGAAAGATCTGCATATTCCCAAGACAACACTGATCTGATTCAAAAATGCTGCCCATCCTAGAAGCAACGTTTTGCTTGAGCTGTCGATTGAGAAGTCGAAAAAGAAGACAAAGATGAAAGGAACAACAAGAGTATCAAAGAATATAGTGCAAGTGAACTTCTATGCTGATGACAGTTATCTGGAAGATGAAGATAGCTTTCAAGGGGATGACAGCTCTGATGCTGGGTGCTCTATCAGTATTGAGATGTTGATTTCACTTGTTCAAAAAAAATGTGCTTATAACATGATACTGTTTTATGAGAAACCACAAAGATGGGTATTACTTGTGAGGCAATAAGCCTAATTTGTACCCTCCCCAACAATGATGTGTAAAAATAAGGAAAAATTTTATGAATGCTACGTCGAGTTTATTCATGAAATAACTTTTTCTTTTTGCATTTTCATACCAGTTGCCCAGTGGTCATCACTGAAGACTGAGTGACAGCAAGTCTCCAGCCCTCCTTGTCACACTCTCACAGTTCATACCAGTGCTGTGGATTACGGTTTCACACCTGTTGCCTGGTGGTTATTGCTGGAGACTGAGTGACAATAAGTCTCCTCAGGCTGCCAGCTTTTCTCTCATATCGTCCTCACCTATCACAGCAGTGCTGTGGTTGGCACTGCTTCCACCATGCCTCTTTCTTGGCTATTAGGATATTGCTAACAGCTGGGGGTTTTAGGTCTCATATTTCCAGTACTCTCCTCAGTACTTGAGCGGTCCGAGTAGTGCCGTGGTCTGTATAGTCTCAATCCTTCCTCTTATCCCCAGTTCCTTTTCTTTGATACTGTTCCGAGTGCACCTAATATTACTGGTACTACCCTTGCTTTCATGTTCCACACTCTCTCCAGTTCCCTTGTCAAGTTCTGGTATTTTCCTAGGTTTTCATTCTCTTTTGTATTTACTTTGTGATCCGCAGGTACAACCATGTCTATTATTTGGCAGGTTCTCCTTCCCTTGTCCATAATTACCAGGCTCGGTCTACTTGCTTGGATAAGATGGTCAGTTTGGATGTCAAAGTCCCAGAGTAATTCATGGTTTCTATTTTCCAGGGCTGTCTCCATTTTGTGCTAATACCACTTGTCCACATGGTTGAATCCCATTCATTTGCTCAGTTCCCAGTTCTGTTATTTATCATTTGTAGTTGTGCTGAAGTGACTTGAGGCAAAGAAAGGTTGTCAAAATTGAAAAAAAAAAAAAATTCTGGAGACCTGTTCAACTCAGGTATTTATATGAGTATACAAATGTTTGTCATTATGAACAGAATTGACAAGTCATCACTTTCCAAGTTCTAACATTATCATTAGCCAGTTTCGTAACCTGCATCTTAATGCATTGTTGAGAGAAATGCTTGAATTTTGTTGTGAATCTAGGAATTTTTTCATGATTGAGTGATATTTCCCCGATTTTTATTCTTCCTACTTTCCTATATTAACCACCTCCCATATGTCCATACGGTATCTCCAATAGTTCTCTATGAAAATATAAATTTATGGAAAGGTGGACTGAGTGGTCTGGAAGAAGTGATTAAAGTTTTGATTGGATCCTGGAATTTGTTTTGATTGAGAGATATTTTTGCATTCTTTCTCTTCGGTTCAATATCCACTCCTGTCTGTTCCTACTATATCTCCAAAAGTTCTTTATGAAATCCGATTAAATTTTGTGGAATGGTAAGGCAATTAAGAAAACTGTAATTAAATTCTGAGTGGATCCAGGATTACTTTTTGATTTGAAGATATTTTTCTGCTTTCTTTTTGGACATTGTGATTTTGAACATCTGGAAATTTTTTTCCTCACAAACGAAAAAATTGTTACCCTATTTTTTTTCAGTCTACATTAGATAAGCTTTCCAAATGTACTAGGTTTCAAACTTCAACAAAATATTCCCATTAGATTACGATTGGCCCTTTACTACATTCAAGTCTTGAACCTTAATAACTTATTGAAGTTATAGAACATTTGAAAATGAAAAAAAAACTCCTATTATTGATTTGTTTCCTCTATAAAAGTTAAGGAGATTTTCTGTAAGAAAGAAAAGTCAGAATCAGTGAAAGTAGAGCAGTTAGTTTAAACTTCAACTTCTCGGGAAACCCTTTTTGCCTTGGATGGAAGTTATGCGTCTCAACAGCGACCACCCAAACAATACCAAAAACAAAACCCAAAAAGAACTCTTAAATCCAAACAAAACCCAAAAACCTTCAACAAGAGGACAATGCTATACATCAGCACCTACAACGTCAGGACACTCTCAACAGACTCTCACCTAACCCATCTAGAAAACGAAATCAAAGACATCAAATGGGACATCATAGGTTTTAGCAAAATAAGAAGACCAGGAGAAGAACTAATAGAATTGAAAAGCAAACATCTTCTCTACAATTACGGAAAAGAGAAGGTGAAACAGAGTAGAGTAGGCTTTCTCATCAATAAAGACCTCAAAGACAATGCGGTAAACTTCAAAGCTATCTCAGACTGCATGGCTAGTGTCACAGTACAACTTTCAAAGAGGTACAAGCTAAATATCATCCAAGTCTATGCTCCCACTTCACAATCAACCGAAGAAGAAATAATCAACTTCTATGATGACTTGCACTCCCTACTACAAGATACCAAAAGATACTTAAATGTCATCATGGGAGATTTCAACGCACAAGTAGGACAAGGAAACAAAAGCTGCGTCGGAAAATTCAGATACAAAAAACAAAACGAGAGAGGTGAAGATCTGGTAAATTTTGCAATGGCAAACAACTTCAAAATTATGAACACATTCTTCAAAAAGAAACCCAATAGAAAATGGACTTGGAAGAGCCCCAACCATGAAACCAAAAACGAAATAGACTACATTTTAATGGACAAAAGCCACACCAAAGACATCCAAATCCTAAACCAAGTGAATGTAGGGAGCGACCATAGAATGGTAAGATGTAAAATGCAAATAAACACAAAGAAAGAACGCAGGAAAATGTTCCACACTAGACTGCAGCCACTGAACATACCAAATGAACTCACCCCAGCCTTCAAGCTAGAACTAAAAAACAGATTTGATATCCTTACTGACAAAAATGACATCAACATCAACAAACTCCACAACAAAATAGCAACCTCTCTATCAGAAGCAGCCAATATGTTCAAACCAAGAGATACAGCGACCATTAGCAAAATCTCAGATGGAACCAGGAAACTGATTGAAAAGCGCAGAAACCTCAAACCACCAACAACCACAAGGGAGAAAAATAGAAGAAATCGAACGAAACAAAACAATAAAGAAGAAACTAAGAGAAGACAAAAGAAGGTATATGGCAGCCATCATCGAGACCAACCTCAAAAAATGTTGAGGATTTAAAGCGATAAACAAAGCTCTCAGTACAGGAGAGAAACAGATAACTAGCATTCTCGAAGCAAATGGACACATAACAACAGATAGAGACAGAATAGTTGAATGTGCCCAAGAATTTTACCAGGAACTCTACTCTTCAAAACACGGACAATATAACAACAACCAGAATACACAAGATGCCAACAATCAGTTCGAAGACTTCCCCAAAGTTACACCTTGGGAAGTAAAGCAAGCCATCAAACAAACAAAAAAAGGAATAGCCCCTGGACCAGATAACATCGCCATTGATTTACTCAAAAAGGCTGGCAACAGAAAACTAGCTATTCTATTCAACTTGTGTCTGAAACAGAGTAAAGTCCTGAAAGACTGGAACACTGCTATTATAATGCTTCTATATAAAAAAGGTAACCCCAAAGACCTTAACAACTACAGGCCTATAAGCCTGCTCAACTACATTTACAAACTTTTCACAAAAATCATCACCAACTGGATAACTAAAACACTGGACGAGAATCAACCATGAGAACAGGCTGGATTTAGAAGAAATTATTCGACCATGGACCATCCTCATTCAATAAATCAGCTGAAAGAAAAAGCAGCAGAATACAAAATGCCACTCGCTATAGCATTTATAGACTTCAAGAAGTCATTTGACTGTAGAAATCCCATGGGTCATGAAGGTCATCACCCCACAAAGTGTAGACCCTGTATACATTAAAGTACTGCAACACATATACAACCACAGCAACTCCCTCATTAGACAACATAAGGACTCTGAACCGTTTCAGCTCCAAAAAGGAGTAAGACAAGGTGATACCAGCTCACCCAAATTCTTTACAGCCTGCCTTGAGATGATCTTCCGGAACATGGACTGGGAAAATAGAGGAATCAAAATAGATGGCGAATACTTGAGCAACCTTAGATTTGCAGACGACATTGTCCTTTTTGCAGAGAACCTACTCGACCTCCAACTAATGCTAGATGATCCAAACAAAGAAAGCAAAAAAGTCGGCGTACACATGAACCTCAGTAAAACGAAAATCATGTACAATAATCACGTTGAGAATAAGAACATAACTGTCAAGATAGAAAATGCAAAACTCAGCAAGGTAGACCACTACATCTACCTAGGACAACGAATCTCCATGAGACCCTCAAAAGAGGAGGAAATCAAGCAAAGATTCACTTTGGGATGGCAAGCCTTCAGCAGAGCAAGTTCAACTTTCAAAAACCAGATGATCCCAATAATCCTAAAAAGAAGAGTATACAACCAATGCATTCTCCCAATAGTCCCTTATGGAGCTGAAACACGGAACTTAACCAAAAGACAGGCCTGCAAACTGAGAAGCATGCAACGCACACATGAGAGAATCATGCTCAACGTTACATGGAAAGATCACAAGATAGCACAGTATATAAGGAAGAAAACAGGTGTTTGTGACATCAGAGAAACTATTAAAAAACCCAAATGGCAATGGGCAGGCCACGTTGCAAGAATGAAAGACAACCGATAGACATCATGTCTCACAACGTGGATCCCCAGAGATCACATAAGAAACAAAGGCTGACAGAACACAAGATGGAGAGATGAACTGGACAGATTCAGGAAATACTGGCTCTGTGATACCCATGATAGGGAATTGTCGCAAATCCTGGGGAAGGTCTATGTCCAATGAGGGACGTTAAAAGATTGATGATGATGATGATGATGAATAGTTGTCAAATAAAATGAACCAAACTGAACTTTTGACGCTCTTTGTTAAATGTCTGATGAAAGACTTTTCAAATCAAGAAGATGCAAATTCAACTTTTTAATTTTTGCTATTCTACAAATTAAGTTTCATTATTGGTCAAAATTGTTGAATCAATTTTATCATAACAATGAAATAATGTTTTTTGCTCACATTGATCGAGAAATTTCGTTTTTCTTCAAACTGTTGGCTGCATAATTATATTTCAGTTTTTTCTTTGACCTTTGTAGTGGCTTTTTTCATTTCTCTGGTAAACCGACTCTATCATAAATGCAAATTGTGGAATTACAAACATAAACATACACACACAGGCCACAAACATACACACATGCATAAACATACATATGCACACACATAGAAACATATTACTTAACCACATATCATATCCACACACGCCACTTCTGCACATACAAACACATACCACGTAATATTCATATGCATACGTATGTCACTTTCTCACACTTATACATTTACGCTTATATACCACATATACATATTAACACAATAAAACAAATGTCATGTACAACAAAAATGTTAAAGACGAGGACACAATGTTTGAAATAAAAAATGGTGAGCTGGAGAAAGTAGACCACTACATCTACCTAGGACAACATCCTCAAATGGAGAAGAAATCAAGCAAAGAATCACTCTAGGATGGTAAGCTTTCAGTAGAGCAAGCTCAACTTTCAAGAACAATAAATTCCCTTCAGTACACAAAAAAGGGTGTACAACTAATGCATCCCCCCAATAGTCACCTATGGAGCAGAGACATGGAACTTAAGCAGAAGATTGACCCACAAATTGAGAACCATACAACGTGCACATGAAAGAATCATGCTTAACCACACATGGAGAGATCATAAGACAGCACAGTATATTAGAGAAAAGACAGGAGTCCAGGATATCATAGAATCCATTAGAAAACCCTAATGGCAGTGGATATCATGACTCGTAACATGGATCCCCAGAGATCACATAAAATTTTGGCCGACAGAAACTAAGATTGCGTGATGAGCTAGACAAATTCAGAAAGCTTTTCAGCAGGGCACCTTGAACCTTTTGACAAAATTTTCCAAATCTCAATTTCCCTCTTCTAGAATACAATTTGGGAAGACTTGGTACTGGCTAACATTAAGTGAGATGTAATACTGTTACCATGTGTAAAACCTGAGACTTAGTCAAGAAGCAGTCAGTTGACAGTCAAATGTTAAAAAAGTTAACACACGTGCCCTATTCCTGCCTAGTTGAGATAAAAAGCAACTGAAATCAAGATCACAGAAAATGCTAATCTGGAATTAACTCTTAGATTTATAAAAAAGATTGAATGTCATTATTGAAGGAAATTACACTTGATTGAAATCATCTCCCTTGGACAATTTTGAGAATTAAAAAAAGAAATTTTATTCAATTAACAGAAGAGTTCCATTATTTCTAATTCTATTCACTGAACAATTCCACTGTCTAATACAGTTTTAAGTGGTCTATGAAGGGAATTTCATTATCATCATCAGCCTTCTAGCATATGTTATTGGACATTGACCTTCCCCAAGATTTGCTAGACCTCCCAACCATAGGCATTGTGGAGCCAGTACTTTCTGAATCTATGTAACCCATAATTTAAGAGTTAATAATGGTTTATCTACTAAGTCACCAAATAATTTGATTTGTATTGGGAAAAATTGTGAATAAAAAAGTGTCATATAAAGCCATTTCAATATGAAAAACACAAAAACTTGTGTGAAAATAAGAAAACAGACTTTATTATTCCTCCAATTTTTCAGAATATTGTCTTAATCTTCTATGTTTTGATCATGTTTCAACTGATCCAATTTACAGCCTTCCTCGGGTGTATCTTATCTTGAGAACAATAAGTACTTTTTCCCTTTCCTTTCCATCTTGCCAGCAAGAATATACCAAGGTCTCTTGTTATAAATTAATGCCTTTGTTATGTATGAGTTCTCTGATTTGCTTAACTACTTGTTGTTATCATGACCATCAATTGAATAACTTATTGGACAAAATCATTCCAAGTCATGACTCTACCTCACACGTACCCAAACCATAGATGGACGAACTGAAACGGAAGGTGAGACTTGCACTAAGAAAAGAGAAATCTCTCAATCTCAACATCATTAACCTGTTCACTTCCACCGACTAGATTATTATTCATCTCAACAAGTCATCAGACGAGCATCATAACTATTCTTATTATACGTGTTATTTTTTTGCATCATGGAAAAATACG
The DNA here is from genome assembly GCA_963457665.1 of Thysanoteuthis rhombus. NCBI lineage: Eukaryota > Metazoa > Mollusca > Cephalopoda > Oegopsida > Thysanoteuthidae > Thysanoteuthis > Thysanoteuthis major. The sequence goes on from OY735200.1 coordinate 67,371,019, forward strand.
ACTACATGGTGTAAAAAAGTATTAACTAAATAAAACAGTATAGTGAATATAAGATGTATGTGTTGATCTGTGTTTCAACATATTTCATTCTCATTTGAATTATGAAAATATCTTACTTCAACATCCTTATGTATATAATACATTTATTAGATATCCTTGACTAACATCTTTTGGCAGCATGTTCTGTTGATGGTGATCAATGAATAAGTTACTCCTCTCACCTTTTCTTGGGCAGTAATCAATAAAGAAGTCTGGATTTAAAAAAGAAGAACAACCGTAAATGCTACAGGGCAAAAACGAAGGAACCAATTTAGCATAAAATTTCGTTGTAAATCCAACTCCCTCTAAAAACTTTTTTGGTTAAAAAGACAAATTTCTTTTTTTTTAGACATAATAAGGAATAGATGCTTAATTTTCAGCCCTGTAACTCCATTGGTGTGGCTTGTACACATGATATATACATATGTTACCAGCCAGCCAGCCAGCCAGCCAGCATAACTTGAAAACTGAAGAAACTTATGTTGACAGTTTTGGTTGATGGTTTTTGATATCAAACAAGAAACAAAGAGCATTTCTCCTTGAACAACTACAATTGTCTGAACACCACAGCAAGCCACCACATGTATATATGTGTAGCCTCCAAAAGATTTACAAAGAAGATACTGTGTTTTGTCTGACAGTCGGCTGTCAGGACTCAGTCTGCCATTTATCAAGTGATTTTCTGGTGGGTATAATCAATCAGTAAAATCAACTTTTGTCAGATTTGTTTCTCATTGTAGACCTAATAATAGAAACAACTACAAAGTCTGTCTGGAAAAAAAAATAACCACTTTGAGCATCCCAAGATGCAGTTGCAAGGCCTCAATGTAATTTGGCAGTCAATTAGAGGGTACCTGACTGCGCATGGGGTTACTCAGTCAGCAGTGAAACACCAGTCAATAAGCTTGTGCACTGAGTGACTGTCTCATTCTCAAAGCTTATTCTTCATCTTCTATGCAGGGCTTTTTGGCAAAATATTGCACCACCCAGGTTTGTCAGCCCAACCCCTACAGTTTACATTTGTCTCCCAGTGATTTCTAGCTTTCCTCAAATCAAAAATTGCCGTTGAAAGGGAGTTTACAGACCGTGGATGAGATTAAAAATGTGATGAGGCAGCTGATAATAAATCTGAAAGAGGACTTGGTAAATTGTAATGAAAGGTGAAATGTAGATGGAATAAGAGTGTTAAATCCCAAGGGGAGTACTCTGAAGGGCACCATTTCCTTTCCTGGACAGACCTCATATTCTAAACTCACAATTGATTAACTTGGATGTTAAAAATCTGTTCAACAAAGTTCTAATGAACAAGGTCCTCTCAATAAGTGAAAAATTAGATATAGACCAAACTAACCAGCCTCCAAGTAAACAAAATGATGGACTGTTGATGTTTTGCACACAGACAACACATTTCCAACGCTAAACATAAAAAAGAAAGCCTGGCTATGAGTTCACCACTTTTAGCAGTCATACCATACACCTAAACAGAGTACTTTGAAGATGAAACAGCACCATTAAAACTATAGTATAGGACCCGACATACAGTGATGGATAAAGATCTTGCCTTATATATCATTTCTTGTGTAATGAGTTTGAGCCTTACAGGATGCCCTACTTGTGCAGCCCTCTGCAAGACTGAATGAATATTGTTTTAGATATTTGGATACTTCATACTATGGTCACACTGAGAGGACATATAAACATTATTAGATCGTATGAACTCTATCAAACAATCAAGCTAGTTCATCATGGAAAATATAGCTGAGAAAAATCTCTGATCTTGAAATATTTGGAAGAGACATGAGTATTTTAAAAAGTTCGATATTTGATAATGGATATTAAACAAAATTTCTTGAAATTTTTATGCTTGAAAAAATATGTTGAAAGAAAATCTCTTGACATCAATTTAAGGAATTCTTAGATAATGGAAAAGGAAAAATATCAGAATATGTGAAGGAAAAATTGTTGTACATATGGAAAATACTTCAGGTATTGGAGAACAAGTCCTCAGGTACTTGCTGAAAATACCGGAATCTTAGCCTATAATGGGAATTTGGAGAAATGCTTTGTTCTTCGAAAAAATGGATAGAACAAAATACCAATTTGAAAAAATAGATTGTATTTTTAGAATTTGAAAAAAAATGTATTTTTAGGTAAAAAAAAGGATTATCCTTCCAGAAGTTTAGATTTTTTTAAATTTGCAAAAATATTCCCATTTATTTAGGAAAAAGTTGTTCTGATATTTGAATCAAAAAAATAGAATCTCTGGATGTTTCGAGAAAAAAAGGCTTTAATATGGTAGAGAAAAGTAAAATGAAATAACTATCTTTACAAAAATCCATATTTGTCAGTGTTCTATTACAATAAACAATAATGCATTTAGATTTTATTTCAATTTATTATGTCCAATGGATTCCTCAGACAATTCAAACAAATTATATCCCATTTTCACCAAATCTGGCGCATAACTTCTCACTTGCCCAAAGAGGAGGTAGTTTTGAATATTTTGCATTGTTTTTTTAAAATGATAAGCTTCTAAATTAAAAAATACTTTTGACAAATTTCAAAATGGCCAAGAAATACAGAGTCAAGTTCTTCTCAATACACATGTATTCAATTTGTATTTGTTTGAAGCAATTCTCATTTGGGCAATAATTCATTAAATTTTTCTATTCATTTTCTAGTTTTGTAATTCTTTTTACCTAAAAAAGTTCTCAATGATGGATTAAAGAACATATGGAATGTTCCTCATATCTGGTACATTTTTTGACAGTTTTCAATTGGCATTTCTTTTGTTGAATACATGAAATGTTTGTGAGTGACATGAGTCCATTCAATTCCAGTTAGTTTCATAACCGCTGACATTTTTGAGCAATTTCTTCACATGTTCTCAGAATATAAAAAATTAAAGTAATTCTGATAAACATACCTACAAGCTATTGATATTTGATCAACCTTTTTTAGACACTTGGAACGAATATATATCCTGAAGTTTCCATGATTGCTGGGATATATATGTCTCATAGATCTCTTTTAGAAATGTACTGGAACATTTTGATTTAGGCATTGAGCACAATAGGTTGGTCTTGAAAGGGTTAAAAAAAACAAACAAGTCATACTAAAATTGATCGCATTTTATTATTTGAGAATGAATTATTGATAACCTTCAACTGTTTTTCACAGTTGCTTCCATTATATCCTAAAACTGTTTCATTGGTAAGATTGTAGTAATAAGAACAATAATAATCATTATGATGAAAAATTGAATTCTATGCAATGAAAGAACAATTAATTTTTGGATTGCTTTTTTTTTTCATCTTCTTAGTATATCTCGGAATATTTGAGATGAAGCATTATTATTATTTCTATTGATATTCGGACCATCCAAATCTTGGTTATTTTTCATACAACGTTTCAGTCGTTGCACTCTACGGCCTTCGTCAGGTATCATCTGGTAGATTTGGGGAAGTAATGAACCCTTTATCCGATGGGGGTATATTGACCGTACTCCCCTCTTAGCATTAGTAGTATTGTTATATTGTCTCACACTAGGATTGAACCTAGAACCATCAGATTACTTTACAGTAATTTGTCTGATGCTGTAACCACTGCGCTATGTTTCACTACTTTCTTGATTCAATACCCTCTGACTATTTAAGTAAATAGTATGAAATGAGAATAAAGTGATAGATTCTAATAAGACTGGAACTTACATTCTATATCATTTATGAAAAATGAGCCTCTGTGATGGGATTTGAGTTCATGTCTCATCAGAAGTTATTTCTTAATGCTATTTGCTCTAACTGTTGGAGGGTATATAACTATAGGAAGTTGTGATAAAAAGCAACTGAGATTAAAAGGAGACGAACCAAAAATCAATAATGAAAATCCTTAATCTCAGAATCCAGGGGATTTCAGACATCTAGTGAGTTGTAAAAACAAACAATAAACATGGAGAATTGAAGCAGGATTTTTGCCAGAGGCTCTTGTGGCCCAATTGGTTTATGCATCACCCTCAAAAGATGAGCTCCTGGGATATGAGATGCAAATTTAGGTCTCCTCAGAAGCTACTTTTTAGTTTCTACTTCACACTTTTCATTTCAATGGTCACAAAATATTTGACTTACAAGGTAATGATAAAAAGTAAAAATATCATGAAGGAAAGACTGATCAAAAAATGATTATGAAAATACACAATCTCAGAATTTAAGTAAATAAAATATTCTTTAGAAGGAATTTATGAAAATTAAACTGTATGAAAAGGTCTGGTTAGTCACTCAGTACCAATTCATGACCAACATCTTTTGGCAGCATGCTGTCGTAGTAAATGAATAAGGGGTGATTAATAAATAAGGGGTGATTAATGAATGATAGGTGATTAATGGATAAGCTACTTCTCTCACTTTTGTTGGGTGGTGATCCCTAAAAAAGTCTGAATTTTCAAAAATCAAGCAAGAACGCTTCAAGATACAAACTAAGGAACCAATTTAGCATAAACTTATGCTGTTAATTGAACCTATGCTGAAAAATCTATTTTTGAGGGGAATTTTTTTTTTCTTTACACATAATAAGGTGTACAAATTTTAATTTTCCTTCCTTTGGCTCCATTGGTGTGGCATATATGCATGGCACATACACTGATAGATGGGCCGGCAGGCAGCCAGCCCACAAGACCCACTTAAAAACTGAAGAAACCTAAGTTTACAATTTTGGTGACAATTTTAGTCGATGGTTTCTGATAGCAAAAAGAATAAATAAACTCTAAATTATACATGAATAAATTATGTTTGTCTGTCAAAATAAGCAAAAATGATAAATTAGATTAATAAAATAAAAATAAAGACTCTCCATGATAGTCAATAAGTGAACAACCAAAATTTGAAGTTGAGTAAAATAATTCCATCAAAGAATAAATATGGTCAGAATAAATTCTATTTATGACATCACTGGCATTTTCCACTGGGAAACATCTAAAATAGTGAAAGAACATTTAGAAACATGTAGATTCTAACGAAATGGAATGGCTTGGAGGACATATTAAAAAGGATATAACACTACGCCACTGTTGCTAACAATAAGAATGCGACCGTTGGAATTTTGGTGACACGTGATGAGAAAGGAAGTCTTTGAGAACCTAAGACTCTCTGGGTGCATAGAAGGCAAGAGAATCAGAGGTCAGCAGCAAGTAACCACCTTGAAAAATTTGAGTTCATTGATGGCAGAATGAATACTAGAAAATGTAAAGGAACAAGAATTGCAAATAGAGTCAAAGGAAAGGTAACTGTGGAGAGCCAAGATCCTCCGCATCCTGAAGGGTCATGGCGTATAAAGGGAAGAGATATCATTGAAACTTTTTGTATTCTAACCTCTGCAATATAAAGTATTTAATCAAAAGTTATTCTGAGGTAAGACATGAAGGAACACTTGTGTACAAGGTCTGTCCAAGAATTATTCAGTCATCTAATGAAAGTTTATCTAAGGTAATGTTGCCTTTTCCCTTTGGACCTCACACACCTATCCCAGCATCCTTTGAGTTTGCAAATTCCTCTTTTAAGATCAATATCAGTTGCTTTGTTGCATTCTCCTTAATCTCTTCCATAGTCTAAAATTTCCTCTTTCTCAACAGTGATTATGGCTTTAAGAAGAGTCAGAAGTCACAAGTAGTCAAATCTGGACTGTAGAGGAGGCTGACAAGCCTGAGTGATGCGATGTTTAGCTAAAAAAAATACTGCATGAGATGTGAACAACAGGCATTGTGAATGTGACAGTCGCACAGTACACAAACTCATGCTCGTTGAGTAATGGGGTAGTGTTCATTCATGCATTTGTAGTCTGGGAACCTTTGATTGGTTGCCAGGTTACATCAAGTCCAAGCAACTGGTTCTCAAGATACTGAAAATGATGGGTTCTTTTCCAGACTTCCTAGATATCAGAATGGATAAAAAGAATGATGATATCAGATATATTTTTGTGGTAGAGGTATGTACCTCTTGGGTACAGCCTCTGGAATATTGCTTTAGTCCCTCTTCTTATTTCTTTCATTATCTTTTATAGTTTTCAAATAAAACTTATTTTCTTCTTAATGACATTTTGAATTTCAATTGAAATATCAGAGTAAAATGCAAATATTGGCAGAAAATTATTGCAAAAATACTTGAGGAAGAAAACTGTTTTAGAAATATATCCAGGATAACATCGATGATATTGTGTTTATTTGAGATTGATTTTCAATTGAACTTTTTCAGCAAACATACTCACTTAGTTGTATCCAGTAATCACTCCTATTTTGCGGGCTTGAAATTTGCGGACTTGATTATACGCAATTTTTCCATCAATAAAGGGAAGCTATTCTCATAGACTTTTGAAGGAAAAATTTTAAGTATTTTGTTCTCAAGTTTTTTCTTGTTTTAACAAGAAAAAAAAAGTCTAGATATTTGTCTGAAGAAAAAAAAATTCCCCAATGATAACATAGAATGGGGATATTTTAATTCAGTGTTTTTGTTTCTAGAAATTTTACTTGGTAAACATCAATGGTGGGTATTGACAGTATTAATGGCAGTCAGAAGCATAATTAAACCTCAATTTGAAGTTAGATTTAAACTTCAGTAATAAACATTGAAAAACTTGACCAGGGCTGTATCTGAATCGTGTCTAGAATGACTCCTTCAATAAGCAAAAAATTGAGCAAAAAAAAAGTTTGTAAATAGAAATGGAACATTGTTAATCATTTATTAATTTTTTATGATGATTTAGAAAATAGTTTTCATTAAATCTTTATTTATTTATAGTCGACATATGTAAAATGCACTTGAAAATTGTCATGTGTCGACAATAAAAAAAAGATTAAATGAAAACTATTTTCTAATTCATCATAAAATATCAATTCATGATTCACAATGTTCCATTTCTGTTTACAAATATTTGTTGAATGAACCAACACATAAAAAAATACAAACAGTCTTTTATTATTTACATTTATTCACATATGACATCCATGTGATGTTTTCTTTTCATTCAATAAAAATAAATCATATTTTTTCTTTCTAGATAACAAATAAGTAAAATATTTTAAAAGTAACGTCAACTCCACAAAATATAAGTAATAGAATATGTTTTTGCTGATATAATAACAATTATTTTAGTTTTATCTAAAAATTCCTGACAAATCTTGAACCTTTGCTATTATTTTCTAGTGTAGTTTAATTGTAACTCAGTACATCTTCAAGTTTTTTCTAATTTCACAAAATTCACTGAATAACTATAAAGAATATAATCCATATACAAGCTTTGGATATAAAATACCATAACCTAAAATCCAAAAAGAAGTTGATTTTTTATAATTTTAAAAAAGATCAAGGTGTTTTTGTGCATAAAAAAAACAAATTTCAATCCTAATTTCTACAACAAATTTTTATATAAGTGGCAACATTTACACAATCTATATAAAAGAAAAAATCTTTGATCCTATCAAGTGTACACAGATAATTTTTATCTCATATTTTCTGCCACTCTTTCTTTTTACTATTGACAACAAAGATAAAATTGAGTTTTATACCATTTTAACTTTTTCTCTCTCGTAAGGTGTTGATTTTCTGGTAACCGTGCCACATCAGTGAAGACCTCATTGATGCCTAACTCATCGTCTTAATTTCTTGTTACTTATTTCTTCCTTCAATTTTCCCAATCCACTTACTAAATATTCAAATGATCCTCATTAAATAAGTCAGTTGCTTGCGTCTTATTGTTAACGAGTTCCATGTATGGCAAAGTGTGTGACCTGGGGGATGGGTCAAAAGTTATTTGATGATTTCATGGGTGATCTGCACCCCAGCCTCCAAAAAAATTCAAGGCACTACTTTATATATATCAATATATAATTAGCTGTGTCACTATGTATGTGATAATTAGAGTGAATGAAAATTCTGACGTATTTGTTTGATATCATGAGCTGTATGAACAACTAGTCTATACATTATTCCTTTCTATTTTACATGAATTAGACAAATGTCTAACATGACCAAAAGATTAACTAGAGTTGACCAATAAATCCATAGCCTGATGCAGATATTCGCTGAATTTTGATCTGAAATTTTCACTGTATGATGTCAAAATATTTGTTTAATAGATAAGTGTTGGATTGAGTGCATTAACAAGGAAGAAGATTATGTCATTAATAGTTGCTAAAAAAAATACCCCTTAAAAAAAGATACTGTTATTCATCATCAGATAATGGCCTTATTGACTTACCTACCTTACTCAAATCTTCTCTTTCTTGTACTTATAAAACCATACACACTACTGAAATGATTTTGCAGTGGTGCTCTCAGGAAAGTCTCCATCAAACTAGGACCCTAGGTGGTCAGGCATGGTTTGGGAGCTGTAACATCATAACTACTAACCTACGATGCCCTGACAGTATTTCACAATACCATCAGACTTTATTGGTTGAAGGTCCAATTGTGTGTCTTTTAGTAATTTGTAATGATTTCTTTTTTCTTGCGGGTATGTACAACAGTGGATCAATAAGTTCACAGCCTTATGCATAGTGATTAACTGAATTGTGATCTGAAATTTTCACCATGTAATGTTAGTGATTGGGATTCTGCCTCTTAATTATTGATGCACCTATGTGTATCTATCTATATCTATCTTTTCTTTTCTCTCTCTGTCTCTCTCTCTATGAATATATCCTATATGAGCTTTGAACATTATTGAAATGTGTGCACTTGAAGAGATACAATTGCACTGAAACAACATGCCAAATTGCAATAATGACATATGGGGACAGAGATTAGATTCTATGGTTACCTATAGCTTAGATAACCTGATTTTTAGAAAATACTGGTCAGTTGATAACCAGAGTCAAAAACATGCAGAAATGATTATACATACATCACCCATTTACAACTCTTTAAATGTTGGCTCTGATATCTGAAAAAGTGGCAGATATTTGTGCACAATGTAGACCTGTAAGCACTGAAGATGGAGTTCAGCCCCCAAAAATGTATATATATATTAACTGTGTAATAATGGGAGATCATTTTAAAAAAGAATTTCAATATAATATGATGCAATTCATAATCACACACACATGTATATATATTTTAATTCACACTCACACAACGCACACCACTGATGATGGGAGAAATCCCGAAACATGTATGGACTATTGACATATAAGGATTAATAAACCTTACCACCAAAAACTTCACTCCCGAGTCTGTCTCACTCTCTAAAGTACACATTATATATATATATATATATATATATATATAAATTATAAATTGCGTTATATTAAGTAGAAACTTATTTGAAATAATCTCCTGTCATTACATTAAATCAACTTAGACAAAGTTAATAGAATAAACAATTAAAGAAAATGGGTCCACTTAGTGTAGCGATGCTCTTACCATTGTGCAAAACAGCCATTAGTAATGCAATGGACATATAACTGCTTTCAACCTAAATTCTCATTTACTTTAATTGTTTATTCTATTTATGTTGTTGAAATTGAGTGATGAATTGATCATGCAATGACAGAGATCATTCCAAATATGCTTCTACATAATATAATGCAATTTATGATTCATTCTGTCGGATCAAATATGTCCATTTCTTGAATACATACACACATATATACATATATGTGATTAGAAATTGCGTTATATCATATTCATAATTATATCTATACGTATATATGATTAGAAATTGTATCATATTATGTAAAAACTCTATTTGAAATGATCTTCCATTCTTCCACAGTGAATATATCACCTGGCCTAGACTACATAAAAAGGAAAAAAAATCAAAGAAAATGGAGCTGCGGCAGGAATAAAACCAGTGACCATAGCTTTGTTCTTACCATTGAGTTAAACAATAGTTTCAATATAATATAATGCAATTCATCATAATATCTATCAGATCATATATCCAATTCTTAATATATATATATATGTATATATATATAAACAACAATTTACCATGTCCCTTTACTGCCACTTGGTTAAGTATTATTTATTGCGTGCCAAGGTTTAAAGATCTATCACTGTTAATATAATCAGGATTATAAATCTGTTATAAACTTTGCTATCAGATTTGAAAGAGACTGATATCATTAGGAATTATCTAATACTCCCTGTTGCAAATCTCAAGTTAGAAAAAAATCTATTCAAATGTACCAGTCAAGGTTTACTGCCAAGTTTCAATAGTTGATAGTAGTCGATTAGTCACCGGGAACCCAATAAAAAGTCTGAAGATTCCATATGATATGATTATGATCTGATGGCGATATTTATCATCATTATAGAAGTATTTGAAAATTTCTACCACATTCTCAAAAGCTTCTATAAAACACATCAACGATATCACTGCTTTTTAAAGTTTATCTTTTGGTAGGTATTAACCAATCATCATCATCATCATCATCATCATCATCATCATCATCATCATCATCATCATCATCAGTCTTTTAACATCTGTCGTTGGACATAGACCTTTCCCAAGATTTGCTATACCTCTGAATTAAAGGTGTCGTAAAGCCAATACTTTCTGAATTTGTCTAATTCGTCTCCCCATCTTGTATTCTGCCGGTCTCAGTTATGCATGTGATCTCTAGGGATCCATGTTGTTAGTTGTGATGTCCATCAGTTGTCTGCCATTCTTGCAACATGAACAGCCCATTGCCATTTGAGTTTTCTGGTGGATTCTATGATGTTTCGGACTTTTATTTTCTCTCTTATATACTGTGCTATTTTGTGATCTCTTCATTTGAGGCTGAGCATGATTTTTTCATGTGCATGTTGCATGCTTCTATAGGTGACTATCAGGAGGATGCATCAGTTAAAAGCTTTAAAATACTGAGAACAGTGCTATTTTGTGAGTAAATAAAAAGAATATTACTCCTCATAGAGGTTGAACTGGTCTTTCTTGAATCAGAACCAAAGTTCAAAACGGCCAATCAAAATTGGAACTTGTTTCAAGATAGTTGTCATTGAAAAAGACATTATGATAAAGTGTTATAGGGATTGTTGAGAATAGAATCACCTGTGTGGCTCATGTTGCTGGGTATGAGGTGAGCTGGTCTGTATATATGCCAGCTTTTCTTTTTGTTGGTCACCATTTTGGGGAAAAAGTGACAACTCTCTCTCTCTCCTTAGGTACATCTAAAGAAGAATTGTAGGCTGAATTGGCTGAAATATGATGATAACAAAAGCAATAAAAAAGTGTCTTTCATACAGTTACACATCTGAAGATGGCTGTAGAGTGGATTGGCTGAAATGTAATGGTAACAACGAAAGCAGTATAAAGAAATAGTTCAATTGTTTAAACAACTCTTGGATTTATAATGATTCTTCTAAAATTATTGAAGGTATCTTTTATACAGTTGTACACCTGAAGATGGCTGTAGAATTGGTTGGCTGAAATGTTATTACAACAAAAGCAGCAAAAAGAATCAGTGTCTGAAGAAATTTTGTATTGTGAAAATGCTTTTAACTCATGAATTGAAAAAAGGAAAACACTTAAAAACATTTGTAATTGACAGTAGAACTCTTCTGTGAATAGGATTAAAAAAATTGCACTCTCCTGTGAATTGAATAAAAAGAAATCACCAAATAGTCAAAGGAAGATAATTTCAATCAGAACTGACATTCAATTTTCTTTGTATGAATTTAAGAATTGAAGAGCAATAAAACCAGATTCCATAGAGTAAAAAGACTTGCCCAAAACCAGGACAGAGGTAAATCAATGCTCATGTGTTACATTTAAAACTAAATCTTTTTAATTGCTGATGATCTCTGACCAATGACATAGAGATTTTGGGGCCCAGGAGGCTTGGCCCCCCTGAGGGCCACCATCCAACATTTAGTGGGATCTGATAAAAAAGGAAAATTTGCAATGAATAGATATGCACTACCACTTAATTGGTAGAAAACAATCCAAAAGGCAGAATTATTATTCTTCCAATTCATGTAAGTACAAATATATCATTGTTATTGTATCATGTCAGTAGAAAAGCGGTAGGTGAACTACTATTTATAAAGCTTTTTAGGGGCCTTCGGCAGGGGGTAATGTTCAAATAGCCCACCCATCTTTAACTACACCTTTGTCAATGACAGTGTAGAAAGCTGACTCCTTTCTATCCGTATGGAACAAAAGTCTTGGCCAATACAGTGTGTCTTCAGCATCATAAATTCCATTGATCAAGGAAACATTTCTTCTTGTTTTGGTACCAAACAATTCTACTGGCTATAGATTCTATTCAAACTGTTGTATGATCCTTGATAATCAAAAACAGTCATTCGCAACATCTCAGTCAGTCTTTAAGCAATTCACTTCAAAGAATTTCATGTTTGGAACCCTGTCTCTTTGTTATGGTATACTGTTTATGAAATATCGATTCGATATAAATTCTGGAGGAAATGAAACTTTTAAAAGCCGAGAAAAATTTCCTATGAAAAAATTATGCGAGACTTTTACTTCATTTGCTATATAATTGAGTTTGGCATCTTTGGAGTAATGCATCGGGGACGGCCATTATTGAATTGGCCATCATGAACGGCTGGAAGAGGCTAGATTTTTTTCTCAAATGACTAAAATTAGATAGATTTAATTTCCAGAAAAACTCATACAAAGATGCCAAAAAGTATAAATGCTCAATGTATTAATCAGATATCAAAGTTCAAGTTAACTCAAATATAAATGTATTGAATAATTATACAATCTATTGATCAGTTATAAACAAAATGAAGAAAACAAAATTGTTGTTTCGATAACCCTAATCTAGCAACTTAAGCCATTCAAAATAGCTGATTCAAAAATAGGCGTCCCTGAAACATAGCAAAAATTGACGCGAGTACTAATGAAATTAAAATCCAGTTGCTAATACGCTATTTCAGTACCCGTGATGTTTGATGCAAAGAGAAGTGGGTTAGTTGGAACGTGGACAAACCACTCTCATATGACTATCGTACAAGGAGTAAATACTATAAAAAGTTGTTATACTCATTGTCAACCTTGACAAAGGTCAGCACATTCCAATACATCATTTTTAAAAACGCAATTCTTTGACAGCCGGATGTCTCTCCTTTGCTTCATTTATTTTATAGAATATCAAATCTCTCCTGTAAACATAGGTTTTCTTCTTATAGTAGGTTGCTAAAAGTGCTTTTTATGCCTGAATCATTGAACTGGTGATGCAAGCATGAAAATGGTCATGATCAGTCTCCATAGGTCAGTGGACAATGTAAACAGTATTAGCCAATTGAAATTTCAAGATGGCTACCTCCTGGATCCTCAAATAATGTCTTTTCTTATGGAAATTGATTAGGTTTTCCAATTAATGAGGTTTTGGTCTTGTTTCTTATGTTTGTGTCCATGCTGAAGCCAATGGTGCAAAAACAATTAACTTGAGATTCCGATGTGGTAGCCATTTTCCAAGATGACTGCCAACTAGAGCATAAATTCAACATTTTCTTATATAGATTAATTGGGTTGTCCAATTAAGGAGGTTTCTGTGTCATTTTATATGTTTAAGATGATACTGAAACCATTTCTGGCATAAGAAAAGAACATATGATGATTATCTAATCACTATATGGAGGAAAATGAAAGTGAGTGATAACATAAAGATTGACATCACACTGAAACTAAATCAGCAGCAAACAAAAAGCCTTATACAAAAGCAATTTAAAATAGTGTGTGTGTGTGTGTGTGTGTGTGTGTGTGTGTGTGTGTGTGTGTGTGTGTGCAAAGTCAATCACAGATTACTGGGATTCGAAAAATCATTTAAAAACTAATAGCCACAAAAATTGTGAAATATAGACCAGGGGTAGGAGAATGAAAAAGAAAAGTTAGAACCAAAACAATTCCAAGGTGTCCCTATAAAGAATGTAAAATCTACTAGCAATAAGGATTCTTCAACACATTTACTATGGATAACATTGACCAAAGCAACAATGGCATATACATTCTTTCATGGTACAAGAATTTCCATGTTCCAACACTCAAGCCCAAATAATGAAGGTGAGATAATGCCACTACTCAAATTTTCAAACAAAAGAGCAAAGAAAGTTCTTGAGATTCCTAAATCCTTCTCCAACCTCAGACCAAAATCTGGAGCCCCATCATGTAACCAAACTAGCTTTGCCAGATTCCAGCAGAAACATTGTAATCAAGTATGACTGGCTGGAAGAGGTTAGCCTGACCCAAGAAGTCAAAGCTTCTGCTAGTATAACATGTTCAACCAATTATACATCCCAAAGGAGGAGCCAGGGTTTTGACATTAGCATCACATCACTGCTTCCCTTCCTCCAAGACCAGACCCATTCTGCTGTGACAATAAAGCATGTCACGGACAAAGTTAAGGATACAGTAGCATTCCTGAATCCAGGACAAACACCTGTCATAGCTGCTGACCAGCCTCTTCATATGTCTTTTCCAAGTAAATCAAATGGCATAGGCCAGAGCATTATGGAGAAATTTGTGATCATGTTTGGGGGATGACTTATTGAAAGAAAAGCATTGAAATCTATAGAAATACCACTCAAAGACAGCGGATGGACTTGTGCCCTCATTGAGGCTGGTGTTTCTTTCAGCATCAAGTGTAACTAGAACGTGCAGTTCAGATCTGATAACAGCATACAGTCATTACAGGATCATGAAGGATGCATACTAATGCCTACAGGGAAGAGACACCTGACAGCACTAACAACATTATCGATAGTCTGTGCACAGAACAGAAAAGTCCACAATTCTGGTTTTTCATTTATAGGATGGAGCTGACCATTCTTATTTTGATCTGATTATTTTGAGAAACCAACTTCTGACTGTATTGTGAGTTGATGTTTAAACTGATACCATACTTATGCGCTCATAACACACTGTTAACTGTTAACTATACTGGCTTCCAAGACAACATCCAGAAGTGGTTAGAGAGTTTTGCAAGGGGAACTTTGTAATTCGCAAGTCAGACAGAAATTTCTCCGCAGTCACAATTGATCAGGTTCATGAGCAAAGCAATGGTGTCACTAAAGGTGATGGGGTAGCTGACAGAGGACCCATCAGCACCAAGAAGATGGATGGTAGCAGGTCCACAGGTGAGCTGTCTGGTTGGAAATTATGAAGCTGCGTTAGGAACCAAAGATGTGAAGAAAGGTAATTGTTACCAACAAAGCTTCCTATGAGTTCAAAATAATTAGCAGGAATTCTTCCATTTCATTGTTGATAAAGTTACTGAATTAAGAACAGCCAATGTAGACACTGTGACAAAGGGGAAAGATGCCGTTAGCAATCAAACAGCCAATCTAGATACAGTTGTGAATGTTTCTAATAACATTTGTGCTTTTTGTTTATATTGTACTGAGATAGACCTTAAGGAATTTATGCATATTTCATGTGTTCAACTGTGGTGACAGAGTGTAATGATATCCCATCCAGTGCATTCTATAGTTTTGTGCTTCATGCCAATGAAGCTTAACACCCCCCCCCTGTTTTCAACGGTAGAGAGAAGTCTTTTGAGTGATGGAAGGTAGAGATTGAGATATGGAGGGAAGTAACACATTTTGCAAAAAACAAAATAGGGATTGTGGTTGCCTTATCACTCTCTTAGAATGACTTAACTATGGTACAAGATCAAGTCATGGAAGAGGTGAAACTTGTTAATCCAGAGAGGGATGATACCTCAGACAACCGAATCATGTTTATGTAGAAGAAACTGTAGAAAGATGACATGGAAGATAGTTCGGAGAAGTATGAGGAATTCAAAAATTGCAAAAAAGAACAGGATGAAATTGATGACTTTTTTCATCAGTTTGAACAGATGTGCAATCAAATCCTGAAGAAGGAATCAAGTTTCGAGAGAAGATCTTATGTTTTGAACTTCTTAGCAGTATCATCACTAGTAAACCTGAAAAAAAGCTGATATTATCTGGTATGTATTTTGAAAAGAAAGAAAATTAGTTTGGTCAAGCAAAATATCTCTCAAGTAGTTCAAAAGAGACTTGGAAATACATGAACGTGAACAATGCAAGACCTGAAGAGACCATGTAACTTGATCCCAACAACTCAAGCAGCCCTCTAAGAGCATGCCAAGCATGTTTCTTATGAAGCAGGATACATGTGGGGTCAGGCATTCATATGACAACCTCAGATGACCCTGCTAAAATATTTCACATTCCAAGTAGGGGCACTGAGAAATTGTTTTTGTTTTACCTCTTCTTTTTTATTTCCCCATCTCTTGGTATTCATTTAAAGAAAAAAGTGACAGTTTTCAAATATTTTTTTGAATCCTAGTGGTCTCTACTACTCCAGACAAGGACTGCAAAATGATTAACATGGTACGCAAAACACGAGCAATCAGTTTGAGGATTTTTCAGGAGTTACACCATGAGAGGTGAAGCAAGCCACAAAGCAAACAAAGAAAGGAAGGAAAGGCCCTTGGACCAGATAACATCACCATCAATGTACTGGTAAAACTAGTAAGATCATCATTAGGAAACTAGCTATTCTATTCAACTTATGCCTAAAACAAAGTAAAATCTTGGAGGATTGGAACAATGCAATCATATTAATTCATATAAAAAAAGGAACCTGAAATACCTCAACAACTACAGACCAATAAGTCTACTTAACTGCATTTACAAACTTTTGACAAAAATCATCACCAACCTAATCACAAGAACACTAAATGAAATCACCAACCGACTAGATGAAAACCAACGGCAGGAGCAAGCAAGCTTTAGAAGAAGCTACTCCACCATGGACCTTCTCCATTCAATAGATCAGCTGAAGGAAAGTAGCAGAATACAAAATGCCACTTGCTGTAGCATTTATAAACTTCAAGAAGGCCATCACTCTACAAGTAGACCTTGTATATGTCAGAGTACTGCAACATACAAATAGTCACAACAGCTCCTTTATCATACTACAGAAAGACTCAGAGCCCTTCCAGCCCCAAAAAGGAATAAAACCAAGTTATACCAGCTCAGTCAAACTCTTCATTGCCTCGAGATGATCTTCTAAAATTTAGACTGGGAAAATAGATGGCAAATATTTGATCAGCCTCTAATTTGCAGACAACATCGTCCGTTTGGTAGATAACCTCCATGACTTCCAACTAAAGAGAGGTGAACTAAATAAAGAAAGCAAAAATGTCAGCCTTCACATGAACTTCAGCAAAAGAAAGGTCATGTGCAACAATCACGTCGGAAATGAACACACAACGATCAAAATTGAAAACGCAGAACTGGAACCTAGGCCAACGAATCTCCATGAAAGTGAATAATCATTCTAGGATGGCAAGCCCTAGGCAGATCAAGCTCAACCTTAAAAAAAAAGATCCCATTAGTCCTAAAAAGAAGGGTATACAGCCAATGCATCCTTCCAAGATCACAAGATAGCACAATATATCAGGGAGAAAATAAGAATTCGAGACATCATCAAAGATCACATGTGCAACTGAGGCTGGCAGAATTCAAGTTTGAGAGACAAACTAGACAAATTCAGAAAGTATTGTCTCTACAATGCCCATGACAGAGAGGTGTGGCGAATCCCGGGGAAGATGTTAAAAGACTGATGGGGATAATTATGATGGTCTGCAATTGGCTTTGTGATCCTGCCCACTTCACACTATTTTTTGATGGCTTTTGTATTAGGCTAAGTTTGTTTGCTGTTGAATAAGTTTTATTGTGTTGCCAATGTTATCACTCACTGATGTTTTCCCCCAATATAATGATCAAATAATCATTAGATGTTTTTTTATTACAGAAATAGTTTCAGCATTATCTAAAACATATAGAATGACACAGAAACCTCCATAATTGAACGACCCAATCAATTTCCATTAGAAAATATTGAATTTATGCTTCAGATGACAGCCATCTTGGAAAATGGCTACCATATTGGGATTTCAGATTGATTGTTTTTGCACCATTGGTTTGAAAAATGGCTGCCTTCTTGAAATTTCAATTGGCTTGGACTGTTTTCTTGTCGAGCAACCCAAGGCGACCGCTTATGACAATTTTCATACTTGCTAAACCAACTGAATGATTGTCACTTAGCCGCTTCACTATTAAAAGTCAGTACCTACTTATCAAATACAATAATTCACTTTAGAAAAGTATATAATTTCATTTAATAGAGGAGTGAAAGTAGATCTACCCTACATGCAGACATTATTAGAAACTGTTAATCAAAACTGTCAACATATACTTCTTCAGTTTCTAAATGATTCTGCCTGACTGGTTGGCAATAAATCTATGTGTCATGTGTACAGGCCGAAACTTTCTACAATCACTCCTTATGTTTAGAAAAATATTTATTGTTTTTTGAAAATCTCCCCTGCAGTAAATTTTAGGAGGATTCACTTTACAGTATAAGTTTATGCTAAATTGATCCCTCAGTTTTTGTCTGGTGGGGTTCATGCTTGTTTTATGAATATTTTGATTTTTTAGTGATCCAACAAAAGACGAAAAGAGTAACTCATTCATTGATCACTCTTTTTTCCAATTTTTCAACTGATCACCCCCAATGCGGCATGCTGCCAAAAGACATTGGTCATGTGATGACTTCTAACGAGATTCCTCTTTTCTTTTTTTTTTTTGCCTTTTTTTGAAAATCAAAATAAGAATTTGACTCTTTTTTTCTTCCAATCTCAAAGGGGTAGATAATGTTTTTGACTGGGATGAAACTGGGTGGATGAATAAGGAGGAAGATTTTTTTTCTTTTTTAAGTCACACTTATGTGAAACAAAGTAAACAAAGTTAAGTCCTGGAAAACTGGAACACGGCAATCATAATGCTTTTACATAAAAAAGGAAACCTGAAATACCTCAACAATTACAGACCAATAAGCTTACTCAACCTCATCTGCAAACTTTTCACAAAAATTATCACCAACCTGATCACGTGAAGACTAAATGAAAACCAACCACGGGAACAAGCTGGCTTTAGAAGAAGCTACTCCACCATAGACCATCCCCATTCAATAAATCAGCTGAACGTAAAAGCAGCAGATTACAAAATGCTACTTGCTGTAGCATTTATAAACTTCAAGAAGGCCTTCCACTCAATGGGAATTAGAATGGTCCTGAAGGCTATCACTCTACAAGGTGTAGACTCTGTATATGTCAGTGTATGACAACACAGTCACGGCAACTCCTTTGTCAGGCTACAGAAAGACTTGGAGCCCTTCCAGCTCCAAAATGGGATAAGAGAAGGTGATACCAGTTCACCCAAACTCAACACAGCCTGTCTAGAGATGATCTTCCAAAACCTAGGCTGGGAGAATAGAGGAATCAATATAGATGGCAAATATCTGAGCAACCTCTAATTTGCAGACAACACTGTCCTTTTTGCGGAGAACCTACATGACTTCAAACTAATGCAAGATGAACTAAATGAAGAAAACAAAAAAGTTGACCGACACATGCACTTCAGCAAAACGAAGGTCAACCATGTCAGGAAAGAGATCACTGCAATTAAAATCAAAGTCGCATAACTAGAAAAAGTAGACCATTACATCTACCTAGGGCAACAAGTCTCCATGAAACCCACAAACGAAGAAGAAATCAAGCAAAGAATCACTCTAGAATGGCAAGCCTTCAGTGGAGCAAGCTCAATCTTCAAAAACAAGAAGATCTTCTTAATCCTAAAAAGAATGGTATACAATAGTCACTTATGGGGCTGAAACATGGAACATAACCAAAAGACAGACCTGCAAACTGAGAAGCATGCAATATGCACATGAAAGAATTATGCTCAACCTCAGATGGAGAGACCACAAGACAACGGGAAGATAACAAGAGTCAGGGACATCATAGAATCCACTAAAAAACTCAAAAGGCCATGTTGCAAGAATGGCAGACAACCAATGGACATCGTGACTCAGGACATGGATCCCTAGAGATGACATGCATAATCAAGGCTGGCAGAACATAAGATGGAGCGACGAACTAAACAAATTCAGAAAGTATTGTCTTTGCAACTCCCATGACAGTGAAGTGTGACGAATCCCGGGGAAGGTCTATGTCCAACGATGTTACAAACAAAAACGTAGCAAAGCTTGAGAAAACCAGCCAGTGTCTATTTTCAGAGAGTCTTTTCTGAAAATCTCTTAATAGCTTTACAGTTTTGTTCTTTTTTCAATCAACTGGAAACAAATAATTTTATTACAAAATCAAATATTGTCAAATGCTATCAAAAATCGTGTAAACAATGGTGCTGATTGTAACAGAGACTGCTCTTTATTTATTTTTGCAATAAATGATAAATAGGTTAAAATATGACAGATGAGGAGATCCAGTGCTTGAATAGATAAAAATTTCAGGTTCATGTCTGAGCTCATCAAATTTCCTTGCTATAAGAGTAATATAACTGATGAGAGTACATTTTTGTGGAATTTATGGAATAAAAAGTAATCAGCTACCTCATAGTGACTACGAGTCTGGGTGGATCAGGCTGAATTGGTAGTCAACTGGGAATTAGAGACCAAACATATTTGCTACTGTTGGAAAGCTCATTCTATGTAGATTAGCATATGTAAATTTTTCCTCTTAGGCTTTTGAAGAAAAAAATTATAAGCATTTCAGCATGACAGAGTTCAAAAATAAAATTCACCATTCCGGGAAGCCATTACAACCAAGGCCTGCCACTTCATCTTAGCTTATAAAAGTTTAAACAAAACTAACATGATCAAATTTGGCACAAATACTCCCCAGGAGTATAAAAATATACCCCTTGATTACAAAAATATGATGAAATGTATGTAAATCTGATAAATCATTAATTAGAGAAACTCCATTGGTTGGGCCTGTACATATACAGCCTGCCAGCCAGTCCAACTTCAAAAATGAGAGAAACCTATTTTGACAATCTTGGTAACAGTCTTGGTTGACAGTTTCTAATATATATATATATATATATATACATATATATATATATACATATATATATGTATATATATATATATATCAAGAAATGGATTTATGTCATACACTAGAATAAATTGTTGTGTTATATCATATTGAAACTTATTTGAAATTATCTCCCGTCATTACATGATTAATGTATCACTCAACCTAGGCAACATTAATAGAATAAACAATGAAAGAAAATGGGGCTGCAGCAGGAATCGAACCTGTCATCGATGGGGTAACTGCTTCAGCAACGTGATGCTCTTAGAATTGAGCTAAATAGCTGCTGGTAATGCATTGAAGTGCCTCCACTATTGGTGGTAGGTTCAATTTCTACAGCAGTCACATTTACTATAATTGTCTAATCTATTTACATTGTCTAGGTTGAGTGATACATTGACCGTTTAGCAACAAGAGATCATTTGAAATAAATCTCTATATAACATAATGCAATTTATAAATGAATGTATATATATACAAATAGAAATGCACATATGTATATACATATATAGTTTAAAAACAAAAAACTTGGGGAAGAGTTCGCAATACCATTTTTCTATGCTTACAGCATCTCTTCAGAAGAATAGAGTTATCTCCCCTTAAATTGAGGTAGATTGGGAAAATTTCTTCTTAGCTGGAACAAAATTGGTTTTAGGGGATCAAGTTTGAAGTGGGATTTTGTCTTTCATATTCTATATTTTGGTTCAACTTTGTAATCATAAGGCAGTTGTAAAGAGCTTTAGGGACAAAGTAATTTATAAACTATTGTGGTGGGTCTGAGATTTAGTTCCATGAGTCAGAAAAGTGGGGGGTGGTTTCAATGTGATTGTAACTCAAGATTTTCAGTTATGTGAGGGCTTAGTTTAATCTAATCTTAATTCTAATCAATTTTATTTTATTTTTAATCTAGTTATTCAAACACCTATGAAAATTGCTGAAGTTTACCTTATCATTTTAATTTTTTGAAGAAAATATATCATTATTATCATATTGTTTAAAATTAGATTTGAGTTTCAAAGCTATATTAGTATTGACTTCGATGGAGTTTTTCAGGGTTGAGAGTGAAATTGTATTAAATTGGCTGTTAGACACGTAGGTGATGGAAAGTCAAGTTGTGACTTTATTATTGGTTGTATTAAACCGAAAGATGATGATTATACATATGCTATGGGGTTATAGTAATCAGTTTTACTTAGGTAGGTATATTACCCTCTGTAGTTAAAATATGGAGTTGATTTTTATTTAATCTATTGTGAGTCTCCTCAAGTTATTGATTATCTAGTAGTAAGTTGTATTTATACTTCATATTTTTATATTGAGTGAATTAGATATTTTGTGTAAATTTAAATGAGTGGTTGTTGGTGTTATTGTTCATTAATTTATCATTCTTTAGTTTTGATGTCATGGTAACGTGTATTTAGGTTTAAATTTAATTTAAAATTTCTCTTTGTGTCTATATTTTGACATCATTTTGTTTTTTGGTTCAGAAGGTTCTTTTTATTTTAGAATTTTAAGGTTATTGGTTTCTCTTCCAGGCATAAGGAGCATTTGTCTTCACAGCAATTTGGAGGCTTGGAGTTATTAATGATAGCCCATTTAACAAAAGGTGTAAGTTTTTATTTATATATATATATATATATATATATATATATATATATATATATATATATATATATATTATGTTGAATTGTATGAACGACAAAAAGGGAAGTATGATTACATAGAGTCAAGGATGTTTTCTTTATAAAATTGAAACAATGGCTATTTTACATTTTTTTTCTTGGGGTTCAGACCTAACATAACAAATATCAGGAGAGTCCCGAATGTTAGATAAGTCTAATAGTTGTCTCCCACATTTTGAAGGATAAAGCCATGTTTTTGAGTCTCATACAAACATGAGTCTGATTAAGTGAAAAGTGAGTTTTTTTTTCCTCGTTGAACAAAAAAAAGGGAACTTGTTAAACTCATGCAACAGGCTAATTTTCCAAAGTTTGTAAACATTCTTACATAAAATCATTCATCAATTATATGCAGAATCCACACTACTATGTTGTTTGTTTGTTTGCTCTACTCTCCTTTTTTCTTAACGCACACACACACTCACACACATCGCGTATAGAATTTCCCTTCTGTCTCTTTTGGTTAGATGCCTTCAAACATCAGTTTTTCACTTCACAATCAATGCAGTTGAGGACCATGACATTCCCATGAATATTTAACCTGGTATAGATGGGTACTTTGGCTCATTTTAAAAAATGAATAAGAAAAGAATGAAAAATGCATTGAACAGAAATGGCAGATATGGAGAAGACCTGATTCTTTTGGGAGCTGCATGAAGATATATCCATATTTGATGGACAAGTGATGCTGCGTGAATTGCAAAAATCGAGATAATGAAACAGAAACTTTGAAAAAGTACCTGTTGGAAGCTAAATTCTTTGACACTCACTTAAGCCTATCAAAAGAATGCATATAATAAGATGAAGAGGAAGAGTATGACCATCGACTAAGGAAGCAGTAGCAATAAAGTGAAAAATGTTATAACATTTGAAAACCTGATTAGAAAGAAACTGTTTCATTTGTTTTCAACTCTGCTATAGAGACCTGAGATATCCAAGAAGAAATAAGTTTGTACCGGCCGCAACGTTTCCCATTCACGAAAAGTTCATTAATGTGTGTTCTCCATGGAATGACCAATGAGCATTAGAAGTGAGAATAAGAGCACTACATTACCATGAAGCTCATTATCACAAGTCTGGTCAAAAAGATTTTTTACTACCAGAGAGTGATTACCAATGGCTACTCCAGGTTGACCAATTGAGTCAGAGAGCTTGAATAATTTTAACTGTGTCTGTAAATTGTAAGGATCCGAAACAAAGCTATATTCTCTTGTTATGGTTCACAAAATGAAGACTGAAATTGCAAATGGCAAAGCTGTTTATGGACCAAAGTGGTTGAAAATAAAGTGACAGCTAAAATATAGAAATTCAATCCATTTAGCAGGAATTGACAGAAGATTAGATACAGTTTTCTTCCAAAAGAGAATTTCTGATTATTTGATGAATAACACCTCGTATACATATAAGGAAGACAATACAGAAGATGAGGCTGAAAGAACTTATACTTGAGGGAATTAGAAATGTAATATATGATAGCAACAACAACCCCTGAAGAGATCAAGAGATTGGAATTCAGTATTGAACCAGATGACATCATTCACTTTATTCAGTCTTTTGTTGAAAATGAAACTAATGTCGATGCTCCAAGAGAGAGCCTACCCGGCTCATTTACATAATGGTCAGCTGACAATATAGGTCACAATGATAGGAATGTCAATGGTTCAGAAACTCTCCACACAATGAGAATTGTGTCATCAACAGGGCAGGGCAGCAGTTACAGAGTCAAGTGATAGCAATGCAAACATATTGGCCTTGTATTCCGGAACACAGGTATCCCAACATATCAATATATTCTGGAATAGGTTTAAAGATTGTCTGAAGTTCATTTCAAAAGCATATTTGAATTGCAGTCACCAACTGCATTTTCACCAGGCATAACTTAGGTTTTGTTGTAGCACCCTTCATTATCTCTCAGCAAGAACAACCACTCAAATTGGACAGGGTTCATGACTGATATATCTGTTGGGACATATCCAGGCAAGTCTGTAACCAATTTCCTTCTGATAATTGACTTGAATCCAATGGACACATTCTGCGATTATTTTACATTGCGATTTGTCCTTGATAAATCAGCAAAATTTGTTGACTATTTTGGATTCCAGAAGTTGTGGATGGAAAGACGAAAACGAAGGCAAGGTGACTCCAAAACAAATTAATGCTGAGCCCGTTACAGAGCGGTTGCTAAAAGTTGTAAAATGGCATTATAGTATGTCCCCGAAATGTCTGAGCTAAACAACAGCCTTTGCATGCAGAAAAAATGGAGTCAAGTGCACGGCTTCTTATTGTGACTCTTGTGGTGAATAATGTACAAACGCAGCTGTAGAAGCTGTTATTGAAGAAAGTTATGAAGTTTCCGATGCCAACTTTGACAGAAATATTTTTTATATATTTGACTGAAGAGTTACTTTGACATATAGCATTGAAATATTTGGAGCTAACTTATATCAGATGACTGTCTTGGGCTTGTTTGGATTCATAACCTTTTTTACCTTTCAAGGGGTCTTGCATTCAATAATACCAGTTTTTGATACAAACTCAAAAGCAACAACAACAACAACAAAAGCACAATTTTCTTTTCTTTCAAAATTGTTTGAAAGTCTAGTGTAAATACTAGTGTTTGCAAAACAGAGATCAACTAAGTATTAAGAGTATCTCAATATGGTTCCAAATACGCTTTTATATCCAGAGAAGACAGAAGTTGAAAAGGAAAATACAATCAGAAATAGAAATATAAGTCATCTAAAGAATTTTCGCAAAAGAATGCTGACATTGGCAAAAATTTTTGGCGCTTATTCATTCAATTCAGTTCTGTGGAGTACTTGTGTCAAATTTGATAACCTTAGCTTTGTTTAAGCTCCAATAAGCTAAGATGAAGAGATTGGCCGTGGTTACAGTGGCCACTGAAAACAGTAAATTTTATTCTTGAGCCCTGTCGTATTGAAACGTTCATGACTTTTTTTCTCCGAAACCCAAGGAGGGAGAATTCATATATGTTAATCTATATAGAATGAGCTTTCCAGCGGAACCAATTATGTTTAGTCTCTAATTAATTCCCAGTTCAACCCTACTTTGCCAAATCATAAAACATTAATGAAGTGAATGCTTACTTCATCTTGGGTCTGTCCCAGGTTACATAATTTTAGAGTAGATATTTAATGTAAAATACAGTAATACCATGAATAGTGCATTTTTGATTAGTGGGAGTTTTGATGTAGTACGCTTAAAATATTTCTGAACAAATTAATGTAACGAAGTATGAGCTGAAAATAGAACACAAATAAATAATAAGATGATGAACAGTGCGGAAACTATTTGAATAAATTAACCACACTAATATTCTATAGTGTAGTTTGACTTCATAAAGTACATATCTATGCTACGCATGGCCTAATGAAAACAAGTGGTGATCGGGTCATGTGAATTTTTGTATACATGTAATCAAGTCTTTTGATGATGAGTGTATTAAAAACGAGGATATTTGGTTATTTGGCCATGACAATTAGGCGGTTTGAGAAAATCAATTAAGGGTATTTGTCATATTGAGGCAGTTGACAATTAGCAAGAGCGGTTAGAACCCAACATAGCAGGGCAGTGCTAACTAAGCATTACCATCAAGAAAAATGTGAAAGTCAGATAAAAATTAAGTAGATAAAGATCTATTTTTTAAAAAAGTACATCAAATTGATGTGTCTGTTTAGGATATCCTACTACATTACTAGGCTCAGTTTAATCTGACACAAAGCTACATGGGTGCCCAATGAGGATCGAATATGGTTGCAACAGTTCATGATACAAACTTGTAAACTCTTATTCTGCAGTTAGTGCCCTACATAGCATTAAAATATTTGTTTTTCTGCATACACTGGCATTTTCAGCTCTAAGGAATATTTGCTGTTTCCAGCAACGAAAAACAAAACAAAGTGAAAAATTGCTTTGTTTTTCTAACATTTGCAGTTCTTCAGGAATTTTTTCTCCATTGCAGCTTACTTATCTGGAAGATTGATCAATATGCATGGCAGATTTCACAAACATATGCCTCCTTTCATATATATATATATATATATATATATATATATATATATATATATATATATATATATATATATACACATGTGTAAATATATATATATATGCATATATATATATATGTATATATATATATGTATATATATATATATATATATATGTATATGCATGTATATATATATATGTATATATATATATGCATGTATATATATATATATATATATGTATATATATATACATATATATATATATATACATATATATATATATATATATATATATATATATATATATATATATATATATATATATATATATGTATATATATATATATGATATTAATGACCATGTGGAAAGATAAATTGCTTGAAAAATTAACAATTCACTGGCATGTTTTGCTGGTTACAGCTTCATCAAAGTAAAACGAAAATATTAAATTGAACAGAGAAAGTTCAGAGAATGGAATAATTGTTCTTTCTTTTTTTCACGTCATTGTCACGTAATAAATGTTAAGTGTCAATATTTAAAATGTTATTGAATCATTTCGCCCACCTCAGTCTGATGTCTTTCATTTCCTCTCACCGATATCCTATCATGTTTTAATATTTATTGACATTTATTGAATGATGACGTTGAAAAAAACCTGTAGTAATTCTAAGCTTTGAACTTCCTGTTTCATTTTGTATTTTTGTTATCACTTTGATGAAGCTGTAACTTGCAAAACATGTCAGTGAATTATTAATTTAAAGAAAAAAAATGTCTTTCCCCATTGTCATTCATATCATCCTGTCGTGTATTATTATCCAAATACTAGTCATATTTATGTATATATTTATGTTATGGCTTAGCTTTGTGAACAAAGATTTGGGAGGGTTTTCCATGTCTTTTGCAGACTCTCAGGTAGCTAGTGAGGTTAATGTGGAAGGTAGGCTTTTCCAAAGAGGTTGTAGGAGAAAATCTAGCTGCTGGGAGGGAGTTCCCACTTTGAGGTGCTGCCTTCTTTCATTTATCCTTTACTCTCTGTGTGGTTTCAGCATGGGGGTTACCTGGAGACTTTGTGTTGCTGAGAGTTTCAGTTCCAGAGTTCAGTTGCTTCTTGGATTCATGCTGTGAGTTGTGATGTCCATTGGTTGTCTGTCATTCTCGCAACATGATTAGCCCATTGCCATTTAAGTTTCTAAAGGATTTTGGATCTTGGACTGCTGTTTTTCTTCCGATATATTGTGCTGTCTTGTGATCTGCTTATGTTATTTTGAGCATGATTCTCTCTTGTGTGCATTGGATGGTTCTCACTTTAATGTCAATCTTTTGGTTAGGTTCCATAGTTCAGCTCCATAGGTGACTATCAGGAGGATGCATTGGTTGTAAGCCATTCTTTTTAGCAATAACAGGATATTCTTGTTCTTGAAGGTTAAGCTTGTTCTGCCAAAAACTTGCCAACCTAAAGTGATTCTTCACCTGATTTTTTCTTTTTTCAAGGATTTCATGGAGATTTCTGGCATGAATCTTCCCAGAACCTCATTGTCAGAGAGAAGAAGGAGAGAGAGAGAGAGAAGAGATCTTTTATCAAATATCCCCACGACACACAAACTGTTTCCCTTCCCTTATCATGTAAACTGTCTCGATGTTAAATCTTCCCAGGGAATTTATCGACTATCCCAATCCGGTTTATGGCAAGTGAAGGAAACTATGAAATACATAGTTTCCTTGACAGTGGTGAAACAATATTTACAAAATACGACAGAGAATCAAGTGGAGCAATTAATAATTCAACCAACTTTAGTAAATCCTATCTGATAGTTTGGCACATTTAATGAACATCGCATGGTAAATCTGAAGACAGTTCTATCTTGCAGCGTTCAGTAAATAATGATAATAAGAAAGTTTGTAGCATTATCTTAGTTTGGTGGTCCAGCCTGTTGTGGCATTTTAGCGCAAGATGGAAGTTTTATGTCTGTTCTTCCCGAGTCTATGTCATTATAGTTGTATTTTAATGAATTATCATATGCTTTAATTAGACTTTTTTTAAAAATTGACAAAAAAAACAAAAGTTGTATTTTAATTGTTTTGTTGAATATTTTAAAAAGAATTTTATAAAACAATTATATGCATACGAAACACAATAACTTGATTACAAAAATACAAAGCAAACGTTAACTTGCCATCACGAACATAGCATCAAAAATTGAAGACATGTTGAAAAAAATCCATTGAAGGATAAATATGGTGAGAATGAATTCTATTTATGATACCACTGGTGTTTTCCACCAAGAATAGAGTGAAAAAATATCTTTAAACATCTAGATTCTCCAGAATCTAACTGTTTAGATCCATCAGCATAAAGCCTGCAAAAGATCAAATGAGTTTTTTTCCAGATATAAAAAGAGCATTTCTAAAAGGGGTAGAGTACTAGTGCCAATTTTCAAGTCTGAAGACAAAACAGAACGGCTGGGAGTGTTGGAACACACAAACAAATACGCAACCACACTCTGAATAAAAAAAACAAACTTTTGCCAACTTAGATGGCTATGGTTCTCCAAGTGATCACATCTTATTATTTGAGAATGAATTATTGATAATCTTCAACTGTTTTTCACAGTTACTTCCATTATATCCTATAACTGTTTCATTGGTAAGATTGTAGTAATAAAAACAACAATAATCATTACAATGAAAAATCGAGTTCTATGCAATAAAAATACAATTAATTTTTGTGTTCCCTTTTTTTTCATCTTCTTACTTCTTATCACCATTCTATTGATTCAATACCCTCTGACTGTTTAAGTAAATAGCATGAAATGAGAATAAAGTGATAGATTCTAATAAGACTGGAACTTACATTCTATATCATTTATGAATAATGAGCCCCTGTGATGGGATTTGAGTTCATGTCTCATCAGAAGTTATTTCTTTATGCTATTTGCTCTAACTGTTGAAGGGTATACAACTATAGGAAGTTGTGATAAAAAGCAACTGAGATTAAAAGGAGATGAACCAAAAATCAATAATGAAAATCCTTAATCTCAGAATCCAGGGGATTTCAGACATCTAGTAAGTTGTAAAAACAGACAATAAACATGGAGAATTGAAGTAGGATGGTAGAAATATGACTGGATTTTTGCCAGAGGCTCTTGTGGCCCAATTGGTTCAAGTGGATAGCATGAAGGAGTGAGAATAAAGAAGTAATTTCCAATGTGATAGAAACACACAAACAAAAGGATTGAATCC
This sequence comes from Thysanoteuthis rhombus, assembly GCA_963457665.1. Lineage (NCBI taxonomy): Eukaryota > Metazoa > Mollusca > Cephalopoda > Oegopsida > Thysanoteuthidae > Thysanoteuthis > Thysanoteuthis major. Next base: position 67,400,896 of record OY735200.1, read on the forward strand.
CTCACCATCTTTGATGGCTATGGTTGTTCAATTCATTCTACACGAAATTCAATGATAATTGACGAATTTAGAAAGTTATGATGAGTTTTCATTAGTGAAAATGATTTAGTGAAATCAAATTACTTGACTTTTTCACAGTGTAGAATGTCAGTGGGGTAAAATTTTAAACAATAAGGCCACAAAAAATGATTTCGGGGGATGACTATGGATAAAATTCATAACAACTTTCGTTTTGTCGATTGAAGAAATATTAAAATTTAATTGAAATTTACAAAGAAAATAATTAAAATCAACCATAAGAACAGATACTACCCTTTGATCTTGATTTGAAGTCTGGAAAAGGGTGGATCACAAAACTAGGATAATGCCAAGTTTGTTATGGTCAAAGCGTTTGCTGCGTTTATGAAATTTCTTCAGTAAATCAGAAGAAAGTTTGTTATGGTTAATGTGTTTGCTGCATTTATCAAACTTTGTTCAGAAAAACTGCAGTCAGTTTGGATGGATCTACAAGTTCATTAAAGCTGAAATTCATTATATTGAGGTTTGTTATAGCAAAAGTTTAGTATATATATATACATATATATATATATATATATATATATATATATATATATATATGTACAACGAAGTGGCTGCTACTATATATATATATATATATATATATATATATACATATATATATATATATATATATATATATATGTACAACGGAGTGGCTGCTACTTCCTCTTTTCAAGTCAACAATCAATATATACATATGTAAAAAGAAAAGAAATATATATATGATCCGACAGAATGATCATAAATTGCATTATATCATATAGAAACTCTTATTTGAAATGGTCACCTGATATAACACGGTGAATGTATCATTTGGCCAAGATAACGTAAATAGAATAAATGCAGTAGGACCTGTGTTTTTGATAAGTACATTAGAACATAATAGCGGAGAAAATTAATTTCCTCATCGAAGCATTCATGTTCAGGAAATTATGTTGATTCATAAATGCTGATCTTGTGTCCATGAAGGATTAGGGCTGATTTGTACATGAGACACAGAGAAAAATCCCATTTTTTTTTAGCAAGAAATAAGCAGTTGACTTTTACATGAGATTGACTTATACAAAATATATGGTTTTTGGTGATCAGAGAAAAACTCTTTATTCGAATAGGCAAACTTCTGCCAGTACTATGTGAGGTCATCAATCAAAACTGACGATATAGGTTTCTTCAGTTTTTAAGTTGGTTTGGCTGGCTATGTAAATATATATCATGCATACAGGCTGCACCAATTGAGAAAGAAGGCTGAAGATTAAAACATTTACTCCTCATTATGTTTGCAGAAAATGTTTTCTTTTTTTTTTAGAAAATCCCCCCATGATTTTTTAATGGGGGATTCAATTTATCATATAAGTTTATGCTAGATTGATCCCTTATTTTGTGCCCGGCTGTGATTGAGCTTGTTATTTTGGAATTCGGACTTTTTAGTGATCACTGCCTAACAAAAGGTGAGAGGAGTAACTTATTCATTGATCATCCCCTTATTCAATGTTTTAATTGATCACCCCTAACATGGCATGCTGCTAAAATATGATGGTGAAATATGAAAGTTTCTATTCATGACTAACCAGACATGTTTCTTTTTTTCTCAAATTAATAGTGTTTAATAGTGTTTTTTTAAAAGATGGCGAAGAGTGGCATAGTGATTACCAGCATAGAAAACATTATCGAAGAAACAAATTAAAGTTTTAGCTGATGAATATAGATTTCTTTTTTATAAAATTTTCTGATCAAATGATTTTTCTACAGAAATAAAATCAAATTATTCTGCTGCATTTGATTGCACTAAACATCACAATTAGACAACGGGAAGAGAGTCCACGCTCACCAAACCATTCAAATATTGATATTGTCAACAGGCGGAAACATTTAAGCATTGCAAAAATCATTTTCCTTTCATGATTATGATTTTCATACCACACGCACACATTATATATGGGCATCACCTGCTTTTTGAAGATTCGCTTCATGCTACATTTTTGCTTCTACAAAGCAGATGAAAAAAGCGTAATTGCTTCTTTGCTTTTTGGCATTTCAGCTTACAAATAATTTTCGTTTGAACACACCACTTTTGGACTGTGGTAGGAACCTGTGTGTATGGATGCATAGATATACATACATGTATATATTTTGTGAACTATTTTCACATCATCATGCCGGATATATATCCATTTTTTAACACACATATATATATATATATATATATATATATATATATATATACACATATATGTATATATATATATATACATATATATATATATATATATATATATATATATATACATATATATATATATATACATACATATATATATATATATATATATATATATATATATATATATATATATGCAAAAGAAAGTTGGCCTACACGTGAACTTCAGTAAAATGAAAGTCATGTGCAACATCCACATTGGAGATAAAAACACTAAGATCAAAATCTAAGACAAAGAACTGGAGAAAGTAGATCATTACATCTACCTAGGACAATGAATCTCCATGAAATCCTCAAAAGAAGAAGAAATCAAGTGAAGAATCACACTAGGATGGCAAGCCTTTGGTAGAGCTAGCTCAACCTTCAAAAACAAGAAGATCCTATTATTCCTGAAGAGAAGGGTGTACAACAAATGCATCCTTCCAATAGTCACTTATGGAGCTGAAACATGGAACATGACCAGGAGAGAGATCCGCAAATTGAGAACTATGCAATGTGCACATGAAAGAATTATGCTGGGCCTCACATTGAGAGACCACAAGACAGTCCAGTACAATCAGAAGAAGACAGGAGTCAGGGACATCATATAATCCATTAAAAATCTTAATTAGCTGTGGGCTGGCCATGTAACAAGAATGGTGGGCAACTGATGGACATCACAACTCATGACATGGATCCCCAGAGATCACCTGCGCACCTGAAGCCGGCAGAGTATTAGATGGAGAGACGAGCTTAACAAATTCAGAAAGTAAAGGCTCAGTAGAGAAGTGGGGAAGGTTTATGTCCAAAGATGGATGCTGAAAGACTGATGATGATGATGATGATGATGATGATGATGATGATGATATACGTATACCTACATATATATATATATATATATATATATATATTTTAGATTAATGGATACATATATATATATATATATATAGATAGATAGATACATGGATATATATCTATATATATCTATCTATCTATATATATATATATATATATATATATATATATATATATATGTATATATATGCAAACGCACATACAGATATATCTGTTGAAAAAAATGAATTTATATCCGACAGAATTATATGAAAAGAGTTCCCAAATTGGAAAAGAAATGATTTGAGGCTGATTCATCTTCATCACTCCTAATGTCTGTTGTTGGACTCTCAGTTTCCTGTTTTCTCTGATATACTGTCTTGTGGTTTTTCCATGTGAGGTTTAGCATAATTCTCCCATGTACACGTTGTATGGTTCTCAATTTGTGGGTCAGTCTCTTGGTTACGTTCCATGTTCCAGCTGCGTAGGTGACTATCGGGAGGATGCATTGGTTGTACACCTTTCTCTCTATTAGTGGTCTCAAAGTCTTTATTGGTAGCTAAAGTTTACTCTTTTTGTAAATACTTACTGAAAAAGGCATTTTCCAAGTTAGATAACTGTAAAGGAAAAGCTGAGGAGCCTTTCAGCAGATGCCATCTTATCAGCCTTTCATATATGTACAGATATACGTACGTATATATTTATATATATGTATAGATGTGTATATATATATGTAAGAATACACTGTAAATGTAATTTGAATCTGTTTTCAGATATATATGCATATAATATGATCTTGTAGAAAAAAACATTTTTAGTCAAGAACAAATCAAAATTAGGGAGTAGTTATATTCATATAAGCATAGATGACTAAGACAGGGAGTACCATAGAGAATTCTTAGAAATCACTATCATAAATTCTGGTACTTACATTTAATATTGACCTGCATTATCTTGATAAACCATTGCACTTGAATCCTGTGGGATATGTATTTCTTTGCAAATGTTTCATTTCTGCCATGTCTGCTTGCTGGTTTTGTAAAGAGTCACATGTAGCAAATCATCATCATCATCATAAGTCTATTAGCGTCTGACATTGGACTAAGACCTTCCTCAAGGTATAATGGGCATCGTTGAGCCAGTACATCCTGGATTCATCTAGCTCGTCCCTCCGTTTTACTTTCTGTTGTCCATAGCCTCTCACCTGATACATGAGGATCCACATTATGAAACATGATGTCCAGCGATTGTCTGATATTTTTGCAATATGTCCAGCCCATTGCCATTCAATTTTTCTAACAGTTTCTATGATATCTCAGACTCCTGTCTTTTCTCTAATGTACTGTGCTATCTTATGATCTCTTCATGTGATGCTGAGTATGATTCTCTCACATGCATATTACATGGTTCACAGTTTGAGGGTCAGTCTTTCGGTTGGGTTCCATGTTTCATCTCCGTATGTGACTATTGGTAGGAAACATTGGTTGTATACGCTTTTTTTTTAGGACTGGTGGGATTTCCTTGTTTTCAAAAATTGAGCTTGCGCTAATGAAAACTTACCAACCGAATGTGATTCTTTGCTTGATTTCTTCTTCTTTTGCTGACTTCATGGAGACTTGCTGTCCTAGGTAGATGTAGATTTTGATCGTCGTCTCTTTGTCCCCAACATGTTTATAGAACATGACATTTGTATTGCTGAAGTTCATGTGGAGGCCAACTTCCTTGCTTGCTTCATTTAGTTCATCTAACATCATTCAGAGATTGTTGAGGTTCTTAGCAAAGAGGACAATGTCAATAGCGAATATGAGGTTACTTAGATATTCTCCATCTATCCTGATTCCTTTGTGTTCTCATTCTAAGTTTTCAAGGCATTCTGTGAAGAGTTTGGGTGAGCTGGTATCATCTTGTCTCCTTCCTTTTTCTAGTTGAAAGGGCCCGGGGTCTTTATGTAATCTGATGAAAGTCCTAGACTGAAATTCTTTAGGATTGTATCATAACTGGGTCAGTATATCACACCATCATTTCTTATATAAGCTAGACCGATATGAATTTACCTGTAGTTCACTATGATTACAAATCTGAATAGGTACTTATTGTAATTAGGGTATATTTTGCAACTTAATGATAACACAAGTCTGTCTACAGTTTGCAGATGTAAACATAGCTATGAATAGCAACACAGTTAGTCTGAAATGCATCAATGATATATTATTACTATCAGTTTCATACTGTCAAATTTTTCAAAATAACATACTACTCATCTATTTTTTCTTCACTAATGCCTTGCTTGGCATAACAGAATTTTGATTCCTTCCTGTCCTCACGCTGGATTCTATGGGACATGCAGCTGTTGATGATTTTTCTCAGCCACAGTGATAGGCGAGATTGCTTATGACAATGAAATGTCTGATAATGTTTTATCAAAAAAAAAATGCCAGTTGCTCAAAATGTTAGTTGAAGCATTATGAAAAGAGACGAGAGGTAAAAAAAGAAATGGAAGAATTTGGCATGAAAACTTGAAAAAAAATCAAGATGTATCACGTCAAAGTCAGATCTGTGCCTCTATCTGCACCTCATTTGAGATCAGTTCCTATGAAGCTTTTGTGGAATACAATCTTATTTCTGTGTTTTGTCTGTAGGATGTGTGTTTTGATGCATGGAAATATCAGTATTATGACTATGATTCATAAAAATGAAACAATGAATCATAGTCATAATACTGATATTTCTATGCATCAAAATACACATTTTTCAACAATACACATTTTTCATTTATTTAGAGATCATTTGGGCGTCTGCTTACTGATACAGTATTTTGGATTGTAGGGTTAATTCCCTCAAAAATAGTATTCATGTAATAAATTCAACCAGACAAAATAGTCTAAAAATACGACTTTTACATGAGTATATATGGTATTAAGATATAGTTTTAAAGATATGATCCTGGAAGGACTTTGTGCTCAATCTGTATTTGCTAAAATGTAACATTTTGAACATTAATTAACAAGCTTTTCAATATGTACGCTAGTTTTCTTCCAGCTTGCCGTCTTCCTCTCCGAACATTTTAACGATGTCACTTGAATTACACTTGAGACTTATTTTTATCATGATTATGATATCACATTTAATTTCGGCAATGTGTGAGTTTTACGTCTTTAATTTAACAACAATGACAAAAATAAAAACTGGAAAGTAAAAACGGACTGTATTGTTCATTCCTCACTTTTTCATCATAAAATTATTTCACTTTCACTTTTGCTTCCTCTCTGTCGATGAAAACCATTTCTGCAATCATCCTGGTGCTATTCTGTCGATCATTTCAAACAATATATTCTATGTTTTGAACATTCTTGTCAGTTTTCGACATGCAAGGGTTTCCGCAATGTTCATCATCTTCAACTTCCTTCATAAAATCTCTTGTGCCACTTGAACGCACTTGTATGCTGCATTCTTCCCCATAAATTTCGGTTGGCATAGAAAACGAATTTGTAGGCGTTTTATCTTGTTCAATTCCACCAATAATTTCTAATTGATGCAGTACTCAATTTTTGAACTGACCACTTTTAGGACATGTAAAAAAAACATGTCTTCTCCAAGCAATGCCTATCAGTGAAATGAAGACATGAGCAAATTGAAACTTTCAAGGGCTGTGTATGCTTGCCCATTAGTCAACTTACAAAAGTCGTTTCATTATTTAATAGCAAGACCTCATACATAGAAGCTGTCTTAATGCAATGCCACTCTTACGATTGAGCTAAACAGCCAGCTGGTAAGTCAGAGGCACAAATAGATTGGTGTATTAAGCAGTTATTTTGGACTCTGACTTACCAGCTGGCTGTTTAACTCAATGGTAAGACTGGCATCACATTAAGACAGCTTCCTGTTGGATGCAGATTCGATTCCTCCAGCAACCTATTTCTTAAATCATTTATTCTCTTTATGCAGCCAAAGCTAACTGATGCATTCACAGTGAAATAGATTTGCTATGAATCTGATTGCACAAGTGAAAATGTTATTAACCTTTTAGGATGTACGTTGATCTAAAAATACATAGGAAAATCTAAATGACTTTCTGACTGTACATTGAATAGCAATCAATACAGAATTTAATCAGTTGACCACAACAAACTTCTTCCTGTCTATGATTTTATCTGGGATGCAAAATATACATACATTGAAACAATAAAAAAAAATGCAAAACTTGGCAAGGTAAACCAGTACATCTATCTAAGACAACGAATCTCCATGAGGCCCACAAAAGAGGAGGAAATCAAGCAAAGAATCACTTTGGGATGGTAAACCTTTGGCAGAGCAAGCTCAACTTTCAAGATCCAGATGATCCCAATAATCTTAAAAAGAAGAGTATACAACCAATGCATTCTCCTGATAGTCACTTGTGGAGCTGAAACATGGAACCCAACCAAGAGACAGACCTGCAAACTGAGAAGTATGCAATGTGTGCATGAGAGAATCATGCTTAACTTTACATGGAGAGATCGCAGGACAGTACAGTATATAAGGAAGAAAATGGGTGTCCATGACATCATACAAAACTATTAAAAAACTCAAATGGCAATAGGCAGGCCATGCTGCAAGAATAAAAGACAACCAATGGACATCAGGTCTCACAACGTGGATCCTTAGAGATCACATAAGAAACTGAGGCCAACAGAACACAAGATGGAGAGATGAACTGAACAGATTTAGGAAATACTGGTTCCGTGACGCCCATAATAGAGTTTTGTGGCGAATCCTGGGGAAGGTCTATGTCCAACGACGGACGTTAAAAGACTGATGATGATGATGATGATGATGATGATAGGATTCCACAAAGTTAGATGGATTTTGTGACTAGAAACCCATCCCCTAATGGTCTGAATGACTAACTGAACCACTTTTGGATCATCACATCATATCCTTCAAAAAAACATCTCTGAAAGAATTCTTTTAAAACTTACATTCATCCAGCCAAACATCCAGCTCAAATATTATAAAAACTTTTGACAACTTTTAAATCGATATGAGACATCAACTATTATGAAAAATATGAATATTTGATATAAAAATTCAGTGCGAATCCAACACATAATTGATTTTTAATTAATCCATACAATCAAAGGTTTCATCAAGTGAAATTGCTATTAGGCATTTCTAACTACTTGTTATCATTACAATATTCTTTACAGTCTTTGAAATTCAGTGGCCCCCCACCCCCAGCCCCGACCACAAATACTTGAAAACCTTCCTCCCAGATATAGGTCAAACAGGACCAGGCCATGTAATATACATAAATAGAACGCTGATAACATATCTATCATCTGTCCACCCTCTTTTATAAACACCAATTGAATTCCATCATGACCCCCTTAGCGAATTTTAGAGATCCAAGGAATCCTTAGATAAGGCCATGTGGTGAAAGATTTGTGGTGCCCTACTAGCTGAATAACTGATGAAATATGAGAGGCCTACGGGGTGAAGAGGGACACGCAGAAATACTATAAATTAGGTTTACCACTGCTACCATTTGCCCTCTGATAATGACAAATGGTCAAAACCAGTGAGGATATGTAAAAGTGACTGGGAATCATTTCTACACTTCTGTCTTCAAATCCTCTGCAGGTTCACTCTTATAGATCTTGAATTTCTCTTCACTTTTCAATTGTCATTTTACCGGTATTTGTATATATATATATATATATATATATATATATATATATACATTTGTGTTTACATATATATATATATATATATATATATGTTTGTGCATGTGCATGCGTGTGTATATATATATATATATATATGTGTGTGTGTGCGTATGCATACATGAGTGTGTGTATCTGTGTATATATATATATACATACATATGTATACATATAATGATAATAATCATAAGATTCACAACTTTATATATATGTTTGTATTGCGGATGTGAAATAATCCAGCTGAATGTACATGAAAATGACAATTGGAAGACGAAGGGGAAAACTCAAGAGATAAATGCTACTTCTCAAAAATTTTAATATTATCATGTGGGCATGGTTTAATGCATTTCGACAGGAGCCAGCCATCTTTTTCTGTGGGTGTTTGGCTTGTCTTAGATAAGGATGCCACAAATATTTTTCTCTGCAAAATGCATCGAACAACACCCTTGGAATTGTAATAAAAATTCTGAGATGTAACAACTATCTCTTGAGTTTTATATATGCATGTATATAGAATAATTATTACAAGGATATGTACATGGTGAATGTAAACATTTTGTGCTTCTTGCACTTGTCAGCCACCAGCCATAGCTTTGTTTTCCTTAATAGGAATAACAGTTATTAGGACTAGCCGCACAATTGGTCCAATCTTGTAAGGACTGATTCAAATGTATATAATCATTGCTAATTTGCTTTGTTTTTGGGTAATCTACATAAGTAAGCCCTGTTTCAAAAAAAATAAAATCATATTTAATATAAGATAATATCAATATACAATTCACATAAAATCTTATATAAAATGATAAGCTACATGTATAACATGAACTCTTCAGTTAGAAAGGGAGGTGGTGTTTGATCAACACTGCTGGGGTGCCATGTTGCCATGTTAATATAACTGTATTGCTTATAAAATTCTCCTAACAGTTACAAGGTAAACAACTGATGATGGCTATGAGAAACATTGTATCATTATAACAAAGTATATGTGATGAATACTAGTGAGACCATTACCTGGTTTAGCTACACTAAGAAGAAAAATTCTTGCTCTTTTATATAATTTGACATCATGGACTTCTACCCCTTCATATCCAAAGGAATCTTTGAGGAAGCCATGGTATTTGCCTATTCTTATATTAGCTACAGAGACATAGTAATGATCAAACACTGTAGACGGACAGTACTATTCCACAATCAAGAACAATGGACTAAAAAAAACGATGTCTGCAATTTTGATGTTTCTATTGGCAGTTTTGATTCAGCCAAGATGTCAGATCTAATCAGTTTGTATATTTTATATAGCCTCTTCAAAAAACTAGATTCCAAAAATATAAGACTATACCAGGACGAATTGTAGAAAATAGCAACTTGCAAAAATGTGAAAATATTAAAAAATACATCATAAAAGGAATGAGAAAACTGAACTTTAAAGCTGAAATCAAGGCCAATTTTAAAATTCTGTATTTTTTAGGTGTCACTTTTATTTTAGATAATAACACCCGCAAGCCATATAGAAAAAAAATTCTGTAATTAAATATATTAATACAAGTTCTAACCATCCAAATAAAATCATCAAAAATATCCCCAAATCAATAGAAACTAGACTAATATATTATTCATCAATTGAAACGATATTCAGAAGTGTTAGAAATGAATATACTAAAGCCCTAAAGAATAGCAGATTTACCAAAAAAAAACTTTGAATATAATAAAATGATCAAATCCAATGGAAAAAACATTGCAACAAAAAAAAAAAAATAGAGGTAGAAAAATCATCTGGTATACACCACCATTCAACCTACAGGTAAAAAACTTTGACTTACAAAGAATATCCATTTAAATAATAGAAAACACTTTCTCTGAGCAACCCACTTGGTAAAATATTCAACAAAAACAAACTGAAAATTAGCTATAATGCTTTGGAAAATTTAAATGAACTCATTACAAAACAAAAGAATAGAGTGATTAGAGTTAATATTAACAATGGAAGCATATATAAATCAGATTGCAATTGTACAAACAAACATGACTCAATAACCTACGTATAGATATACTAAAAATAATCAACAAAAATATCTTATTCACCTTGCCACCTTAAAGAACAATCCAATCAACATAATTATCTCAGACATAGGGAAATAGACCAAATCCAGCATTATCAAATAATCCACTAAGGTCGTAAAGAAAGGAACCATAACGTTGGGAAACAGATCTAAGTGAGAATAAAATACTCTCAGAGAGGAAACATACCACAAAACACTTGATAGACCAACCAAATACTGATATGAAAACACCCACACCATATCCCCTTGGTTTGTAATTTGTAATCACTAACAGACATACATCCCCATTAAATAAATAAAAAAATACAGCAAGCAATAGCCAACCACTATTCAAAAACATTATTAAATGATATATGAATAGAATAAAAGAATGATCCTCTAAAAAAATATCCAAAATAGAAATCTGAAATCAATTGAATCATTTGCCTGCAGAAGCCTTGAAGGACAGGGACAAACATGATTGGGTAGCATATCCTTACTCCATTATACACACACACACACACACACACACACACATATATATATATATTTTGCAGCTTTAAACACTAAAAATTGAAAAAACGTTTTTCAAAACTTTTTTGTGTTACTTCAGTCAGGTATTTTCCTCTATCTGTCAATGCAGTTTATATAATTTTCTTCAGTGTTTTCTCCCCATTTAACATATATGCTGCTATAATGGTACAATGTATAAATTGTCTCTTGTTGCAATCATAAGTTGTTCACTATGTTACTGTTTGGGGGATATTGGAAAATGAAATTAAAATTCCTTTTCACCTTCGAAATGCCATTTTACCAACATTCTGTCTGGTCAACTCACATCCATATATGTATATATATATATATATATATATATATATATATATATATATATATACACATATCCATTCAGACTTGGAAAATATACTGAAAAATGACTTTAGGTGAAGAAGATCACTTTCTGACTATCACTACTAGTAACACAAATTAACCTCTGAAGATTTAGCAACAATAATACAGAGAGAAACCGGCAGGATTTAGTGAAATCTAAAATAATCATATCCTGAAATAAAACATTGAATTCAGGTTTTTCTAAATTTGAAATTGCTTTTATCCCAGTTATATATTGTTTTAATGCAAAAGTTTTGCATCCAACCAATTTGATTTCACAAAAATCCAAGTTGAACATAGAATTACCATAATCCCCAAAGGATTCCATGGCAGCCATCTAAAGTGGGTTCTGTTCATAAACAATACTATTGATATATTGTGTGAAAAAATATTGGTTAATTCTTGTTCCAAAATTAATGCACAGTCTTTTGTCTTCCATAATATTGATAGATTATTGCTTGTTTCCAAGTATGACCTCAAACCTCTCAGAGGAATGGAGCTTGCATATGAAAGTGGATTAAACCCCAAGCCATTGAATTTTTGGAGATTAGATTTGACTTTTTTTGTTTATTTGATAAATTGATAATTCTTAGTTACAAAATATGGCAGAGGTTTGGTTGGCCTAACAGTATGCAGCAGGGAAAACGGAATCGGCGTACAGAGTTCAAACTCCAGCAGAAGCAGTTTGCATTCACTTTGTACTCATGCTCTTTAGAAAGGCATGAATTTTCACCCCAAAGCTATGAATAAATAGAAGGGCAGACTTGATTCTCCAGCCTTGGTTTGTAACCAGTTTAGGAGATGACCAACTTTGAATTCAAACTGGGATAGTCCAAATGCTCACTCTAGGTTATGAGAACCTGACAATAGACAGGGCTGAGGATGTGTTCTTGAAAATTTATGGTTAGTGGTGCTGTGGCGAGACATTGACTGGCCTAGCAAGTTGGAAATGGATTATGTTAAACTAGTTTAAAAAGATGACAGCAATATTTAAATAATTTGCAATTGTATTGTTATTTTGAAAAATATTGAAAACATCCTATTTTCTTGTTCATTTGTAAAATTACATTGCAGCATATGCTCAACACCATATTGCAGATTCTACGGAGAACAACAATGTTTATAATTTTTATATTCTTTACTCTTTTGTCAGGTGGGTTTTGAGTAGTCCTTAATTGCTTCACTCCTTCAAGATGATCACAGTTCATGGATATAAGGCTGACAAGGCTTAACAATGGCAATATTTATGTAACACCATACAATTAATTTGTGGGAGGAACTTGAATGATGAGTTGGGCTCTTTGTAATTAACAGCAGTTTTACAGTTTCAATTAACTACCATTTCGTATTAGAAGAAGTTATCATAATAATTAGAAATTAGAATGGTACGGTTGAGAGCATCATGATTGTCAGTAAAGATTGCTCCGGGAGGACAAGTGGCACGTTTGAGGAACATAGACACATAGGCTTGTCCTAAAAGGGAGCAATGGAAGTAACACATATGTAAAGTAATGCAAATTAATTTCTATGATCATCTTATGGGGAACATAAACAAATACCAATTGGGTTCTACAGTGGATTCCAGACACAGGTGGTAATTTTTTTTAGGATTCCTGTGGATATGAATAAAAGACTAAGGGATGTTGACAGAAAATATGTAAGTGATAGTTAGGAAAGGGCTTAAGGCAAGGCAAAGAAGGTTGAAACAGAGAGGGAGAAAAGAGCTTTAGATAAGTGTTCCAATGAACCTATTTCAGAATATGCAGAAGAGCAAATGGAGCCCCAACTCAGTGAAGATGATGACACTGGAGGAAGCCAGCCAGAAGACGTTACACAAGACAAAGTGGGAATTTATTTACCAAAAGTAATATTAGCCACTTTAAGGCAAGGGAAAACTGCAATCCAAAATCTGCCAATCCTATAGAATAAACAAATGATCCTGCAACATAGCCAGAAATGAAGTCAAAATGTCAGGGATCATTTAGGGGAGAAAATACCACCACATACAATTATTGCAGGAGATTTCACCAAGAATGAAAGTGGATCACATTGGTTCAAAATTACACACACAAAAAAATACTGCCGATTGTTGAAATTGTAGATTGTCCATGGCTGATGTACTCTGTATTAAGTGATAAAGTCTCATGTGATTACTGCAAGCTTCTCGACAATAACTCAGTGAGTGCACATGCAACTTGAGGTTCTGATAACTGCCAGAACATTCATACAAGACAAGCTGAGCATGAAAACTCCAACGAGCATTTGCAAGCTATGCTCAGTTGCTGTGAACTGCAGAAAAGATTATTGGCTGGAAAGAATATCAATGAAGTACAAGAAAAACTATTTAGACAAGTAGCAAAATGCTGACATGAAGTTTTTAAATGACTGGTAGCCATAGTATAGTTCCTGCCAAAGAAACTCACCATTCCATGGATCTGAGGAACATATAAGAATATCTCATAATAAAAAATGTTTGAGGCTATTGACTCGATGCTAAATAGGAAATTTTGATCCTGTAATGCAAGATCATCTGTAAGAAATCCAGAATAAAAAAATGTGAGCATTATTTAGGAAGATACATCCACAATAAGTTTATCAATACAATGGGTGAAGCTGTTCTTCAGGAAATCATTTTAGGAATCAAGGCTGCTAAGTATTTTACAGTAATTCTCAACTGCACACCTGACATTGGTCATCAGTAGCAAATGTCAGTGGTAATTAGATATGTAGCTGATGGTGAACAGTCAAATGCTCTTGTGGGAATACATGAACATTTCATCCAGTTTTTAATGATGGAAAGTAGCATAGATAACAATGTGTGCAACAACCCTCGACATGAACTTGAAACCTTAAGGCTAGATGTTGGGAATATCCATGAACAATGGTATGATAATGGTGCCAATAGGAAAGGACTCACCTCAGGTGTGCATGCACGACTTCTAGAGATGAATTCAAGAGTTCTTCACGTCATGTGTTGTCACAATGACAAAGCTAGTTTGGGGAAACATTTTGGCCATTTTTTAAAAATTCTGCAGCGTACTTATGCCCATTTTGCATCCTCTACTAAAAGATGGATTGGTTTTGGAATATACGTGACTGGTCTGTCAGTAAAATTTCTCTCTGACACACAATGTAGAATGGAAAGTGTCAAAGTTGTATGGCACTGAGCTACTAAAGTTTGTGATGCACGTGGAGAGTTAGCAGAAATCACTTTCTTTCTAGTGAATTTTGTAAGTAATGAACTTCAGAGTCATAACACGGATGTTGCTACGGGGTTTTCCTCATTCCAAAAGCTTTTGAAGTTTTTGATGAAGCCTTTATTGATCTTAGTGAACTTGCTAAACCTGTATTCAAGATTCTCAGTGCTTATGCCTATATTCAAGATTCTCAGTGCTTATGCCTATATTCAAGATTCTCAGTGCTTATGCCTATATTCAAGATTCTCAGTGCTTATGCCTGTATTCAAGATTCTCAGTGCTTATGCCTGTATCCAAGATTCTTAGTTCTTATGCCTGTATTCAAGAGTCTCAGTGCTTATGCCTGTATTCAAGATTCTCAGTGCTTATATATGAAAAGGAAATAATTTGATTGTGAATCTGCAGATGAACCTTTGTCAGATCCAAAAACAGATTTCAGAGGGCAATGTTTTAATCAAATAGTAGAAATAGAGCAAGCACTTGAGCCACAGTTTGAACAAGTAAAAAAGAATCTAAATTTGTTTGGATTCTCATACAATTTTCAGGACCTGTCTAAGGACATTATAAAAAAAAAATATTCAGCAGATCTGGAAGTGTCAATGACTGAAGTCAATCTCACACAAACAAGTTGTAAGCACAAAATAGGCTTATGTACATGGTTACATGCTTTGTGAAGAAATGGAGGCATTAAAGCTAATTCTGCCATCAGAGATTCAAAACCTTGTGAAAATGCTTGAATTACTTGCTTGCAATAACAGGTCTACTATATTTCCAAATTTATTGATTGCTCCACAGTTTTTCTTGGCAATCCCTATGACTATGGCATTAGGGGAGAGGAGTTTTTCCAAGTTGAAATGGATCAAAACCTACTTGAGATCAACCGCTTAGCAAGAACGTTTGAACATTTTGGCAATTATGTCCATTACATTGGAAAATCATCATCATCATCATCATCATCATCATCATCATCATCATCATCATCATCATCATCATCATCCCCCGTCTTTTAATGTCTGTTATTGGACATAGACCTTCCCCAGGATCCGCCGCATTTCTCTATCATGACTGTCGTGGAGCCAGTATTTTCTGAATCTGTCTCGTTCATCTCTCCATCTTGTATTTTGTTGGCTTTGGTTTTGTGTGTGGTCTCTGGGGATCCATGTTGTGAGTCATGATGAGTTTAAACTTGGACAAAATCCTAAAAGACTTCGTAGAGAAAAATGCAAGGAAGATATTTTTTTCATGATGAAAGGTAAAGATGATATAACTCGTTCATAATTTATAGTTGAGAAATTTTTATAAATCCCCAAAAGATAGTTTGTTTGCACAATGTTGTTCACTTACAGTTTAAATGTTTTTTCCTAAACAAAAAATAAACTTATCATTTTTGATAAATCATTCAACAGTCACTGAGCCAAGTGGTTTTGTAACTATTCACTTTTCAAAGGTAATCTACGCATCTTGTATATTTACGTGTAAGCTAACATATATACATCTTTATGCTGAAATGTATCTTAAAACTGTTTGGTCCATTTACTCAAATTTTGATTGCTTTTCATTCCCTGTTAGAGATATAAAGTCTTTTTATGTCTCTATGATTCTGCAGGCCTTAGCTGTGAAATGAGGGCCCCATCAAAAATGTTCCTAATTGGACTCCGCAGCTCCTAAGGCTGGCCCTGCTGTCATGCATGTCTATAGTTAGGAATATAAAGTGACAGAAACTATTGCAGAAAATTCATCCTTACTCTTATATCTCATACTTGACTTATGAGAGTCAAAATTACGAGCAATCATATAGTACTTAAAAATTCAGGTTCATGCTTTTCTCAAGGGAATCAGCACATTACTAGAATTGAGGATTGGTTTTTTTTTGGTTCCATTTTCCATATCCTCCCTCTGAGGCACTGCATATTTACCTCTGCCAAGGAAGTTGGACAAAGCTTGTGTATTCACCCATGTTTGTCTGTTTGGTTATCTGTCTAGCTGTTCGTTTGCTTGTTCGCGCAGTTTCTCCCAAAGAGTTCCAATTAATTTGAATGACATCTTGTGGAAGGATGGGCAACGAACCAAGAAATAATTCATTCAATTTGGAATGATTTCAAATTATTCAAAGGACCATAACAGTCTGTAAATAAGAAAAGAATGAACAAACAAACAAATCTGATTATCATCATAGCAGTTTCTCTCCCGTTTAATAGAAAAATCACAACATGGCATTCTAGCCATCCCAATGACATCACTCCCTTTGAGCACCTGGAGACAAACCTTTCACTATAAGAAGCAATGTTCAAATGCGCTTCATCTCTTTCAACCTTTCTAGCTCTGGCCTTGCTGGTCATCAGATGTGTTTGTCCGGGAGATTGGCTTGTCAGAAAATTGTGTATCAACCTGTAACAACAACTTGATTTCACTTTGCACGCATGCCATTAAACTTTTACCACCAAATATACACAAACTAGTGAAAGATAATTCCTTAAATTGCATCCACGTTTACCTTCAGAAACAAGACCAAAATGTTATTAAGACTAACAAATGAGCACATTTAACAAAATATGTATTTTTGTGAAAAATGAATAAATAATTGATTTCGAAAGATACTTCATATCTTTTATTACCATGTTATTATTGTCCCTTACAATTGAGCCACATGTAACCAAAAAAGTCTCAATGTCATGCGGTCCCATTTTCATATGAATTATGACCATCTTCCCACAGGTCGCAAATGAAATATCCTTAACAAATCTTACATTATTTTATCCAATGTTATAGATAATATAGCGTCAGTACATATCATTTCACTATTTGGTTAACATTGTGAGGTAGGACAATTTTTCAGCTTTTTATACGTAATAACGTAATAATGACAAAGTTACTCAGTCCAAGGGAAATAATGAAGTGTTGAACTGAATTGAGGTTCAGAGAGATGTCTCTGAAGAATAATTATGACAAACTTTTGTTGCATCTTACTTGATTGTTGAGTTTTTAGTGACAATGGCATTGGTGGATGTATGAGTTTCCTGAGTGCTCTCTTGTTAATCACCACTATCTACAACACTGGTTTACTCACAACACTGGTTTATATACTGTTGTTGGGTTTAGGTTATTCATGTGTTCTGACATTTATATGAATTTATTTAGGCTTAGGTTATTCATGTGTTCTGATGAGTGTATTTATTTGGGTTTATGTTATGCATGTGTTCTGATGAGTGTATTTATTTGGGTTTATGCTATGCATGTGTTCTGATGAGTGTATTTATTTGGGTTTATGCTATTCATGTGTTCTGATGAGTGTATTTATTTGGGTTTATGCTATTCATGTGTTCTGATGAGTGTATTTATTTGGGTTTATGCTATTCATGTGTTCTGATGAGTGTATTTATTTGGGTTTATGCTATGCATGTGTTCTGATGAGTGTATTTATTTGGGTTTATGCTATTCATGTGTTCTGATGAGTGTATTTATTTGGGTTTATGCTATGCATGTGTTCTGATGAGTGTATTTATTTGGGTTTATGTTATGCATGTGTTCTGATGAGTGTATTTATTTGGGTTTATGTTATGCATGTGTTCTGATGAGTGTGTTTATTTGGGTTTATGCTATGCATGTGTTCTGATGAGTGTATTTATTTGGGTTTATGCTATGCATGTGTTCTGATGAGTGTATTTATTTGGGTTTATGCTATTCATGTGTTCTGATGAGTGTATTTATTTGGGTTTAAGCTATTCATGTGTTCTGATGAGTGTATTTATTTGGGTTTATGCTATTCATGTGTTCTGATGAGTGTATTTATTTGGGTTTATGCTATGCATGTGTTCTGATGAGTGTATTTATTTGGGTTTATGCTATGCATGTGTTTTGATGAGTGTATTTATTTGGGTTTATGCTATTCATGTGTTCTGATGAGTGTATTTATTTGGGTTTATGTTATGCATGTGTTCTGATGAGTGTATTTATTTGGGTTTATGTTATGCATGTGTTCTGATGAGTGTATTTATTTGGGTTTATGCTATGCATGTGTTCTGATGAGTGTATTTATTTGGGTTTATGCTATTCATGTGTTCTGATGAGTGTATTTATTTGGGTTTATGCTATTCATGTGTTCTGATGAGTGTATTTATTTGGGTTTATGTTATGCATGTGTTCTGATGAGTGTATTTATTTGGGTTTATGTTATGCATGTGTTCTGATGAGTGTATTTATTTGGGTTTATGTTATGCATGTGTTCTGATGAGTGTATTTATTTGGGTTTATGCTATGCATGTGTTTTGATGAGTGTATTTATTTGGGTTTATGCTATTCATGTGTTCTGATGAGTGTATTCATTTGGGTTTATGCTATGCATGTGTTCTGATGAGTGTATTTATTTGGGTTTATGCTATTCATGTGTTCTGATGAGTGTATTTATTTGGGTTTATGCTATTCATGTGTTCTGATGAGTGTATTTATTTGGGTTTATGTTATGCATGTGTTCTGATGAGTGTATTTATTTGGGTTTATGTTATGCATGTGTTCTGATGAGTGTATTTAGTTAGGTTTATGTTATGCATGTGTTCTGATGAATGTGTTTATTTGGGTTTATGCTATTCATGTGTTCTGATGAGTGTATTTATTTGGGTTTATGCTATTCATGTGTTCTGATGAGTGTATTTATTTGGGTTTATGCTATGCATGTGTTCTGATGAGTGTATTTATTTGGGTTTATGCTATTCATGTGTTCTGATGAGTGTATTTATTTGGGTTTATGCTATTCATGTGTTCTGATGAGTGTATTTATTTGGGTTTATGTTATGCATGTGTTCTGATGAGTGTATTTATTTGGGTTTATGTTATGCATGTGTTCTGATGAGTGTATTTATTTGGGTTTATGTTATGCATGTGTTCTGATGAGTGTATTTATTTGGGTTTATGCTATTCATGTGTTCTGATGAGTGTATTTATTTGGGTTTATGCTATTCATGTGTTCTGATGAGTGTATTTATTTGGGTTTATGCTATTCATGTGTTCTGATGAGTGTATTTATTTGGGTTTATGCTATGCATGTGTTTTGATGAGTGTATTTATTTGGGTTTATGCTATTCATGTGTTCTGATGAGTGTATTTATTTGGGTTTATGCTATGCATGTGTTCTGATGAGTGTATTTATTTGGGTTTATGCTATTCATGTGTTCTGATGAGTGTATTTATTTGGGTTTATGCTATTCATGTGTTCTGATGAGTGTATTTATTTGGGTTTATGTTATGCATGTGTTCTGATGAGTGTATTTATTTGGGTTTATGCTATGCATGTGTTTTGATGAGTGTATTTATTTAGGTTTATGTTATGCATGTGTTCTGATGAGTGTGTTTATTTGGGTTTATGTTATGCATGTGTTCTGATGAGTGTATTTATTTGGGTTTATGCTATGCATGTGTTCTGATGAGTGTATTTATTTGGGTTTTTGCTATTCATGTGTTCTGATGAGTGTATTTATTTGGGTTTATGCTATGCATGTGTTCTGATGAGTGTATTTATTTGGGTTTATGCTATTCATGTGTTCTGATGAGTGTATTTATTTGGGTTTATGCTATTCATGTGTTCTGATGAGTGTATTTATTTGGGTTTATGCTATTCATGTGTTCTGATGAGTGTATTTATTTGGGTTTATGCTATGCATGTGTTCTGATGAGTGTATTTATTTGGGTTTATGTTATGCATGTGTTCTGATGAGTGTATTTATTAGGGTTTATGTTATGCATGTGTTCTGATGAGTGTATTTATTTGGGTTTATGTTATGCATGTGTTCCGATGAGTGTGTTTATTTGGGTTTATGTTATGCATGTGTTCTGATGAGTGTATTTATTTGGGTTTATGCTATGCATGTGTTCTGATGAGTGTATTTATTTGGGTTTATGCTATGCATGTGTTCTGATGAGTTTATTTATTTGGGTTTATGCTATTCATGTGTTCTGATGAGTGTATTTATTTGGGTTTATGTTATGCATGCGTTTTGATGAGTGTATTTATTTGGGTTTATGCTATTCATGTGTTCTGATGAGTGTATTTATTTGAATTTATGTTATGCATGTGTTCTGATGAGTGTATTTATTTGGGTTTATGTTATGCATGTGTTCTGATGAGTGTATTTATTTGGGTTTATGTTATGCATGTGTTCTGATGAGTGTATTTATTTGGGTTTACGTTATTCATGTGTTTTGATGTATGTATTTATTTAGGTTTACGTTATTCATGTGTTCTGACATTTATATGTATCTATGTATCAAGATGTTGGCCAGCCCCAAACGTTCATTGTGAAAACTTGAAATTTTGCATACACTCTCCTCTAATAAGTAGGAAAAATGTATTTTGTTTTATTCCAATTGGAAATCAGGTTATGGGGGGTTCAATTCTTGATGCAAGTTTATACTAAGTTGGTCCCTAATTTTAAGACCACCCTTGTTTTTTGAAAATTTGGATATTTTAGGGCCTAACAAATGGCAAGAAAAGAAACTTATTCATTGATCACCCTTTTTTAATTGATCACTCCAACATGACATCCTGCCAAAAGACACTGGTCACCAGGTGGTTGAAGAAAAAAATACCTTTTCGTATATATTTCACCTCTTATGCAAGTAACTGTTATTGTTGCTGTTATTCAGGTTACATGGTAACCAGATAAGTGCTCATCAGGAAATCTGCCCATCACAAATTTATCAAAGGTAGAAAACTGTTGACTAAAACATAATTTTTACATCTTTCTCTTTTTCCTTTTCATTTTTATTTGATAAATATTTTTTTCTTCTTTCCCTACTCACACACTGGCCGTCTCAAATTTTGGATTTTTTTCACATACTGGACATCTGTAATCAAATGAGGAAGAATAAATGCCCATTTAAGGGGGTTTTAAAGGAGACTTTTTGCCCAACTTAGCCACAGTGGTCCCGATGGAATTCTGAGAGTGAAATTAAAAGAAATAGTGAGGCAAAACAATCTAAAAAAAATTTATTCAAAGCAATAATAATACAATGTTTTTCTTCTATCAATTCTCTTATTTCTTTTCATTTTTGATTATAAGTGCCCATTATATAAGATTTCATGGGAAACTTTTGACATAACTTAACAACAGTGGTCCCGATTTGAATTCCGAGAGTGAAATAAAAAGAAATGAATAAGGCAAAACAATTGAAAAAACAATTTATTCAAAGCAAGGATAATACAAAGAATCTATTTACTTTTGTTTTCTCTGTCATGAATTCTCTTATTTCTTTTCATTTTTAATTGATAACATTTTTCCCACAAAAATTTGGGTTTTTTACTTTCTGATGAACACAAGAAAAAATCAATAACAATTCGCAATATCATTTTGTTTTGATTCGTTTTCTCTTTTAATTTAAGATAAGGGAAAAATCTAATGAAACTATTTTCAATTCGTGGAAATTGAAAGAGAAAATAAAACAAAAATTGATCATTATTGCTTTGAATAAATTGTTTTTTTAAAATTGTATTTGCCTTTCTCATTTTTTTCAAATTCTTATTAATTAAAGATAAAAATAAATAAGAGAACTCATGAAAGAAAAACAGCAGTAAGTATTGTTTAGAATGGCACTTCTCCTCCCTAAATAAATTTAAGATGTGAAAAAAGAAAATAAGAGAGTTAATGAAATAAAACACATTTTATTATTATTGCTTTATGTAAATATTCACCGACAAAAATGAACAAAAAACAGAAAATAAGAGATTGATGGGAAACTTATGTTTTGATAGGCAGATTTCCTGATGAGCACTTTCCCTGGACCCATTAATCACCACTACCCACAACATAGTGGTTTAAATACCTTTGCTGGGTTAAAGTTATTCATGAGTTCTGACAATTATATATATGTATTTAACTATATATCTTTGCATTTATCTACCTGGATTTCGCCAAGCTCTAAGCATTCTGATTAGAAACTTTAAATTCTCTCCTTGATGAATAGTGAAATTATTTTTTTCTTTGATTTTTTTGATCCCACCTCCAAACCCTGAAGTTTTCAGTGTAAGGTTCAATTTACAATATACCTTTATGCTAAATTTATGTGATAAAAATGAGCATATATGGGGGACGGTGATTCATAATTTCCCTTGAAATGCTAGTCTCTCTTGTATTCATTGTCTCAAGAATGGCAAATGAAAAAATATAATCCTACAATATCTTGGACTATTTTTTGATATTATACTAACAGTGTAAAAGCTACCATTCTATGATCAATATAATGAGATTTTATTTTATGCAATGTTATAAATTATATGGCATCAGTATGGAAATTATTAAGTGACCTCAACATGATCAATATTTATTGGATAATATTTCATATCAAGCAATCTTACAGACATGAAATGACAGTTTAATGAGTAAAGGTCATATAGCATTGAAGTGATCAGATGTTTTTTATTCAGAGTATTGGTAGTCCAAAAGCCTGAGGGGTCTACCATGCACCCCACTGTTATTCTCTTGCATATAGCTTTTCTAATAGGTATGTGACTGTAGTTTATCATTGAAATTATTCAAAAATATTTTGGGATAAAAAATGATTTTAGAAAGTATTTTTAGTGTGTACTATTATCTAAAAAATTGAGGTTTGAAAAAAATGATTATTTGGAAATGTTTTTTTTGACAAAAAAATTGTATGACAATGAGGGCACAGCTGAAGATTTGGAGACTGAGTGGCTTGGCTCCTTGTGAGCCCCTCCCTCCAATATCTAGGGTAGAAGTTCCCAACCTAGGGGCTTGCAGACCCCTGATTGTCGACAAAGTTATAAATGAAGCTCTGTGGGTAGAGCTCTCAAAAGCCTTGGGTCTATGAGCTTGTCAAGTAGGCAATCCATTAAAAGTTTTTTTTTCTGCTAGATTTTCAGCTTGGATTTAGAAAGTTACTCAAAAATATTTTTGGATTAAGTATGATTTCAGAGGTCTCAAAAATGGAGAAATTAAAAATACTGATTGTTTGGAAATGTTTCTTTTGATACAAAATTGTATAACAATTAGAAGCATGATCCTTAACATACTATATCCTTTACAATAAAACAATAAAAATGATATACGCAAGTCTTACTTTCAGTATTTATGATTTTATTCATTACTGGGAAATAGTCCAGGGTTCATTTTTGACAGCTGGGTTTTGCACATAATGCTGTTTTAGATAACATTCAAAGAAAATTCCTAAAGGAGCATAAGTCTATATCCACACCACACTACACCACACCACACCAATGGCCAGCTGCCAGGGTGATGCTGCTGCATTTTTTCATAGCATCAACCCTCATCCTATACCCAGGCTTAGGACTAGTTATGGTGACTGCCAAGCTGTAATTTTTTTCGTAGATGGACTGCCTTACATGGCTAAAGAACCCTAACTCCTCTACTATTTACAAAAAGCTGGGAGTAGAAATGGATTCACATGCAAAGTTAAGTAAACTGCCATGGCTGAAACTTGAACTCAGTTCACTGATCCCATTTCCCGTGCCAGTAACAATAACGCCACCCTGCACCTCCTTTAAATAACATGGCATCAACTATTTTCGCATGCTTTATCCACCTGATAACCAAAACATTGTCTGACTTGTCCAGAGTTTCTCGGACAATGGAACACCTCATTTGGATAATATAGCTGAAGAAGGCCATAGAATGAATCGGCCAAAATGTTGCATTAGCAACACAAACAACAAGTAAAACTCTTTGATTGTCTGGCTTATCATCTGATCATTTCAAACTCTTTACATGTATTATGAAATGTAAAGTCATTCTATGTTTCTTATTTTGATGTACATGATTGCTAATTTCATAGTAAATAACACTTGTTTAACTGTTCCTGTATGTAACTGTCCAATTATGTTGACAGACATATAGGTAAAGCAGTGTCCTAATATCATCTGCAGGAAGTCCATAGAGAATCTCTGAGCCAGACATGTTTTACTCAGAACATACGCACATACACCCACAAACTTTGTACTTTCTGGAGACAGTTATTTCAAGACTTGAATATCTATTCATTCCAACAGAAGTGTAATTGCTTCTCTGCACCAATTATTTTTTTCAAAAATCTTCCACTTGTAATCGAAGTGCTGAAGAAAAGTGGAGATGACACTCCCATTATTTCATCCATTCTTTTCTTATTATCCTATATTTTTCTTTACTTAAGCAGTTTATCATAACCTACTTCTTGGTAGCTAGGCCCATCAAGGCTTCATCAGAGCCTTGTTAAGTGTACATTTCAGAAACACAATCCTTATTCAGTCAGTTACTACCTAATGGTTCTTTCCAATGCAAAATTCTAGACCGTTTGCCATCCAAAGCTGAACAGCCCAGCTATATAAATGATATGGGGTGGGTGGGGGGAAGAAGAGATGGATTCATGCCTTTCTCACGGGCATCAATGTGAAGTGAAAGCAGCTGGAGTTTGAATTCAGTCTGTTGATTCCATTTTCCAAGTTATCAACCATTAGGCCACCTGCACCTGTGCTAATGAAAAACATCTTTTAAATTAATGTTGATAAGGCCAAATAAAGATGATTTAACTTTTTCTCCAAATAAACAATCAGAGAATATCTTTTGGGTAGACAGAAGTGTTGGGGAGCTTAATTGTTATCAACACAGATCTTGGAATTAGCAAACTGTATTAGAATTTTGTCTGACGTTATTTATGTTCTCATAGCATTAATGTCCTTAGGAAAGGCATGAATTCATATCCCAACACTTTGTCCCATTATCAGATATATTGACAAAAAAATGTCTTGTCTCTGGTATGCCACAATGATTTATGAAGAGGAGAGTGGGTGAGTGAGCACTTTGATAAGTTACTCTCTCATAACTACCATCCAGGCAGTAATAACTATAAAAGTTGTGAAATCAATTGTAAACCTTGAGAGAGACCTGCATATACTGTGGAAGCCATTTATTATGATCTTGGATAATGTTATCAAACAGTTGTTGTTATCAAAAACAGCCAGACCCAAACATATCATTTGAAATGAATTCAAAGTTATGATTTTCATATTAATTTTTTATAATATAAATTATGTTTATAACAAAGAATTTGAAAATATAAAGAATTTATAACAATGAATGTTAATTGTTCAACTTTCATATGTTTTGCTTAATGTTATCAACCGGTCATTGTTATCTTAAAGAATGTCCCAAAGTGATCACAATAAATGGCTTCTTCTGTAATTGGGTAGACATGGCCTCAGGATTTTGTTGAATCCAATGCTTGATGTATATAGCCTGTATTATAGAATTAATTAATGAACTCATTCATGAAAATTACAATTCTGAGGCAAGAATAATATAGTCTATCTGAAAGTGGAAGCAGTGCTGGATGAAGGGGGTGTTGAATGGACTGAAACCAGTGGTCTCTAATATCTAAGGGTGCCCCAAAATTAGTTAAAAAAAATTGCCATGAGAAAAGACTGATAAGAATATGGATAAAATACAATATGATTACAATTCAGTTCAATAGAATTTCTTGTTCAATTACAAAAGTAATCATTTTGATGCTGGGGCCTGTTAAATTTAGCCTGGGGCCCCATGCAATCCTAATCCCACTCGGAGTGTAAGTTATCATTTTTGGGGGGCATAATCTTGGCAACCAGATTGTTCATTTAAAATTTCGAAATGGCCACCCATAAATTTCATGGAAGAACTTGAAACGATTGTTGTCCTAAATCTTGATGGTTTTTAGATAAAATTTAACCTTATTGTCAAAATTCTACTCCCCAAAATCATAACTCTAAAAATATGCCAGAATGTGCCAGAAATTGATATACGGATAATCCATTTGCCCATATATCAAATAAAAAGAACAAGCCCAAATCTTGTGCTGGTATTTATTTCAGATAATTTTGGATAATTTTAGATTAAAGATCTTTTTTTAGATGATTTTTTAGATAATTAGTTCTGGTACTCGTGTGTGAAGCGGTGATTCATTTATGTGAGTTATGATTATCATTATTAATTTCTTTCATTGTAATTCCAGTTTCTTTTTTCAGAACTCTCAGATTGTCATTCAACAGCTCTTAAAGCAATGCACATTGGGACAGAACAAGACAGCGCAAAATCTCCTTCCGCTAGATGTTCCAAACAAAAATACAAGTCTATCCTTTGTAGAAAATCTTCAAAAGTTTTTATCTGAGCTTTGAATGATTTCTTCTGCTCTCAAAAGCCTTGATGAAATGTTTGAAACTTTGGTATCCTTAAGCCACGGGGATGAATTTCAATATAAGACTGTATATTTCACTGGCCAGACACGAGGATCAAAGTTCAGATAAGCAACTGCTGAATTTGTGTGGGCCCTCACATTAAACTTGACCTTGTGTCACATTCTGCTCTATGAAGACGCAAATAAATACTAATATTTGGAAATATTCCGACAGAAATTGGGGTTGGGAGAAGGAGAGAGAGTGAGAGTGTGCATGTTTGTGTGTTTGTGAGCACGGTAATTTATTGTCTATATGTGCATATATATATATATTTATATATATATATATATATATATATATATATATATATATATATATATATATATATATATATATATATATGTATATACTTAACCTTCTCAGAAAGAGAAAGATTGTGTATATGTGAGTATATGTGGCAACTTATTGTTTACATATGTACTGAGAGAGAGAGAGAGAGAGAGAGAGAGAGAGAGAGAGAGAGAGAGAGAGAGGTAACATTGTTTATGTATGTATATATATACATATATATATATATATATATATATGCAACCTCCTCAGAAAGAGACAGAGGGAGAGAGTACATGTATGTGTGTGTGTATAAGGGGTGGATGGGTTATTTATTGTTCATGTGCATATATTATGTGATTGTTTGACCTCTTAACTCAGTAAGGACTGACCTAACCTCAGGCCACCCACACAGTCTTGAAATGTCCTTTTTCAGTGTCACTACACATCTCTTCCAAAAGCATGTAATATTGACATTTAGTAAACTCAACTTAGTATGACACAAGGTCTGATTAGGGGCAGATATTGATTGTATGGTGCCAATTCTCCAAGGACAGAGGAACTGCCTGTACACCTTGAAGATCAGCATTCAAAATCCTGGCTCTTTACTTGGGCTGGGACAATTACCCTGAGACAGTGGTGGACTTATGGTAGATGGTGACACATGAGGTCACTCCCCCTTTCTCAACATTCTCACTATTCTCTTATACACCGTACATTATTGATCGTGATTCTCCCATATTATTCAATGTCTTGGCATGAGCTGACATTTGCAAACAATTCTTTCAGTTCCAACTTTGTGAAATAATGTGAAGAAAAATAAATTTTTCTCACCCTTTCATCCACCTTACCACCAAATTTTATTGAAATTCATTGAGAAATTTAGGAGATACCATGTGGATAGATAAAATCCTTATCCAAGAAAAGAACACCAACATCAACAAACTCCAGAGCTGAATAACAACCTCTCTAATAGAAGCTGCCACTATGTTTAAACCAAGAAACACTCAAACCATTAGTAGATTCTCAGACAAAACCAGGAATCTCATTGAAAAGTGCAAAAATCTCAAACCACCAACCACAATGAGGGTAAAAATAGAGGGGACCAAACTGAACAAAACAATCAAAAAATAACTAAGAGGAGATAAAAGAAGGTATACAACAGCAACCATTGTAGCTGCTCTCAAAAAAATGTCAGGGTTTCAAAGCAATAAATAAACTTCTCATTATAGGACAGAAACAAATAACTAGCATACTTGAAGGAACAGAGACATGACAACAGGCTGACAGACCTTTCGAACACGCCCAAGAATTCTAACAAGAACTCTTTTCTTCAAGACAAGGGCAACAAAACAATGAACAGGATACGCAAGATGCTGACAATCAGTGTGAGGACTTCTCAGGAGTTACACCATGGGAGGTGAAGCAAGCTATCAAACAAGTAAAAAAAGGAAAAGCCCCTGGACCAGATAGCATCACCTTCGATCTACTTGAAAAAGTTGGTAAGATCGTTAATAAAAAACTAGCTATTCTATTCAACTTGTACCTAAAACAGAGTAAAGTCCCAAAAGACTGGAACACGGCAATCTACCTCGGACAATGAATCTCTATGAACCCAACAAAAGAAGAAGAAATCAAGTGAAGAATCACTCTAGGATGGCAAGTCTTCAGCAGAGCAAGCTCAACCTTCAAAAACCAGACGATCCTAATAATCCGAAAAAGAAGAGTATTCAACCATTGCATCCTCCCAATAGTCACTTATGGAGCTGAAACATGGACCCTAACCAAGAGACAGATCTGCTGACTGAGAACTATGTAATGCGCAACAGACAATCATGCTTAATCTCACATAGAAAGATCATAAGACAGCACAAGAAAGGAAGAAAACGGGAGTTCAAGACATCATAGAATCTATTAGAAAACTTAAATGGCAATGGGCAGGCCATGTTGTAAAACTGACAGACAACTGATAAACATCATGACTCACAACATGGATCCTCAGAGATCACATGCAAAACAGAGGCCGACAGAATACACGATGGAGAGATGAACTAGAAAAATTCAGAAAGCACTGGCTCAGTGATGCCCATGGTAGAGAGATGTGGCGGATCCTGGGGAAGGTCTGTGTCCAACAATGGACAATAAAAAACTGATGATGATCTGGACAGATAGATGTTTCATGAGGAAAAAGGTTTTCCAAGAAACTAAATAAACATTTTTTTGGCAGTCCTCTCAGTGTCATCACCACTGATGATACCTGTGACCACCTCCTTCCCATCAGTCCACAACTGCCCCACCTCATGTTGGAAATATTCAACTATAATAGCCACCAAGGCATTTGTAGATCTATTGAAAAGCTTTGAAAATGTTGAAAGTCGTGGCAAAAAAGATTGTATTATTTTCAGGAATTAATTTTTGTATCATCTTATTCCACATGATTATGTTTGAGTATGGAAGTGTCTCCCTCTTTACCTTGTGTGTGTGTGTGTGTGTGTGTACACATGGGCACATTTTTTGCAATCAATGCACAATGGAAATTAATGCATGCACAAAAGATTGGTCTCTTGAAGTAATATGGTAAGTAATAATTATTCTTATACTTACAATTTCAGTCAACTGATAATATACAGGTATGCATCGATTAACATCCTAGTTACATTCTGACCAGTCAGACGTTAAGAGATTTGGACGTTAAACAAAGATTATATAATACTGGAAACTGTAGAAGTCAATGGCATACAGAAGTATAGCTGCACTACTTATACTGATTAAATAGCCAAAAGTATAGACTATGTTGCCGATTGTCTCACATAATGTGTATATTTTTAAACAGGATGTATCTTAAATGATATATATATACATATATATATATATATATATATATATATATATATATATATATATATATATATATATATATATATATAAAACATGCATTGTTACGCTAACTATATTCTGCATTCTTAACAGAAAATAATGTATCATACACTTTTGATATGAAACAATAAAATATTGTACAAGTACAGTCTGTATTACAGTACAGTCATGTGCAAACAGCAGTAGATATGCATTGACTAGTCTACATTGATAAAAATTTGTTTACATTCATTTGGCGTTATCAGTTCTTATGTAATCTTTCAATACCATACGTCTTGCAATTCTGAGTGCAATTATATTCATATCCTGAAGATGCACAGTTAAGGTTGATTTTATTTTATGAAAAGAAACAAGTTTTGGGTAAGTCCTTACCCCCACAAAATGATAACCAAAAAATTGATAAAGAAATTCACGAAGAGAAAAAAATATGTACGAAAGTTACAGTAGCATGTTTATTGATACAGTATTCTCATAAGAATATTCATTGATTAAAGTAACTGTACAGTTGAAAATAACAACAGGTAGGTAATAAGAATTGCTTTTCACTGATTTTTTTGACTTTTCTTTTATCCAAAATATAATTTTTTTGGTCCTTTTTTTTTTTACCTCTTGATATCGTAAAACTTTTTTGGTCAACACTTTCGTAAACAAATTACCCCACTCCTACACATTTTCAGGATCATTGACATCTACCAGAATCCCTACTTTTTCTCTCAGAGGAAGATCTCTCTGGTCTAATAACCGGCATTGAATCATCATTGACAAAAATGATGACGTCGCTTCCTTCTACACCTTAAGGACTAGGCCAAATTTCTTTTTCAAGGGGGAGTACTTTTAGGAAATGTGTTCAATATTGTTAGCTTCACTATTATTATTGAATGAAGAATTGTGACACATCATTTTTTTTATTGAACATTACTAGTTTTCACCCCAATCTTAATATAAATACAACAAAAAATTGAGTAGTTTTTTTCTTCATAAATTTGTTTAAATGCAGCAAAAACAGCATGGGCATCTAATTTCATCATTGTAGCAAAAAAAGAAAAAACATATTTTAATTACATTTTGAAGGTTTCACAAGTTGCATAGTCACCCTTATCCTACGACGTACAACACAGAATGAATGTTAGACTTTTTATTAGTCAGGAAGGAGAATTTGCATTTAAATGATGATAAAATCAACAACAGTGTAAATGTATAACCCAGTAACATACATGTTTATTGAGTATAATGTACAGTATACACTGTAGATATGTACTGTGTCATTAAACGTCTGGTCGCATACTTTATTTATACTTAGAAAGCCACTACGTCTATTTACATATGCGATCAGACATTAAGTGTAAGGACCTCAAGTGATGGAAACCTTTACTATAATTATGCTTTGAAAATGATCTGTTTCTTTTAATTGGTTTTTCAAATACCACTTTTATTCTGACATAGCGTCACATGAAAACAAGAAAAACTCATTGATATCTCATTTAATGGAACAACAAAGTGAACAAAATAATTCAAAGAATAGAATAAAATCTTAACAAACTTGTATTATATCAAGACATGCCAATGAAGTTTTATTATCCTTGAGAGATACCAAAATTATCTAGAAACGATTTCACGTTTACATTTTCACAAGCATTCAGTGTAAAGATTCTTTTGTCATAGGAAAAGAAAAGCACGCTATCTACTAAAAATCAGAAGGGATATTACCAACATGGATTATGCAGTAACAGACAGTAGTAAAATGAACAATGGTTTCATTAGAAATGATGTGCTTTCATCTACTGTTAGAACTGTATTCTTGTCTGATACTTGGCAGGGTGTCACAGCCATGACAGAGTCAGCGTCTCTACTGAGATGTTACAATGATAGACGCAATGAGGAAATAAAAAAAAAATACATAAATACCAATCTCAATCCATAAAGAGTGACATACTTATTTATATAGATAAATAAATTCTGCCATCCAACCAGCAATTGTTCATCAAATGATGACTCTGGAGTCAGGTTTGGTTTGAGAGCGAGAGCATCATTATCACTAACTCAGGCCACCCCAACAATACCTCACAATACTGCTAAAATTTGTTGTTTTTTGTCATAGTGTGGGAGAGCAGCTTCTGCTCAATCTTGGAGGCCTTTGTTATATTTCTTCTTTCCTGGTGATGCGAATTCTAATTTAGTCAGATATGCCGAGGTAGAGTTGTCAATTAAACCTTGGCATCTGATTTTGATAGGAAATATATTGGTTGTCCAGCTTGGTTACATTTAATTTTTTTTTTTTACTCAAGCTGTTTTTTTTAAATTAAAATGCACTTATTATTGCTTTTAAAAAAAAATCAATTGTTCCTAAGTCCTCAGGTGATTCTACTGGGCCTTACTTCTGAATATAAATGAGAAATGAAACAGAAATGGAACTCACAAGTACAAAAAGAGATAAAGGTTATTTTATATTCAGCAACTTTTACTCATGGAAGTTGATGATGATGGTGAGGAATGTGGAATTTTTAGTGCGGATTGCTGTTAATGTCAATTCTTCAGATGACAAGCAGAGCATGAGGCATCTACTTAAGATAATTGTCTCACTTTGACATAAAGGATAATAAGGGCTGAGCCAAGTTGACATCAGTTATAGAAGATGAAGGAGGTCACAAACAGAAAGCCCCTTAGGATATGGCTTATGGATAGGTAAGGAGAAATGGTTAATTGGTTGTTGAGGAAAATGGGAAATTTTGAATTATTTAGAGGAAGTATGTACACATCTATTTGCCTACATAAATAATACCCAGGGGATGGCATTGCGTGTATCTGGTATATAAGATAGAATGCATGTGCATATAAATTTCTTCTTTGTGATTCTAGAATTAATTTTATCTAATATTTGTTCTTTACGGCAGAGACCAATAGTTTACATACAGTGCAATGGTTTTCAATTTTATTTACATTCTTTTTTATTTGTTAGTGAAATAAACTGAGCATGTTGGATACAATGTCAGCAATACCGTTATGATTTGAACAAATTTTGATAAAACTCAATTATAGTGGTTGGGAGTCAAACATATTTCTAGACTACTTCATAAATGTACAAGTTGTATAATGGTTAACAGCATAGACAATTGAATTGGCAAGTCA
This sequence comes from Thysanoteuthis rhombus, assembly GCA_963457665.1. Taxonomy (NCBI): domain Eukaryota; kingdom Metazoa; phylum Mollusca; class Cephalopoda; order Oegopsida; family Thysanoteuthidae; genus Thysanoteuthis; species Thysanoteuthis major. Next base: position 67,434,294 of record OY735200.1, read on the forward strand.
GCTTCAAACTCCTGCTGGGGCTGTTTTTACTCTCTCTACACAAATACCCTAGGGAAAGGCATTGATTCATCTCTTCTCCCCCAAGCTACGGATAAAATAGTGAGGTAGAATGGGCTTTTTAGATTTAGTTGGCAACCAGTCCAGGAGAAGGACGATTCTGAATTCAAAACCAAACTAGATCGGATTGTTAGCTTTAATGCTCTAATTGTGAAATGCAGCCACGTACATCTATGCCAAATGTTCTTTTGTGAAGAATAGAAAGTGTGGTTGTGCATGAAATATAGACAGAAAGTGTGCACCACAATGACCATTAATGTGTTCTTTTGAGGTTTGAGAATTATAAGCAATTATTTATTAGCATGAAAGTGCCTTCATTGAATACCAACTTTTTTCTTGCCCACATCATATAGCACTACAGTTTAATGGAAAAATACCCCCCAAAAGCAAGATTTATTACTCAAATGTCTAGACTAGCAAGGTTTTGTGTTTTGTCAAATTCATTTCCTCTCACTTCATGATACAAACAAGCTGTCTTTTGATCTTCATGTGAAGTCATAGAATACAAAGTTCTTGCATGAACTTAATTGTTACCTGTTCTGTTGGAGACAATCCATTGTTGCCGAACTGACTATTTTCCGGCTTGATCAAGCTAAATTTTTTTCCTATTCATCGAATAAAAATCTGCGATAGCTAAAAATCTGACCATTATTTTTAAATAATCAGTAAGTTTACAAAAGAGTAAACATTTTATTCTCTCTACTAATTTGTTCTGGAGTGTGAGACATTTTGTTTCATAAGTAAACTTTAAATTAGTATATAAAAAATATCTACTTATAAAATTAACTTTTACCAATTTCAGACATTTTCAAAGACAGTCTCCAAAATTTGTGCTTGTTGGCAACTTTCTTGAGTCCTGCTTCTCTGATTCACTCAAGTTATTATCTTATTAACAAATCTAGGCTGCTTTTCATTGCTATATTTTTTGAGAAAATGCCTTTTGAGTTGATAGAAAAAATTCTTCAAATTGGAGGTAACTAGAATAAGTAAGACATTTATCCTTTCTCATTTTATCCATTTCTATACATTAGTATCTTCAACACTCTTTTTTAATTACTCTTTTAAAATATTTTGCAATAGTTGATTGTCTCTTTTAAAAAAATTAATTCTGGGGCACTATCCTAGTTTTGTGGTCCAGCCCTGAGTGGCCTTTAAGTAAAGATTAAAGTAGAGTCTCTGTTTTTCTAATGTTGATGAATCATAGCAATAATTTCACGTTTTCAATTTTAAGCATCATTATGGTTGTCATACCTCAGTGAGCTCTCTGGGGTCCACAATCCCCAAGTTGGGAATCACGCTCTTCTGCCATAACCTTTCAGCATGATGATAAAATGTATGTTGCGAAATAACATTTCTGAAAAGCTGCCCCCAACCCCCCATTTTTTTTTTGGCACCCCTGAGTATACTTCAATAATATATACCTAAAATATTAGTATAAACAAATCTCAATGTAAGCACTTTTGAAGATGTTTGTGTATTACTCAACGTCTCCTAATATATTCAACTCTGGATTATCACAAAAACGACAAAAATACATTTACATACATGGATCATATATGATTACATAATTTGATTTTGTTTTCTCTCCATGGTATTCGAAAACTCTACCTAGTCAGCTAATTAACAGATGGTGTAAATGAAATTTATCAAATCAGATGACACTACGTATATCATGGCTTTCATTCTATCAGCTTGTACACGTATATATACAGGTATCGACAAATGAATATTTGTGATCCGACTGAATGACTATAAATTATGTTATATCATATAGAAACTCTTATTTGATAAGAGTGCAATGATGGCAGATCATTTTAAATGAGAGTTTCCATATAATATAACACAATTTATAAACATTCTGTCAGATCACATACATCCATCTCATACATAACTGATGGGTTGAAAGAAACGAATAAAGCAGATGTACACTGAAGGACAAATGAGATTAGAATTTAGAGTGAAAACAGTTATTTGGGCCTTTGCATTCCTGCCGCCTATTTAGCTCAGTGGTAAGAGCAACACTGTGATAAAGTGGCATTTCAATCGGTCGCAGGTTCAATTCCTGCAGCAGCCCCATTTTCTCTAATTGTTTATTCTATTTATGTTGTCTGGAGTGAGTGCTACATTAACCATGTAATGATGGGAGACCATTTCAAATAAGAGTTTCTGTATAACATAATGCAATTTATGATTATGTATATATACTAGCTGGGGTACTGAGCATTGTCCAAAGAAAAAAGTAATCAATACTGAAAGGCCATGTAGTGGATTCTAATACAGAAATCCTCAAAGTAAGAATTGCAACCTTTCAGGTGTGTCAAAACCCCCAAAACTGGCATGAACTTCAACTTGAACTTGAA